>JAOPSE010003110.1:0-61194 GCA_029449295.1 Zea luxurians | reverse complement strand
GCGCAGCGTGCTGGGCGCGAACTTCCTGGCGAACAGGAAGCACACCTCCGCCGGCTGGCCGTTGTAGGTGCAGTTGCCCTGGTCCTTCCCGGGCGCCGTGAGCCGTCGGAGGAACGCCTCGTCCACGTCCTCCTCCCCGAACGTGGCCGGGTGCGCGCCGCCGCGGGACCAGTCCACCCACGTGACGCTCCGGTTGGCGATCCGCGCGGGGGCCTCGATGGACAGCACAGTGGGCAGGTAGTGCTCGTCCACGTAGCACGGCGGCCGGCAGTGGTCCCGGAACTTGGGTAGTAGCGGCCGTCGGCGACGACGCCGACGGCGAGGTCGCGGTCCAGTTCGAACCACTGCGCGCCCTTGCGGAACTGTCCGGCGGTCACCTCGGGGCCTAGCCCGGCGCGGTACCGGCCCCGGCCGTGCGGGCCCGGGTCGTCGAACGCGCCACGAAGCTCTCCCGCGATCGCGTCAGGTAGCTGTACACCGCTGGGAAGCCGTAGAGCGGCACGCACGACTCGGAGAGCAGCACGAAGCGCTCGTTCGCTGGGTCCAGCAGCGCGTTCGCCAGCAGCCGCCGCTCCGCGTCGCACATGCTCGCCTCGCCCCACCGAGCCACCTGTGTTGGGTTGTGTTGTGTGTGTGTGTGTTTATTTATTACGTATTAGTTTGCAAAACTGAATGAAACGTACGCGGAGAAGAAAGAGAGGCGGGCGGGCACCTGGCTGGGCACGAGGCGGCGGTAGAAGGCAGACGCCGGCGGGAAGCCGGGGCGGTACCCCGGGGTGGCGTGCACGTACACGGAGAAGAGGCGCGCGTCCCTGGCGCCGGCGAAGAACCTGTCCCAGAGCGGCGCCAGCGGCAGCGGGCCGCGGGTGAGGAACATGAAGGCCACCTTGGGCGTCCGGCGGTACGGGTAGCGCCGGACGCCGGGCCGCCACGACGCCGCCCACAGCAGCTCCTCGTCGGTCAGGTTGTGCCACGCGGACACGGGCCCCCGCGCCCACCGCTCCAGGTGCATCTTCCCGCCGCCCGCCGGCGCGGGCAGCCGGACGTCCGGCGCGGGGACCCGAGGGAGCATGGATGACGAGTATCGCCATGAGGAAGAGAGCAGCACCACGACTGCCAGGAACCCTGTGCCCACCACCGCCACGAGGAGGAGACGGCGGAGGAGCTTCAGGCCAGGCAGCGCCGCCGGCGGACGGGCGGTGCTGCCGCTGCCGTCTACGGCTGTTGCTGCTCCCTGCGCCATGCCGATCAGCTGAAATTAAGGGAATATTACCCTTTTTTTTCTTTCGCTCTTTCCTTTTGTTTCAGACGAGAATACGTATGGGAATTTGTGAGTCGACCGAGGCCGTGGAATCAAAAGGATGGTGGCAGCGGAGCAGAGCAGAGCAGCGGTTTTCTTTGTGTAGGAATAAATAAATAAATAGAAACAGTTTTCGTTGCGCAGGTAAAGTGAGGAGGAATCCTGGATTCGTTGACGACGCGGCAAGAAACGTATAAAGACGACGCAGCTCCACAGCCACAGCAG
The DNA here is from genome assembly GCA_029449295.1 of Zea luxurians. Classification (NCBI taxonomy): domain Eukaryota; kingdom Viridiplantae; phylum Streptophyta; class Magnoliopsida; order Poales; family Poaceae; genus Zea; species Zea luxurians. Next base: position 59,669 of record JAOPSE010003110.1, on the reverse strand, counting down.
CGGGAGAAAAGAGCAGAGTGGGAAGGGATCATGGAACCGTACCATGGGAGGAGGTGCAGGTGCTGCTTCAATTCAATCAAGAAAGAAGAAGGCTTCGTCTTCGTCTTCTTCGTCATCAATCCAGTCAGCGGCGACAAGGGAGACGACAACGCAGGTCGCAGGCAAGGTCCCGGCTCTCCGGTAGGCACTAGGCAGGCAGGCAGGAGGTGCACCGGTGCAGTCCAAATCAGAGTCAGCGATGGCACGCCAGAATAGACTGCTTATCTTGACCAATCTGGGAAAAAAATAAATTTATCTTTAAAATGGAAGGGGCTTAATTTCACTAACAGATAGAGTGCATTGACGATAAATTCAACGGAGGCTTCTTTGTTTCTACAGATGGAGGACATCGACGACAAGTTCAGCGGAGGCTTCGATGCTGATGCTGTGTGATTATTGTGTCCTTCCACGCACGGCAGTGACCAGTGAGCCTGATTACGAGAATTTCGGTTACAGCTGTGCACCTCTACCGCTTTTGTGCACTTGTGTGTACGTACAGGATACGTGCAAAGAACTGACTCCGATCCTTGCGTACCTCTCTAGACCCGAGAAAAGCTAATTAAGCTTTCTACCGTCTATTTGTTTATGATATTTCTATTCATATTTTATATAAACGTTTATATATTTGTATGTATTATCTTGTTATCTAACCCAATATGTAAATGAGGTTTCTAACATTTACATTAGCTCGGTATTTACGATCAAATTGAGAAGTTTTACACTTAAAACTGAAGGTTTTTACAATTGAACATGTAGATGCGTCCAAACAATAACCCGCATGCCAATTTTTAAGTAGTGTAACGTAATATAAATGCTTTCACCGTGTAGCATAATTAGTATCAAATATATCATAAACAATTTGTAACGAGCCAAGCTGCATATCTGTTGTAGAGATCCTATTTTTACGGATGAAATAAGACATTTAAATTGGATTTTTTTCTATGCATGCCAATTCATTTTCTTTCAACGCACATTCTTACTATACTAAATTTATGCGCATACAGCAGGAAACCGATTTTTTACACGGTGTACCACACTACATAAATATCTACACCATATATCATAATTAGTATTAGTATATATCATAATCTGATAATAACAAGCCTAGCTGCATGATTGTTGCAGAAATCCTACTTTTATGGACGAAATTAACTATTTAAATCAGATTTTTTTTGTTTCCATGCATACCAATTTATTTCCTTTCAACACACATTCTTTGTCATCCTAAATTTGTGTGCATGTAGCAAAAACTGATTTTTTACGTGGTATACCACACTGCATAAATATCTATACCGTGTAATATAATTAGTATTAGTATGTATCATAAACTGGTTTTAATGGACCTAGCTGCATGATTGTTTGTAAAGATCCTATATTTATGGGAGAAATAAAGTATTTAAATTAGATTTTTTGTTTCCATGCATGTCAATATATTTCCTCTCAACACACATTTTTGCCATCCTAAATTTGTGCACATGCATCAGAGAAAACTAATTTTTTATGTGGCCTACAGTATTGCATAAATAACTATAATGTGTAGCATAACTAGTATCAGTATATCATAAAATGTTTCTACCGAGATTAACTGCATGACTGTTATAGAGATCCTATATTTATGGACAGAATAAAACATTTAAATAAGATTTTTTGTGTCTATGCATGTCAATCCATCTCCTAAATTTGTGCGCTTGCCAATTTTGTTGCGCATGTAAATAGAAACAAAAGGCGCGCATACAGCCATGCAGGGATGGGCGCGGGGTGGAGGTGGCCAGGCTGGTCTGGTCGAGTGAGGGTGGCTAGGACTGGTTGGTCGGATGGTGTAGGGTGGGGCTGGGGCTTCCACCATATATATATATATAATATATATATATATATATATATATATATATATATATATATATATAAAGCTCTAGGCTTTCTAATTGAAGTCCTCGCACAACGATGTCATCCGGTTCAGCCACACTAGGTTCGAGTGGCTATAAAAACACCTACAGGCCTCGAGGGATTAGGTTTTAACAGCGGCAATCCTAGGGGCCAGTGGCGGTGCCACCCTGAGGCGGAAGTGACAGCGACGCTCTGCAGACAGGCAAGCGGCGGCGACGCTCCCAAAGCGGACGAGTGGCAATGGCGCACCCCATGCCTGGTGGCGACGACGATTGCGTGATAGGCTTTGGCAGTGGCAGCGGTGGCCACAGGAGACACGGATCGCTCTGGCGGTCGTGCGAGGCGCGGTCGTCTCCGGCGATGGTGGCCACGCGAGGCATGGGTGGCTCTGACATCCTTCGATTACCAACTCCTTTGATCCAGTGGCTTTAGCGGCGTCCTTTAATCTAGCGGCCTTGGGATCGCCTCCGGCGACAAACTATTCGATCCATGTTTATGCCATCGATGATTATGTTTTATGCTTTTTATTTACACTATTTATGCATTCCAGTGATGATTTTTACGACGATGAATATGATTTTTACGTCTGCCATAAAATTGTCCCTAATTCACATGGGGCTATTAGTTGAATTAGTATTAGATTTTTTTATCAATTATGCTACACTGTGTATGTATTTATGCGACTTTATATAAGATTTATGCTCTACGTGAATCATGTCATCATATTTTTTGCGTGCGTGTAGTGAAAACGAAAATATCATCCAAAATTTATGCGCATACAATAGAAACTCCCACGATGTGCCATACTTTTTGGATCTGCATAAAAATAGAAATCGCATGCATTCGACTCCCATAATTTTGGATATGCCATAAAAATAGGACCGTGAATACAACACACCAGAGTTATCAATCTCTCTCACATGGCTCGGTATCTATGTACATAACTGAGGGGTTTTACGCTCAAAACTTAAGGTTTTACGCTCGAATCTGGAGATGCCTCTACTAGTGTACCACATGCAGCATTTCGTATGCATAATACCAAGACTGTGTAGCATAATTAGTATCAGTATATATCATAAACTGGTTGTAACAAGCCTAACTGCATGACTGTTAGAGCGATCCTATATTTATGTAAGAAATACAACATTATTGTTTCCCTGCATGCCAATCAATTTTCATTCATCCCACATTCCTGTCATCCTAAATGTATGCGTATATAGTAAGAAACAAATTTTTACGCAATGTACCAAATTGCATAAATATCTATACCATGTAACATAATTAGTATCAGCAAATATTATGAATTGGTTCTAACAATCCTAGTTGCATGGCTCTTGGAGTGTTTCTATATTTATGGAACCATCCATGTTTTGCGCCGATACAACGGAAACGAAAATATAACCCAAAATTTGTGTACATGCAATGAAAACTCCCACGATCTGCCATAATTATCGGATCTGCCATAAAAATAGTATCAGCATGCATGCACTGTGCATGTGCACGTGGTCCAGTGGCTAGGCTGGGGTTTTATGCTATCTCTATGAACTATTTACACTATTTTTATGGACTATTTACTCTATTCGCGCAAAAAAAGAACCACAATTTATGACTTGTGTCCCACGCAGGAGGTTGGTTGTTGGACTGGGAGTTTGACTAACACACGTGGGGGAGGTTGACTTGGTGCATGAGTGGGGAGAAGCACTGACAGCGTGGGGTGTAGGGACGCGCGCTGGTGCCGTCCAACCAGGTGGGGGTTGTCGACCATGGCTTCCTCTAACGCTTAGGGCTCCATATATATATATATATATATATATATATATATATATATATATATATATATAAGTTATATGCCCATCCGTTGCTACGGTTTTCATTTATAATTGTGTATAGAGTATTAAACAAAAAGACATGTGTGTTATGTAGATTTTGTGGGTGTGAATATGGATTTGTAACCAACAATCATGGTTCGAATCTCCATTTATGCACAATTTTAGCTTTTGTACTATTTAAATGTGAAGGAACAAGAAGAGGTGAAAGTAAGGGAAGGGTAGCATTACATTCAAAAACAAAAACATGATAAAAGTCGCAAGTGCAAGAAATTATAAATATCCTCAAAACCTAAGCTAATGAGTAGAAGACACAATTCAAGAAAAATTTGAAGTGCTTATCATAAAGAAGGTACCTGCCTGTCTTCATATAAAATGAGCAATCCACTTCACCCTGCAATATGGTAGAAAATGTGCTGGGCAATACAAGCTATTTGGCTACAGTGAATGTTGTAGTACTAAACTAAAGCGATCTGTGAAGATATAATAGAAGAGTAGCGAACATACTTTGGTAGATAGATTTTACTAACAAATAGTAGTAACCAAGGGATAGCAATCTTTATTCATAAAAATCTTTTATACACCAAGTATGGATTACTAATAGATTGCAGTAAGCATAGGACATACTTTTAATTTTACATTTCTGCATATATTTTGCAACATTTTTATTGATAAGGTTTCAAAATAAAAAATGTGGATAAAACATAAATTTACTATATCTAGTATTCTACCAAATAAAAAAAGATTACTGAAGTTTATTACTCTAGCTAAACAACCATTTGGTAAATATATACAATATATTGGTCTTATAGGAAGCCCTTTGCATTATGTGCCACGACTGGGGCACTTGGTGCATGTGTCTTTGCTGGAACAAAATCATCTGCTCCACCAATGTGCGCTAATGCATCGGTTGTTGTTGTATATATGGTTTAAGGTGGTGTCTTAATATTAGAATACCCGCTTAGGGTTTGGTGTTTTCCCTGTGTAATTACCCTCTCGCCCCCTTGTAATGGGTCTGGCCCAACTATCCCAAGTCTATTAATACAATACCCAACCCTATTCTAGGGTTAGGGTTTACCACATGGTATAGAGCCGGTCTTTTTCTCCCTCCCCACCCAGCCGCCCGCTGCTCCCCACCCCTCCCCATCCATCGACTCTATAGAAATATTAAGTGCTTGATGTATTGCATAGGAGATGGGGTAACCTTAATGGGCCGACAGCCCAACAGTGGTGCTGGCCCACACACACGGTCTAACATCCCTCCACAGTCCCAACAGGGGCACCACACACGATGAGATTGGATTAGAAGCCGAAGGTAGGAGCCGACGGGTTGAAATCCCCCTGCACTCGTAGCGTCATGAGGGTGCGAATGTTGTGGTTGGAGTAGAGACCGGTGTAGACTCCGAGAAGGCAATAGCCCCTAGATGCCGAGTTAGCCGAGAGACATGCATCATTAGCCTGTTCTTCAGGAGGGGTTGAAGTTCGAGCGTCAACGATCAGCGAGGGCTACACAACAAAAGAGCACCAGCAGATCGACCTTCTTGTTTCTTTGATCATCCGGACGTCGAGGAGCCCCGCCAAGGAGGCTGATGGCAGCGTACGTGTCTGCGCCGGTCATGATGGCCGCGCCCGCAGCAATAGAAGGGGCAATGGCGGATCCAGCCGGAAAGGACATAGTAGCGACGGATCCAGCCGAGAAGACATGATCCAGCCAAAGGGACGACAGATCGAGCTAGGAAGGTCGCAGCAACTATGAATCCAGTCAGGAAGACCATGACAACGATGGATCAAACGAAGGCGATGAATGGGTGGGCGGCCGGGCGTGTCCAGCCGGGCAAGGGCTCGTGCCAGATCTGGCAGGGGTGTTGGAGCCGACAACGGGAGAAGGTCGAAGTGGGAAGCGTTGCTGGGTGTCTTAGGTGAGGGAGGGGAGTTGCGGTGATGGCGTAGGCCGAAGGAAGGGCCGCCAGAGTGACGCAGGCTAGAGTAGGGGTGCTACGACAGTAGTGGGGAGGCGGGTGGCCGCACCGGCCTAGAGAAGGTCGTATGCAGCAACACGACCCGTGCTTGCAGCGTTGCCAGCGGCCGTACCAGCCTGCAGGTACGAGGCAGCGAAGATCCATGGGCACCATGGCGAGGTAGACGATGATGAGGGAGCTGAGCGCCTTGAAGGCCATGGCCATCTGCCGGGGGCAGGCGCGTCGGGGGCTGCGCCGATGAGGAGGAAGGGGGAGCCGGCCGAGTGGAGCGGATGCAGGGCCATGCCCGGGCCGGTGTTGGGGAGGGTGAAAGTGCATTCATCCCTTTTTGTGTTTTGGTGATTTGGATAACAACACATTTAAAGGTCTAACAAGTTTGCTAAGTGTTGAACAGGAAATTCAGTATGATGAACATACTTGAATAGTGTATAATGATCAATGAACAAAGGTTCAACACAAGGTTAAATAACCAATGAGATAATACAAATGGATATAATATGGTCTCTATATTGGTTTGAATATATGGACAAGACCTGAGAAATCACTATGCATAAATATGATTAGAATAGAGGTTGAAGTGATTAAGAGGATTGGTCAAGCCAAAGTGAATAAGATATGAGGAATCGTAAATTGGCTTGATCATATTACTATTCGTCCATATATGCTTCTATGAGAATCAAACTAGAGCTTGATTGATCTTATCATTTATGTCTAGATGACATTCAATCAAGGTTCACAATATTGAAGAAATGATTCTCTCAATGGATGCTCAATATGATGTGACTCAAGACTGGCCTGATAGGGTGAAGACAATAAGGAAAGGGCTTCGAGGGACTAAGTGAAGGTGAAGGCTAAGCGATGGCTTGTGGGCCGAGGTACCATGGCTAAGGTGAAGAAGAGAGTACTTGCACTAAGTCGATGAACTAATCAGCTATGAAAAGTTACATTGTGTTGATGCATCAGTAAGGTGACTTGAAGCCATGATTTGAACTCATATATGGTGAAATGGTTCAAGTCATAGGGATTGATTTGTGTTTGCTTCAAAAGGTGAGACAAAGATGTTTGTGATCCTTATGAAGTAACGCAATGGAGAAATCACACATGAGACACCAATTACTCAAGTAGATTACTTAATTATATTTTATTTAACTTGAGTATAGGAATCGTCATACTATCAAGGGGGTCCAAAAAGAAGGTTGGTGTTTGCCAAAGATCAAGCCTCAAAAATTCAAAAGCTATTTCAAAAACAAAAATCCCTTGAACACTCTGTGTATGACTGTTGTTATGATTGAGAAATGGAGAGTGTTCCTGTTGAAAAGTAGTTGAGCTTTTTCCAGCTGAGTTGAACTTCTTATGCTGAGTTGAGCTTTTTCAGCTGAGTTGAACTTATTGGGTTGAGTTGAGCTTTTTCAGCTGAGTTCAACTTTTTCAACTGAGTTGAGCTTTTTCAGCTGAGTTGAACTTCTTCAGCTGAGTTGAACTTCTTCAGATGAGTTGAGCTTTTTCAGCTGAGTTGAACTTCTTCAGCTGAGTTGAGCTTTTTCAGCTGAGTTGAACTTCAATTCAACTGTGAACCTCTCTGACCAAAAACCAGTTGAACTTGCCTCTAGGCCAGTTGAACTGGAGTTTTCTCTCCTAAACTTTCTGGTCAAAACCAATTGAACTGGTCTCCAAGGGCAATTCAACTGGTCTCTAGGACATCTACCCAGTCTGACCTGTAGTCTGCCAGTCAGATTGGCAGACTGGCTGTTAGCTAACACTAGGGCGGTTGAATCACCCCCCTAGGGCCGGTTCAACCGGTGTTAGGTCAACTTGACCAGACTGTTCAACAGTATGCCAGTTAGACTAGCAGACATGACAGTCAGCCAGGAGCGGTTGAACTAGCCCTAGGGGCGGTTCAACCAGTCCTCCACAGCAAAATCAGCCCAATGACTAGTTTTGAAGCCCCACCTATATATACTCACTCCTACCTCTCTCCCCACACAGATGAGCACACACCAAACTCCATTTCAAACTTGAGAAACACCTCGCTCTCTTTCACACACATCTCTTAGCTCTCCCATTTCAAATCTTTGGAGAGAAATCTTTGAGTGAGATTGAGAGCTGTGGTTTTGTGCTTCATCTCCAAATCCCTCTTGCTCTTCTTGATTTGAGCTTTAGTACTACATCGAGTTCTTTGTGGATTCATTACTCTTGGAGCTTCTAGCTTCTAGACGACTAGGTGTCGCTTGTGAGTCTCCAAATCTTGTGGAAGACTACAAGAAAGTTTGTATTACCCGCTCGTGTGAGAAAAGATTAGTGTGTGGGTTTGATCTTTGTGGTCGGCAAAGGGAGGATTAGGGTTGAAAGAGACCCAGCTCTTTGTGGGCGCCTCAACGAGGAAGTAGGGCACCTTGGTGGTGTGACCGAGCCTCTAGATAAATCTTGTGTCTCTTGTGTTCTTGCTTGTGTTTGTTCGTGTTCTTCTGTAGCACCCCGTCCAATCCCTAGACCAATGGTATTTACTTATGGCAGCTCTCTAGGATCATATATTGTTCCCACATACCAACACGAGTCTTTTGTACGCACTTTGTCCTCACTCATGCGCACCTGAGAAAACTTCCCGGTCAGTCACCCATCCCAAATTGCTCCAAGCTAAGCATGCTTAACTTAGAGGTTCTTTCGAGATAGGCTTCCGAAAAAGAAGATGCACCTTGTTGGTATGGATACTCTATTAATTCTATTAAGCCTTGGGCTAGGACATTACCATCCCAGGGGCCAGGATATCACAATCCACCCACCTTAGAAGACCGACGTCCTCGTCGGTCAACCCTAATCCAGGAACCTCCCATCTTAGCCACGTCTTTGTGTCTAGTGTTGTCATATGCCATGCCATGTGACCACTCTGGGTCCACATGCACCATGCGCCATATACCCGAACCCCCTAGCCCACACAAGCCCGTGAAACCTCAAGGGTAGGCTCTGATACCACTTGTAACACCCCGTCCAATCCCTGGACGGCTTGTAACACCCCAGGTGTTACTGTACGTAAACCGCGAATATGGACTTAAGCATGGGATGTCAATGAGGATAGTAATATCAATATCCTCATCATTTTCGCCTATCATGATTTTAATATCGCATCTATCTCTGTCTATATAGACTCTTCCTAAAGTTTTCACGAAGTTCGGAACATATTTGCTCTGAAAATTAGCGAGTCCTGTGATTATTTAAAATTCATCAATTATGCAAATATGAATTTAGAAACTTAGTTTAGTCCTCCGATGTTGTCCCAAACAAAATTTATTAGAAGTCAACGACCAAAGTTTTTAGGTATAAAAAAATTTAGTAACCTCTCATCAAACGAGACATCATGTCCGAGGATTTATAATCATGGATGGTTTCCAGCAAATTATCCTCGACAGAGGGATCAGGTCGAGCTGCAGATGAAGTTATCTGATCTAAAGTCATATCAAGTATAGTTAAAATATCGGTTCCGAATTTTGTTGGGTTTGGTCTGTGCGTTTCTCGCCTCAATCTAAATCTTCAAATATATAAACAACGGGTACAAATTCATTTGACTCCAAAGCGTTCACCAAATAAAATTCTGCCCCAATATTGTTGTTGATCTCGTCTTAATTTGACCCTTTTATATATCTTTTAGACCCTAAGCTCACAAGCCAAAAATATCTATATTTTGATTTTGTTAAAAAAAGAAGAGAGAAAAAAATCTAAAAATTTACCCTCTACGTGTCCATCTCCCTTCATTCCTTACCTCGAGTACATGCTTTTCTCTAGAAATATCCCACCACCCTCTCCTCATCTGCTTTCAATGCCCAGGACACCATCTCTCTTATTCTTTCCAAGCACGTTCAGTCCTAGGAGCCGGAATCCCTCACACCGAGCATCATCCTCATGCCACCTCAAGCCATCAACGTCGTTCTAGCTGCCAAAGTTGCAGATACGTTCGGCTCCATCTCTCTTCCTTGCACGTTCAAACTCTTTGTCCGACCACCCCTCTAGCTATTGGCCTAGCGTTTTCATGCCGTCGTTTCACCATGCTCGGCGTCGTGCCCTCTGTGCTAGTCATCCTCGCCGAGCGTGTGACCCTGCCCGGCTCCAACTCTGTCGACGTCCTCCCTCCATCTCTCTTCCCAGCCATGGATGCCGCCCCTCCCTAGCACCCTCACCTCCGCTGGAGCTTGCCCAGCCCTTCCCCATCGCCTCCCTAGCTCCCTCCACCATGCCGCCGCCATGGAACTCACTGCTCGGCAGCTGGCCATGGTGCCCTTGCCATCTTCAGCTGTGTGGCACCACTAGTCTTCATCCTGATGCGCCAGTTGCTATGCTCGTTGGGATTGGCCTCCGTGCTGGCAGCCGACTTCCCCTGCCACCCCAGATGCCGAGCCCCTCACAGCCGCTGTCCTACTCAGCCACGACAAGACATCGACCAAGCGCCGCTCCCAAGCCAGGGGCCTTGCTGAGCTCCCTCAGCTCGCCCCCGACCACAGCCGTACGCCAACCTCGCCCTAGTCCATGGAGCAGCAATAGTCATGGAACTCCTTCGTGTCGTGCCCTCTACGTGTTCGATGAAATACCGTAGCGAGCTCCATCTCGATCTATGCAGTCCCGGTCACGTCGTCGTTTGCCCCAGTAAGGAACAACTGTTCTCTTTATGTTATTCATCACTAGTACCTATAACTGGCATCGATTTATTAGATGCTAATTCTGTGTATATGTATGTGCTGATGTGCGAGATATGAGGAGAGAAAACCCTGGGTTCCAATGGTGAAGAACCGAAGCCCATGTGAAGCTTATTAAGTGTTCGGTAGAAGGACCGAACCCAAAACCATCGCTGTAGTCACGGACGTCGCTTCGAGTTTAGTCGTGATAAGTCGATCTGTTGTTTCTGTTAATCGAACAAATGGTTGATTTGTATGGAGTCGATATTTGTGCTGAATGAAATGTGTATAGTGTCATGAAAGTGATTCTTCATTGCGATATGAACTTTAGGTTTAAAATACAAGTTCTACTTATGCGAAGTGATTGGGTGCACAATTATAAAATAGACTAGTTTATATCTATATATGTGATTAGGTATAAGGTTTTAGATCTGGTCAGTAATAATGTGTTAGAGTAGGCTAAGTATCAAAAGCATGACAAGTGTAGAAGCTAAATAGGAACTAAATTAGGATTCTTGCTGTTTAGGACTGCAGGTACAGTTTTAATGGAGCAGCTAGTTTAGTGAAGTAAATCATGTGAAAGTGTGATATAGAAAATTTTAGGTAATTCCTTTATATTGCTTGTGTAAAAATATCATGGTCATAGGTATAGTAATTTGAACGTTATGATTTTCTCAAGTCCAGTCTCAGAATCTGTCTAAATTCTGTACAGATTTCGAAAGTTGGATTGTTTGGCTAAGTTAAACTGAGAATCAGTCCTTAGTAATTATATGAGAGTTCAGTACTTTTCTTAAGCTTTCCAACAACTTTTGGATTACCCTTTTTGGTGATCTATAAGTTAAGTTACAGCTGTTTGAGTTAGGATCTCTGAATCTGTCCAAATTTGGACAGCAGGGTCTTTCTCATGTCTTTTGACCTTTATATGCATTGAATTAACCTGAGATGTTTATAAATGAATTGGAGACAATTCTACTAGCTTTCTAAAAAGTCTAGGATCACCTGATTTTGGTGTTCGAGACTCTAGTTATAGATTTTTGAACTGAGTAGTCAAATTCTGTCCAAAACTGGACAGAATTTACGTTTACCACTGTTTGACCTTTCTAAATGTTGAATCTCATTGTGATGATAATACCAAAGGTGTAGAGGACTTCATAAGCTTTTCAAAAAGTCCTAGTTCACTATTTTTGGAATAATATCTTATGAGTTATGAGGAAAACAATTGACTGCTGAGTGCTGTCCAGAAAATCTGGAATTGAGAACTTGATGGTTGTGTTTAATTGTTTCTTTGCATCTAGCTTGTGCTTATAAGTGTTGTATTGTGCTTCGCCATTAAGTAATTAATTTTCTATTAGCTAGTATCGTAATATCTTGTGTTAGTGAGATGTCTTATTTAGTGGTGTGTAATTCAAGTCATCTGGCAAAGTGGTTTAGAAGGTTAGTTAGCTTATTTGTATTCTTGTTCTAAATTTGGAGTGTATAAATAATGATCCTATGCTTTATGAATCTTTTGGTGTTATGTTCGAACTAAAGAAAATATAGGAACTATATCTAGTTTTATAATTCTTGATGTTTGGATTTGATTCGTGTAAGTTAGAGAATGTGATCATTGTGCTTGGTTGTGTATATCTATTTAATGCTTGATTATGAATGTTTGTGATGTCTTACTTGAAGTGTTTCCCCTCTTTAGTATAGGTTGTTTATCATTTACTATTCATGTCATTACTCATATGCATTATTGCATATCATCTAGGTACGTTAATTAATCACGTGATGTGGAGGACAAGAGTTGGATTAATCTCAAGGTGATGCCGATGGACGAAGCTAAAGTGGATGAATCAAACAAGTGCCAGGATGGGAGATGCTCGCCAAATGAGTATCATCTAACAACACTAACGGAGTGTTTATCCCAGGCAAGCCCTGGTGCATTTGCCACCTCCTTATGTTAAAAAGTTTTATCACCTTGAATGATGCATTAGGTGATAGGAGTTGTGTGATCAAACAGTTGATGCATTTCCTTCCTTGATTAATTTAGGATGGTTTTTAAAATATGATGTGTAACATGGGATATGGGAGTTTGTGAAATAAAAGGACTTGTGATGCTGAACCCATTGCGACCGCGATGATTTCATCATTCAAGTAGGGTACCTCTCTCAGGTATCAAGTTTTGGGAAATAATATGAAATTTAGACTAGACGTTGAGCAGAAAAGTTCGCCTGTCTATGTCGATTAAGGACCGTTCGATGTAGGCCTATTGTGGTGGAGACTTTGCAACTAGGCACATGCTTCGGTAAGCCTGAACCTGGCTATTACATACGTGAAAAGACAACCGCGCACTGGGTGTGGGAGATGGTGGGAGTAGCGTGTGCCCTCCTGGCTAGAGGTTGGATAGAGGAGTACTATGCTCCTGGGTAGCGCAGACCGGTTCACGTTGTGGAGGATCTGTGGGAATGGTTGACATATGCAAGGGTTAAGTGCTACATATGTCGTGTGGTTAGGGATCCCCAGCTAGGTATAATCTGTGGCGGAACCGCCCGAATTATTCCAACTTTGAGTGCCTAAGTCCCACCTTAGAGGCTAGACCACACTTAAATAGGAATAAAACGTCAGTCCCTCGGATCTAGTCCGACAAGGCCACTAATAGGATCAAGTACCACGTACTCACTCGAAGGTGAGGCACAGAGCAAATACAATAAAGCATAACCATACATTAAGGAAGTACTTAAGTTTATTACATCATCATCGGAGTTTATCAAAAGTAGTGATCATTGTTCGGAATGTAGCGGAATTTAACTAACGGTAAATAAAAGGAAAGATGGGGAAGCCTGGACCATCACTCCTCATGCTCCTCCCCTGCTGAGGTAGCGTCCCACTCGACTGTCCAACCCTGTGGCAAGGTAGACGGCCAAGTCACTCCAGCAACCATATCCTCCAGATAACCTGTAAAAAAATTATGCCACAAGCAAGGCTGAGTATACTAATACTCAGCTAGACTTACCCGGTGTGAGGAGTCTACTCCTCTACTTCTAGACATGCAGCTGTTTGGCTGAGAGGTTTGGTTTGCCAAAAGCACTAGCTGAATCTAAAATCAAGTTTTAGCTTTTCAAGTTTTTGTGTGACTCTCTTAAGACTAAATGTGTACCTAGCTAATCATACATGGTATCAAGCATTTTAGCAATCAACATCTTTTGCCAATGAACTCCTTTCCTCTTATTACTCAATGCAGTACAATGGATCAAGCAGTCTCATTAGCTGCGAGAAGCAGACGATTCGAATCGAGTTTTAACCATGCAAGGTAAACCTAAACACACGATGTGGCAAGGCACTCCGTCCCCACACACATCAACCGTCCCCATCGATTCCGTGGCAATAGAAAGGGGCTCACCGCCTTGGTGTACAATGCCTCACTGACCCCGACTACCGTCGTGCAGTGACCGCACTTGTACCCACCATAACCGGAATGGGAGACCACGTCTCAGGTCATGTGAGGAGGGCAATCTGCGGGCAGGTTCACTCAGGTACTAGGCTTACCGATTTACCATATTTCTCGGCATGTGTTTAGTACATTCAAACGCTTGACACAAGTAACCGCACGTTAAATCCTTATTCCAATTTCATCTTGTAGACCATGCATCCCCATGGATCTTTGTCCACAGACCATCATCCTTATACTATCGAAATGGATACAACTAATTCCTAACCTCGCGCGAGTGCTAGAAAAATCACTCGACTTCTACCGAGATCCCTAATTAGCAAAGCAGCTACTTGACCTAGCATACTAGTATCCATCTCAAAAGGAATCCTGAGTTCATGCAACTAGGGTTTCAAACAACTCCAACACTTAAGTGCACATTACAAGCCTACAAACATTAAGTGTAGTAAAATAGCATATATAAACGGTTATGCATAAAACCGGGGCTTGCCTTCCAAAGCTGGGGCAGGCAGATCCTCGATGGTAGGCTCTAGTGCTGGCTCCTGGGCTACCTCCCGAGCAACTCCTTGCTCCAGAACGAGGATGTACTCTCCGTCAGCGAGATTACAATCTATCGAATACAATGAACAAGATATATGCATGTTAATGATATGGCAAGTCGTAAATGCTACGTAAGGTGAACAATATTAAAATAGTGGGTACACTAGGGTTTCTTTGTCGGCCTTAAGGGTTTCATAGATTCATTTTAGGGTCTTGAATGAACTTAAAATTTCAGTCATCCCTTGGACATTTGCTTTAGGCCCTTGGAGGATTTACTTTGCACACCACTAATTTCTCCCAAAATTTTCATTTTACTTTCTGTTTTGCTTATTATTGAGTGCTTTTGAACTATCATGGCAATTTAGAATTTCCCAAAAAAATATTACAAAAATTACAGTGGGCAAGCATTGACCTCTGTGGTTTGTTCTAAAAATTTGAGGTTGAAATTAATTCAGATACTCCTTGTGCAAAAATAACAAAAGTAAGGGTAAAAGGGCACTTTACACTATAGCTCTGATTTAGGTGAGGTTTCTGGATTAAAATTTAATTTTACTAAGATTCATGGGTGATAATAGGTCTCTGTGCCAAAAATCACAGAAAAAGACCCACTGGGTATTTAGTTGTGATTTTCTAAAGTTTAATGCCAAAAATGTACTTATAACTAACTTGTTATTTGAAAAATATCAAACAATAGAACTTATATTTTTCCTAGATTCATACTAGCATATTATTAGTTATCCTAAGGGTTGGTTGGGTTTTCCTTGGGGTTAATTTTCTAGGATTTTTCTAAGTTTTCATGGGTTTTATAAAATAAAATGTGGTGCATTTCTTTTGTACTAACAGAGGGCTCAACAAAATTTTCTAGTGAACTATGCTACTAAAGTAAGCTAGCAAAAATGTGGTTGGCCTCTGGTCCTTATTTTAAACTCCCTTTCATTTTCTTTAAGTTTGAATCAAAACAAGTTTTAATGGTAAACCTCTCCTTAATCTAGTGTACTGAGGGGTTTATTATTTTAAACAAGATAGTTAGTGGTTAAGTATCTCTCTAATTTTTCTTGACTTTAGTCTAACAGTGTAGCTATTTTTCCCTTATTTATCTAGCTTTTGGCCAGTTTACTATTTAAATCAAAACTTTAATATTTTCTACAGTACTTAGGGTGTTTGGTATTTTTCCTAAGTAGTTCATATTATTTAGAACTTAGCAAAATTGGTTTGACCAAATTTGGTTGGATAAAACTGGAGTTATGAATTTTGTAAGCTCTATCTACATTTAAAAGAATAAGGTTTAAAAGGTTTTATAAAAAACCAGTTTACACCGAGACCCCTGAGCTTTCCCTTAACTAAGTCTTTAAACCATACCCCTGCGGGACTGTTGGGGACTTGTTCTCAAATGCTATGAGTTAAGAACAAGGCAACACAAAATGTTAAAGGTCAATGCCCTTCGTCCTTCGAAACATTATCTCCCTCATGATATAATGATCTTCAGACGAAGGTCATGAAGGACGAGCCTTCATCATCACAGAGTATACTAATGAAAGGAGAAGCATATAAAACATAAAAGACAACATGAATAATCATATAATCTTTTCTAATATATATATATTCCTTTTTAGTTATCATGGATAACAGAAACAATATTGAATTACATTTATACCTTCATCTTGACAGAAAGTAAAAGTCCAAGCGTGATGCACGAGAGAATTTAAGCCAGCGTGAACAGTACGGGGGTACTGTTCACCTATTTATAGGCATGGGACGCAGCCCGGTCAGAATTACATTTATGCCCCTGATGACTAGTTACAATCGTGACACGAATCATCATGGACTGAACGGTCTCTTCCTCCTCAAGTCGGTGCAACCCTTCGTCTTAAGTCATGTCGCTATGCCGAAGCTCCCTGTAGCTTCGGCGTGTACCTTCACGCTGAGTTTGATTATACACTGATCTTTCAAACGTGCTTCTTCTTAAAGGACCTTCGGCGACGAAGTAGGCCCCTAACAGGGACTATTCATCTGAGTCACTGACTATTCAAACCCCCCGGCTTCTTCTTCTTTTCCACTAAGCTCCCTCCCCTCATGAAACAGTAACCGCGGAGAATAAACAGGGTGGCGCGGCTTACCGGCGGCGAGGAAGGTCTAGTGAAGGGCAGGGTTAGTTTCGGGAGGTCCTGGCGATCATGTCGAGGTGCGACTCGTCGATGGTGATGGCTGGAATCGGTCGGGCCACGTGCGCAGGCGGTCGGGCTCGTCAGCGGCGTACGCTCCAGCCTGCTCATGGCGGTAGTGCTCAATCCAATGGCACAGGAAGCTTCACGGGGTGCTAAGGACGCTACTAGTGTAAGGAATCGACGAAAGGCTTACCGTGGAGCTCGGTCTACGTGCGCCGGCGGTCGGTTGAAGTCCGACGACGTCGATCCGGTGTCTCTAGTGAGGTAGAGTTCAATCCCCGGCTCTAGAAGCTTTACTGGGTCCGTTGAGGCTATCCCGAGGGTCGGACGGGGCGGGGAGTGGCTAGGTTGGCCGGTCTACGGTGGTCGTGGCTCACGCGGCCGCTGGCACCTTGCTCACGGGGCAAACTCTGGTGAACTTGAGCTCGGGTTGGGTTAGCGACGTGCGGGGGTGTACGGTCAGGGCCGGGATGGCTTTTATAGGCGCGGGCGCGGGCGTGGACGCGAAGTTGGCGCGGCGCGGGCGTGGACGCGTGGGCGGAACACCGAGGGCGTGCTCTGGCGTGTTAGAATGCGTCGAACACGTGGGCGTTTGCTTCTGCCTTTGTTTAAGCGCCTGTAGGGATCACAAACGTGCGAATCTCGCCAAGGGTCTTGTGCAGATCTCTTCCTGGCACCTAGGGCTAGTTAGTTTGTGTAAGTTCCAATGGGAGATATGCCCTAGCTTGTGAGATATGCAGGCACCAAGTCAAGTCTGTCGGCACTGTTCACCAGTGACAAAACCGATGTCAAACCATGTCAAACGACCTCGGTTTGAATTCAAATTTTTCAGGGTGGTGCCTTGGATGATTTGGGTACTTTTTGCTATTTGGTCCAAGTGGTTTTGGCACCAGCACAAAGGTGAACACCTTTGATCTTTGGGCTAGGGTGGTTTTGGGGACTTAGAGAAATTTTGATGGCTCTAGTGTGCTTTCCACTTGATGCACTAATTTGTGGTTTTGTTGGGCCTTTTTGCAATATTTCTCTTACTAAATTTTGTAGTTTTACTAATACACTTCATCTTTAGTCAAGGTTCCTTTTTATGTTTTGATCATTTGCCCACTCTTTCCCCTTTAATCCCATGGTTAGGGTTTAAGGGCTTAAGAAGGAATTAGGGTTTTAGAATCTGTTTGTGGGGGAACATTGTATGAAGGATAGAATTTCTTTCTTGTTATGGTAAATGCTTATCTTAACCATGCCTCTAAACTTTGAGTTCCTTCACTTCCCATTGTAGCATATAGTTTAAGTAGGACACAAATGTGCTTGCTCTAGGCAGGGCTTTGGGTAACACCAGGGGTGTTACAGCCCTCTCCCCTTAAAGGAATCTCGTCCCGAGATTGGGTAGGGATCCTTTAGTAGGGTACCAAGAAGGTGTGTGTTGGTGCGTTGTGGTTTCCTTTAATCAAGATTCTCTAGTTAACTGCACTTCGAATGTCATCCTCTTTGCAACTTCAGAAGGAAGTCCTTCTAGATTTATTTTCACAACTTACTCTACTCTTATTAACTAGGTTTCTCTTATATTTAGATTCAAAGGGCAGGTGGGGGGTGGGTGTTTGGGTTACGTACCGATTCCTTTAGGCAGAAATTCGGGGAAGCGAGAACGTAGAAAATCCTCAGTTTCCCACGTAGCCTCTTCTTCTGAATGGTTACTCCACTGAATCTTATACATTTGGATTGACCTTGCTCGAGTTGATCTTTCTTTTTGGTCCAATACCTTGATGGGGTGCTCTTGATAAGATAAGTCTGGTTCTATCTCTAATTCTGGTTCAGGTAGCACCTCAGTGGGTAAGCGGACACACTTCCGTAGCTGAGATACGTGGAATACATCATGAATTGTTGACATATGAGGTGGCAACTTCAACTGGTATGCTACAGGTCCACAAGTCTCTTTGATTTCATAGGGCCCAATATAGCGAGGAGCTAACTTGCCCTTGATTCCAAACCTCTGAACACCTTTGGTGGGTGACACCTTGAGATATACATGATCTCCCACCTCGAACTATAGAGGTTTCCTTCTTTTATCGTGATAGCTTTTCTGTCTGGCCTGAGCAGCTTCCAAGTTCTTCTTAATGACTCTGACTCTCTCCTCAGCTTCAAGTACTAAGTCAGGTCCAAATACTTCCCTTTCTCCCGCTTGTGACCAATTTAGTGGTGTCCTACACCTTCTCCCATACAAGGCTTCGAAAGGTGCCATCTTTAGGCTGGACTGGTAGCTGTTGTTATAAGAGAACTCCACTAAAGAAAGGCACTTATCCCAATTCTTACCATAGTGTAACACACATGCCCTCAACATGTCCTCTAGAATCTGATTTACTCTTTCTGTCTGACCATTTGTTTGAGGATGGTATGCCGAGCTTCTTATCACATGGGTCCCAAGTGACTCTTGCAGCTGCTCCCAGAAACGTGCCACAAATAGTGCTCCTCTATCAGACACAATGGTCTTTGGAATTCCATGCAAACGTACTATTTGGTCTATATAGATCTCTGCATATTTCTCTGCCTTGTGGGTGGTGTGCACTGGCAAGAAATGAGCTATCTTGGTTAACCTATCCACAATGACCCAAATAGAATCATGGTGCCGGGAGGTGTTGGGCAATCCCACAATAAAATCCATGCAAACATCCTCCCATTTCCAAGATGGTACGGGAAGAGGATGTAAGTTCCCTGCTACCTTCAAATGACTAGCCTTGATTCTTTGGCAAGTGTCGCATTCAGATACATACTTAGCAATTTCCCTCTTCATTCTGGTCCACCAATACAAAGATCTGAGATCATGATACATCTTGTTACTGCCGGGGTGCATGGAAAATTTGGAAAGATGAGCTTCATCCAATATTTTCTGCCTGAGTTCTGGATTCTTAGGAACAACCAATCAGTCTTCAAACCATAGAACTCCCTTGTTGTCCTGACGAAAGCATTTGTACTTATCCACCTTTTGTTCGAGCATCTCCTTAATAACTTGAACACCCTTGTCACCAATCTGTGCCAGGACTATTTGCTCATGTAGTTTGGGCTCTACGAAGATATAATTCAAGTTACCTAGGGAAATAACTTCCATGTTTAGCTTGCACAACTCGTCACACAAGATGGCGATCTTAGAGTCCATAGTTACGCAGTTACATTGGGCTTTTCGACTTAGGGCATCTACCACAACATTGGCCTTGCCCGGATGGTAATGCACCTCCAAATCATAGTACTTGATCAATTCCAACCATCTTCTCTGCCTCATATTAAGATCAGATTGAGTGAAAATATACTTGAGACTCTTGTGATCAGTATAAACATTACAATGAGCTCCCATTAAATAATGTCTCCATATCTTTAGAGCATGAACTACGGCTGCTAACTCCAGATCATGTGTGGGGTAGTTCTGCTCATGAGGCCTGAGTGTTCGGGATGCATAGGTAATAACTCTATTGTCTTGCATCAATACACATCCCAATCCAGTGCCTGAAGCATCACAATAAACATCGAAAGATTTGGTGTTATCAGGCTGTGCCAGCACGGGTGCTGTTGTTAGATGCTGCCTCAATGCATGAAAGGCATCCTCACATTTCTGACTCCATTCATACTTTACTCCTTTCTTCAATAATTCAGTCATTGGCTTTGCAATCCTGGAGAAATTCAGAATGAATCGCCGGTAATATCCTGCCAATCCCAGAAAACTCCAAATCTGTCGTACGGTGGTAGGAGGCTTCCAATCCATCACTTCTTGCACTTTCTCCGGATCAACTGATATCCCATCCTGAGAAATGGTGTGACCCAAAAATTTAATTTCCCTCAGCCTGAAATCACATTTGGACAATTTAGCATATAAATGATGATCGTGTAGTCGCTGAAGTACTGTGTGCAAATGGTTTGCATGCTCGTCTTCATTCTTCGAGTACACCAAGATATCATCGATGAAGACCACCACAAACTTGTCCAGCTCTGGCATAAATATTGAGTTCATCATATACATAAAATATGCTGGGGCATTGGTCAGCCCGAGTGACATCACCAAGTACTCATAAAGCCCGTATCTGGTAGAGAAAGCTGTTTTCGGAATATCACTGGCTCTGATCTTGATTTGATGATAGCCAGAGCGAAGGTCTATCTTGGAAAACACCTTGGCTCCCACCAACTGATCAAACAACACATCAATGCTTGGTAAAGGATACTTATTTTTAATTGTTACCGCATTGAGAGGGCGGTAATCCACACACAATCTCAGACTCTCATCCTTCTTCTTCACGAACAATGCCGGACATCCCCATGGTGAAGTACTTGGGCGAATGAATCCCTTGTCCAACAACTATTGTAACTGCTTTTTCAATTCTGCCAACTCTGCTGGAGGCATCCTATAGGGTCTCTTGGATATAGGTGCAGTTCCGGGTTGCAGCTCAATTGCAAACTCTATGTCTCTGTCGGGTGGCATCCCTGGCAATTCATCTGGGAAAACATCGGTGTACTCACTGACCACTGGAATTCTCTCTACGGGTGACTTTATCAGGGCGAAGGCACAGGAACGGGTACAACCCTGGTTAGGCAAATATAACGTGATTTCACCACAAGTAGGTGAGTGTACCTCAATGGCCCTGCTGTGATATCAATCACTGCCTGATGCCTTGATAACCAGTCAGTTCCTAATATGATATCCACACTATCCAATCCCAAGATAAGGAGGGTGGTTCTAATTACAAGACTACCAAATTTTATAGGCACCTGCCTGTTGATTTGATAGGTGGCAACCCAGCCTCCTGGTGTTGCAATTGTAATGCCCCCTTTTGTGTGATGGAAAGGTAACTGGCATTTGGCACTAAATTTTGCACTGATAAAACTGTGTGATGCACTAGAATAAAAATGAATCACTGCAAGATAATTCAAAACGGAAAAGATACCAGTCATGATGGGTGCTCCCTCCGAAATATCAACCAACGTGGTGAAGTTCAGCCTGCCTTGCCTCACTTGCACCCTCTGCCTCTTGCCTTGTTTCTGATTTGCATTTTGCCCCTGCCTCTGCTGGTTCTTGGGGCAATTCTTGGCGTAGTGTCCAGTGCCGCCACAAGTGAAACATCTGTTGTCGTTGGCCTGACAGTACAGCTGCTGTGGCTGGCTGTTGTTCCTCTGAACTGGGGGTTGAGAGCGGTTGGGTGCCTATTGCTGCTGCTGTGGTTGAATCACCCATCTTCCTTACTGCTGCTGAGGTCCCCTATTCTGAGTGTTGGACACAATCCTGAAGCGCTGAGGCTGAGCTGAAGGTCCTGCCATAGGGGCTTTCCTCTTCTTTTCTGCCTGACGAGCTGTGATGTAGTCCTCCTAAGATATGGCCAGGTTGACTAACTCATTGTAGTTGTTGGCCATAACTGCGTTGAGGCGGTCGTGAAGCTTAGTACTGAGGCCCCTCCTGAACATGTCCCTCTTCTTCTCATCCGTGTCAGCATGACAGCCTGCGTACTGACACAGGTCATTGAAGGCTTGGGCGTACTGTAACACTGTACAACTCCCCTGAGTGAGTGCCAGAAACTCATTGAGCTTGCGATCCATGATGCCTGCTGGTATGTGATGCCCTCTGAATGCTGCCTTGAACTCTCCCCATTCGACCACGTGGTCAACTGGCTGCATAGCGAGGAAGTGATCCCACCATGTCTGCACGGGTCCGCGAAGCTGCTGGGTGGCAAAATGGACCTTGGCCACGTCTGAACAAACTCCATTAAGCAGTGGGAATTTGGATTCCACCACCCTGAGCCACACATCAGCATCAAGTGGGTCCTCTGCCCGAGTGAACAACAACAGTTGAGTGCTGAGGAACTCCTGATAGGTGGCCGCTGCTGGGGGACGCTGATGGTGATCACCACCACCATAGTGCTAGGGTGGTGGCTGACGCTGAGCTAACTGTCGCGGAATCTCATTCTGCTGAGCCATCAGCTCTTGCATGGTAGGAGGCAGCGGTGGTGGTGGAGGAATGCGCTCATTCTGTCCACGGTGTGCTCTTCCTGCCATCTGAAATTTAGGAGGCTCTTAGTGTCATACTTCTAAATCTGGGATCGCTCATGGTAAGAGATTTTAAATGACAAGGTTTGTAAAATGCCAAACATTTCCTAGCATTTTCACAAGAGGTACCACATGACATAAATTTCCTTCATAACTTAAAATAGAAATCACCCATCATTCATCCACCCAAAAGAGTTTTCTAACAGTTACAGCAATGTTCAAAATACTCGACTCTCTCTAGCCTAGTACCCTAAGGGTGCAAAAGCTAAGCTAGTTTCGAGGAGTCCTACTGCCGCACACTTCTACCCCAATCTCTGAAACCTAATGAGCAAACGAGGCAACACTAGACTCGGGGGAAGGTGGTCTCCCTGAGCCAGCAGTGTCCACGCTGGATGCAGGCTCCGGCTCCTCTCCTCCCTCGATATCGACATCCTCATCAGCCCCTTCTGCCTCCATGTCCTGAATTTCCTAGTGGTGCATATCCAAGTGCTGGTTGGCTTCCTCAAGCTGTTGCTGCGTGGTCAGGAGCTGATACTCTAGAACCTCAATGGTGTTCTCCCTGGCCCCAATCTGATCCTCAAGCTCTTGGATTTGAGTGGCCATCTGCTCCACCTGGAGGTCCTTTTCTACCAGCTCACTGGACAGGTCTACCACCAGGTCCTCCCTGTTATCCAGGGTGATCTTGGTAGACTCCACTATTCCCATCAGTTCTCATGCATCACACCATCAGGTGAGCAGTCTGCCCCGGGTAAAGAGCCCACACATCCTTGGCATGCTCCACTCGATCCTTCCACATTGGGTTGTCCTCCTTCTCAGCGGGGAACAAGCCAATGGGATGAGTTGACAAGTCCAAGGGGTGAAAACCACAAAAGGTCGTCAGTACATGGAGAGCAGTGGACTCGATAGTATCCTCAGCCCTGAATCTGAAAGACTCGGAGTCCAATGAACGCCAGCCCAGCTGCAAGGGATGAGGCTCCAAGGTCATCCTCATCCTACAACGGGGTACCCAGTGCTCCTCGAACAACTGTACCACATACTGGGGAGGCGTAGCATAACCAGCTCCCTGCAGCACCTCCCACAAAATGCGGGGAAAACCCTCTCGTGCAAGTCCGTCCGTGTGGGAATGTGTGTTCCCTCCTTCTGAGGATTCGTGAGAAGTCATCTGTGTAAGGGTAAGCGTAAGCGAAAAAAGAAAAAGAATTACCAAAATAAAAAGGGAACTAGTGGTTGGCTTTCCTAGGGTTACGTTGAGATCTTTGAGGTATACTTAATCTTTATTGCGGCGCCTCTTGGATTACATAGCTTTTAAAATTCTTGACCACTTACTAAGTAGTTAGAACAAAAATGATGCATGCATGCTCGTCCTAAGCGACCTCACATCAAATATATAGGAATAGAGAAACCTCCACCCATTATTATAGTAGCCTGTAGGGCATATTCAAATAGCCACCTAGCTACTCATCTAGTATCCTAAGGCTTCACATTCTATGTCCATCCTTATCGTCTTACCGATCTATCCAACATTGGTTGCTACAAGTTTTACTTTTTGAAAAGGTTGATAATTATGATTTATTGATTCCTCTGTGGTGGTACAAGCTATGATACCAGCCATGGCGGAACCGCCTGAATTATTCCAACTTAAGTGCCTAAGTCCCACCTTAGAGGCTAGACCACACTTAAATAGGAATAATACGTCAGTCCCTTGGATCTAGTCCGATAAGGCCACTAACAGGATCAAGTACCACGTACTCACTCGAAGGTGAGGCACAGAGCAAATACAATAAAGCATAACCATACATTAAGGAAGTACTTAAGATTATTACATCATCAACGGAGTTTATCAAAAGTAGTGATCATTGTTCGGAATGTAGCCGAATTTAACTAACGGTAAATAAAAGGAAAGATGAGGAAGTCTGGACCATCACTCCTCATGCTCCTCCCCTACTGAGGTAGGGTCCCACTTGACTGTCCAACCCGATGGCAAGGTAGACGACCAAGTCACTCCAGCAACCATATCCTCTAGAGACCTGTAAAAAATTTATACCACAAGCAAGGCTGAGTATACTAATACTTAGCTAGACTTACCCGATGTGAGGAGTCTACTCCTCTACCTCTAGACATGCAGCTATTTGGCTGAGAGGTTTGGTTTGCCAAAAGCACTAGCTGAATCTAAAATCAAGTTTTAGCTTTTCAAGTTTTTGTGTGACTCTCTTAAGACTAAATGTGTACCTAGCTAATCATACATGGTATCAAGCATTTTAGCAATCAACATCTTTTGCCAATGAACTCCTTTCCTCTTATTACTCAATGTAGTACAATGGATCAAGCAGTCTCATTAGCTACGAGAAGCAGACGATTCGAATCGAGTTTTAACCTTGCAAGGTAAACCTAAACACACGATGTGGCGAGGCACTCCGTCCCCACACACATCAACCGTCTCCATTGATTCCCTAGCAATAGAAAGGGGCTCACCGCCTTGGCATATAATGCCTCACTGACCATGATTGCCGTCGTGCAGTGACCGCACTTGTACCCACCATAACCGGAATGGGAGACCATGTCTCAGGTCGCGTGAGGAGGGAAATCTGCGGGCAGGTTCACTCAGGTACTAGGCTTACCGATTTACCATATTTCTCGGCATGTTGTTTAGTACGTTCAAACGCTTGACATAGGTATTCGCACGTTAAATCCTTATTCCAATTTCATCTCGTAGACCACGCATCCCCATGGATCTGTGTCCATAGGACCATCATCATTCTATTATCAAAATGGATACAACCAATTCCTAACCTCACATGAGTGCTAGAAAAATCACTCGACTTTCTACCGAGATCCCTAATTAGCAAAGCAGCTACTCGACCTAGCATACTAGTATCCATCTCAAAAGGAATCCTGAGTTCATGCAACTAGAGTTTCAGACAACTCCTACACTTAAGTGCACAGTACAAGCCTACAAACATTAAGTGTAGTAAAATAGCATATATAAACAGTTATGCATAAAACCGGGGCTTGCCTTCCAAAGCTGGGGCAGGCAGATCCTCCATGGCAGGCTCTGGTGCTGGCTCCTGGCTACCTCCTGAGCAACTCCTTGCTCCGGAACGAGGATGTACTCTCCATTAGCGAGATTACAATCTATCGAATGCAATGAACAAGGATATATGCATGTTAATGATATGGCAAGTCGTAAATGCTACGTAAGGTGAACAATATTAAAATAGTGGGTACACTAGGGTTCTTTGTCGGCCTTAAGGGTTTCATAGATTCATTTTAGGGTCTTGAATGAACTTAAAATTTCAGTCATCCCTTGGATGTTTGCCTTGGGCCCCTTGGAGGATTTACTTTGCACACCACTAATTTTTCCCAAATTTTCATTTTACTTTCTATTTGCTTATTATTGAGTGCTTTTTGAACTATCATGGCAATTTAGAATTTTCCAAAACAAATATTACAAAAATTACAGTGGGCAAGCATTGACCTCTATGGTTTATTCTAAAAATTTGAGGTTGAAATTAATTCAGATACTCCTTGTGCAAAAATAACAAAAGTAAGGGTAAAAGGCACTTTGCGCTATATCTCTGATTTAGGTGAGGTTTCTGGATTAAAATTTATTTTTACTAAGATTCATGGGTGATAATAGGTCTCTGTGCCAAAAATCACAGAAAAAGACCCACTGTTTATTTAGTTGTGATTTCTAAAGTTTAATGCCAAAAATGTACTTATAACTAACTTGTTATTTGAAAAATATCAAACAACAGAACTTATATTTTTCTAGATTAATACTAGCATATTATTAGTTATCCCAAGGGTTGGGGTGTGTTTTCCTTGGGGTTAATTTCTAGGATTTTTCTAAGTTTTCATGGATTTCATAAAATAAAATGTGGGGCATTTCTTTTGTACTAACAGAGGGCTCAACAAAATTTTCTAGTGAACTATGCTACTAAAGTAAGCTAGCAAAATGTGGTGGCCTCTGGTCCTTATTTTAAACTCCCCTTTTCATTTTCTTTAAGTTTGAATGAAAACAAGTTTTAATGGTAAACCTCTCCTTAATCTAGTATACTGAGGGGTTTATATTTTTAAACAAGATAGTTAGTGGTTAAGTATCTCTCTAATTTTTCTTGACCTCAGTCTAACAGTGTAGCTATTTTTCCTTTATTTATCTAGCTTTTGGCCAGTTTACTATTTAAATCAAAACTTTAAATTTTTTTGCAGTACTTAGGGTGTTTGGTATTTTTCGTAGGTAGTTTATATTATTTAGAACTTAGCAAAATTGGTTTGACCAAATTTGGTTGGATAAAACTGGAGTTATGAATTCTGTAAGCTCTATCTGCATTTAAAAGAATAAGGTTTATAAGGTTTTATGAAAAACCAGTTTACACCGAGACCCCTAAGCTTTCCCTTAACTAAGTCTTTAAACCATACCCCTGCGGGACTATTCATCTGAGTCACTGACTATTCAAAAACCCCCCAGCTTCTTCTTTTCCACTGAGCTCCCTCCCCTCATGAAACAGTAACCGCAGGGAATAAACAGGGTGGCGTGGCTTACCGGCGGCGAGGAAGATCCGGTGAAGGGTGGGTTAGATACAGGAGGTCATGGCGGCCACGTCGAGGTGCGACTCGTCGACGGTGATGGCCGGAATCAGTCGGGCCACGTGCGCAGGCGGTCGGGCTCGTCGGCGGCGTACACTCCGGCCTACCAGTGCAAGGAATCGATGGAAGGCTTACCGTGGAGCTCGGTCTACGTGCGCTGGCGGTCGGTTGAAGTCCGGCGATGTCGATCCGGTGTCTCCTGTGAGGTAGAGTTCAATCCCCGGCTTTGGAAGCTTTACCGAGGTCCGTAGAGGCTATCCGAGGGTCGGACGGGGCATGGAGTGGCTAGGTTGGCTAGTCTACGGTGGCCGTGGCTCACGCGGCCGCTGGCACCTTGCTCACGGGGCAAACTCCAGCGAACTTGAGCTCGGGTTGGGTTAGCGACGCGCGGGGGTGTACGTTCGGGGCCGGGATGGCTTTTATAGGTGCGGGCGCGGGCGTGGACGTGAAGTTGGCGCGGCGCGGGGCTGCGCGCATGGGCGGAATGCTGAGGGCGTGGTCTGGCTCGCCAGAACGCGTCGAACACGTGGGTGTTTGCTTCTGCCTTTGTTCATGCGCCTGCAGGGATCACAAACGTGCGAATCTCGCCAAGGGTCTTGTGCAGATCTCTTCTTAGAACCTAGGGCTAGCTAGTTTGTGTAAGTTCCAATGGGAGATATGCCCTAGCTTGTGAGATATGCGGGCGCCAAGTCAAGTCTGTCGGCACTGTTCACCAGTGACAAAACCGATGTCAAACCATGTCAAACGACCTCGGTTTGAACTCAAATTTTTCAGGGTGGTGCCTTGGGTGATTTGGGTACTTTTGCTATTTGGTCCAAGTGGTTTTGGCGCCAGCACAAAGGTGAACACCTTTGATCTTTGGGCTAGGGTGGTTTTGGGGACTTAGAGAAATTTTGATGGCTCTAGTGTGCTTTCCACTTGATGCACTAATTTGTGGTTTTTGTTGGGCCTCTTTGCAATATTTCTCTTACTAAATTTTGTAGCTTTACTAATACACTTCATCTTTAGTCAAGGTTCATTTTTATGTTTTGATCATTTGCCCACTCTTTCCCCTTTAATCCCATGGTTAGGGTTTAAGGGCTTAAGAAGGAATTAGGGTTTTAGAATCTGTTTGTGGGTGAACATTGTATGAAGGATAGAATTTCTTTCTTGTTATGGTAAATGCTTATCTTAACCATGCCTCTAAACTTGAGTTCCTTCACTTCCCATTGTAGCATATAGTTTAAGTAGGACACAAATGTGCTTGCTCTGGGCAGGCTTTGGGTAACACAGGGGTGTTACATAATCAGTTCGAATCGTCGTTGCTCCTCGGTCATGGAGACTCTACCCTTCGACCACTCATTGTAGTTAATAAGTAAAATAAGAATTTGGTAAAAGAAAGCTAGATTAGGACAAGTGATGCTCTAGATTAGGCAAATCTAGATTTAGGAAAAGTACTTAATTTGTGAAGTAAAATTTTGGCATAAGGATCCACTACTAGTAAGCTTTTCTGCAAAAACAGTCTTTGAATCTTGATAAACGTTACCTTGATTCCCAAAGGCCATCATATCCTTGAGAGTCTTTTCCTTAGACGGGTAAGACTTGTGAAAGTACACTCCGTACGCAGGGTTTTCGACCCATGTTGTTGTAGGTACTAGATTTGTGCTGCTGATTGATGGTGCTAAGTGCCGGTGGGCTCGACCTTCTTATATAAGTATATCCCTTCTATAGTTTCTTTAATGAGGATTGTCACTTAAGTAGTATGTATTTTAAAACTTATAAATGTTTTATACATTTCAAAGTGTAATTCTTTTGAAACCACTTTCTTTGTAATCACTCCGATAAATATAATGTAAACTTGTTGTAACTCGTAACATGTTGTAATAAAGAATTTCTGCTGCAAATGTTTATATGTGGAGTTGTGTTTACTTAATCATGTGATCCTAGTTGTAAGTGGGTTATCTGGGGTCCCTGGGACAATCGGACGGATCCTGTTAAGTTATCTGGGGCACATGCATAGCCATCTGAGGTCTTTGAGACGAGGATAGGTGCATGTGGGCCCAATAACTTGGGAGGTTCTACCACAGCTGATATCGGAGCAACATTAAGTATAATACGATCACATACGTATTTTTAAAACAAAGTTTTGGTTTTGAAAACCTATTTTAACTAAACACATAGTTTGGTTTTGAAAAATATATTTGAAAAACTATAATGCTAGCGACATCCTCTGTTAAGCCCTAAATTAAGGACTATTAGGTGGCTTAGATTAAAACACTAACCCACGACCTGGGGGGAATTGCATACATGTATAATGTTGTTTGAGGCCATTCAGTCTTGAATTGATCGATGCTTAGGTAAGATAAGATGTGAGAGCATGATCGAACAAACATCGGTCTAGGGGAGAGCATAAAAAGTGCTTGATTATATACATGTTTTACATATGTATATAGAAGGCTGCGATGTGGAGTATTTACTTTTCTAGGATTCAGTATCCCATGTGTGTGTATGGGTATACAAACATGGGAATGCTGAGAAGTGTAATGTATTTGCAACGACGCACCTACACTCAGGTAAGAAGGTGAGTTACCATAATGAGCTGCCCTATGGTTAAAGTGTGGCAGCGGCGCCTATGCGTGGCTCGACACTTAATGAGGAGGTAGCCTCCATATAGAGATATATGGAGTATAAACTGTGATAAACTGTCATGTGTGAGAATTGGGCTGTGATGGAATTTTCTGTAAGCACAATAACCTTGAACCCGTATGTGTAGCTGATGACTAGCAATATATCGAGAGAGACGTAGATATGCCACCGATATAGAACACTATTGCCATATTAAGTTGGCAAAAAAATTTGTGAGGACGAATAGGACGAGCATGCATCCCAATTATTGCATTGTGTTTGTTGTTTGCTCACAAAAATGCTTCTCTCACCTTTATTCTAATAATTGGTGATTGTGAACAAACGTGCTTCCCTCATCTTTATTTCGATAATAAATAATTGGAAAATGTGTGAAGCATTACTATCCTATTAGCAATTTCTAGCTTTGTTTGTTGTGTCCTTTAGACATGTGTTTATGTGTCCTATGGATCTCTTAGTTTGACCGCTAGTGCAACTTGTGTTTGTTTGTGCTTGTGTGCTGATAGAATGCGGTAGTTTTGTTTGCATAAACCCAAAGCTATGCCATGTCCTCGTTTAGTGAACCTTGATCTAAACGTGTATTAATTTCTTGACAACCTATCCTAGGTGTCGTCTTGTGTGAAGATCATTTCTTCACAAGATTATTGGAGTTCTAGCAATTAGACCAAGTCATGTCCTCATCATCTCAATATATGGAATTGTATGAGGTCTAATTATAGTTTTGTCATTTTTCTAAAAATCCCTCCAAGTCTCCAAAACGTGAATGGATTAAAATTTTCATCGCTCCTTTGTAACCAAGCTCAGGTCAATGGGTGTTTAGATCATCACTTTGTTGCATAAAGAAGTATGTGGATTTTAACAAGGATCTCTAGTCTGTGATCTTGACAATCCACTTGTAGCTTTCTTATGGTCATATTTTCATCCTAACCCATACCCTTGTTCGGTTGGTGCAAGCTAATATACCTATTTCAATTCGCCTCTCCTTGAGGATCACATCATTGTGTTATCCACCTAACCTAGGGAAGGCATGTCTGATCCTTTTCTTGAGTTTAATACCTTTGGTTTTCTTATATCTCTTGAAGGCTTACTAGTTTAACCTTATGATCGTTGCCTCTCTATATCTAATTGTACGTTACTCATTGACCTTGAAATTTCTTGCGATGGCATAGAAATATGCTTGAGACTGAAGTAACACTCTCCCATCATACTCCTTCATCAAGATTAGGTTATGGCCATGTCTTATTCATTTCATCGGGCCATGGTTATTTGGCTCTCTACTTGTAATCCTTCTTAAAGGTCTTTTGTATCTTGTCATCCTTGCTCGGTATATGTGTCCATGTAAGGTTTTTCATTGGTTGAGTTTGGTAATGGTGTTATGACTAAAACTGACGGTGCCACAATGAAACCGAGGGCCTCCTGTGGGTATACAACGCACGGTTGTGCTGCTTGGCACGCGCTGGTATCGCGGTTAGTAGTTTAATCCATTATGAAGCTATATCAATGTGTTATCTAGGCACAATCTTTTATGCTACATGGGATTCATTATTGGTGCCAGTCCGGTAATGGTGTCACGATTAATGACTTATGGTGCCGCGGCGAGACTGATAGCCTCCTGTGAATGCGCACACAGGATTGCTGCTTAGCGCATGCTGGTATCGAGGTCGCTAGTCATGATCCATTATGGAATTACATGGATAGGTTATCTTCCGTAAACCTTTCCCTTGAAATAATTTCTATGTTGTTTGCGAAATGATCAAGCCACATATGCCATCAATGTTGGATCAAAAGAGTATATAACTCTAATGTATTCCTTAGTAAAATTTCTACAATTCAGAAGTCTCCATCGAAGATCAAAACCTTTCTATGTCTAATCGTCTGATAAAAATCACCCCTTTCAGGTGTTGTCTCTTTTCTCTTGATTTTGGTAGTGACTTGCACCATAAAAGTTTCCTTTGCCTCCTTTATGTAAAGGTGAAATCTTAGAGCTTTTTAGTGTCAAAAGACAACTGATTAGTTCTCAAAATCGAAATTTGCTTTCTCTGTTGCTGTGATGCAGGAGTTTGTTCATTCGCTCTCTTATTTAATCCATGTATTCCTGAACCAAGTAAGTTCATCTCACATGAAGAAACAGATGAACCACCTGACCGAATGGATTTCTATCAAAATGCATGATCTCCTATTAACAAAGGTGAACTCTTGAACCCTGGTTTGCCGATGGATAATAAGAAGACTTGCTCAATGTCAAAAGTAGTTCAACAAGTTGGTTTTACTAACTTGTAACTGCATTGTGAACAAAGATTGAGTTTAGAGATTGTTTTATCGAGTTGTCTAACTCACTTTAGTTCAGCCTATCCTGAAGAAACCCTTATGAAGATCAAGTGAAGGTTATGAACATATGCGCAGATATTGTGCCATATTGGATTAGATTATGAGCATATGCATCTTAACTCTACATTGTTGGCTGAGGTACTTTGCCATCCTCAGCTAACTGGTAATAGCCTGACCACAGTTCTAGTCCGTGTCTCGATCGTCTCGCATGTGATTTTCCAACATGTGTGGTCTGACAGAGTCATGCTAGCGCTAGATGAAACCATCCATGGTGTAGTCATCCATTGTTGATCACCTTCACTAATTTATTCCTCGAATCTCTATCATTTTTCTTGGACTTCGATTCCCTAGCTAACCACGAGTTAACTGTGATGTTATTCGACATCCACCCTCGTCTTATGTGCTAGGGATTTTCAATGACCACTTGTTGGGTAAACCTCTTTCTGTGTGTTTTACCCAAGAGGTTGCATCTCATAAGGTTTGTGTAATTTATATCCATTTGTCCACCGTTCTCAACAGACTCAGATAGTACAGTGTTATCAGGAAAAGGAAACTGTACACATGAAACCTTATGTGTTCTTCTAACAGATACTGTCTCTGATTGTGGACATCTCTAATTAGACTAAAGTAATACATCCTATGATCGCTATCAAAACAACATTCTGAGATACCTGCCTCCGCTTGGAACTACTTTATGCTATCACTGCTATGGACAGGAGTTACACACCTCTCTACTCTTAGAAGTCTTTCGTTCTGAATCTCGAGATAAGATTCTTCTAAGGGGGAAGGTTGTAACACCCCAGGTGTTACTGTACGTAAACCGTGAATATGGACTTAAGCACGGGATGTCAATGAGGATAGTAATCTCAATATCCTGATCATTTTCGCCTATCATGATTTTAATATCACATCTATCTCTGTCTATTCTAGACTCTTCCTAAAGTTTTTACGAAGTTCGAACGTATTTGCTCCGAAAATTAGCGAGTCCTGTGATTATTTAAAATTCATCAATTATGCAATTATGAATTTAGAAACTTAGTTTAGTCCTCCGATTTTGTCCCAAACAAAATTTATTAAAAGTCGACGACTAAAGTTTTTAGGTATAAAATAATTTAGTAACCGCTCATCAAACGAGACATCATGTCCGAGGATTTATAATCATGGATGATTTCCAGCAAATTATCCATGACAAAGGGATCAGGTCGAGTTGCTAATGAAGTTATCTGATCTAAAGTCATATCAAGTACAATTTAAAATATCGGTTCCGAATTTTGTTGGGTTTGGTTTGTGCTCGCCTCGATCTAAATCTTCAAATATATAAATAACGAGTACGAATTCATCTGACTCCAAAGCGTTCACCAAATAAAATTCTGTCCCAATATTGTTGTTGATCTCGTCTTAGTTTGGCCCTTTTATATATCTTTTAGATCCTAAGCTGACAAACCTAAAATATCTATATTTTGATTTTGTTAAAAAAGAAGAGAGAAAAATCTAAAATTTATCCTCTACGTGTCCATCTCCCTTCATTCCTTATCTCGAGTACATGCTTTTCTCTGGAAATATCCCACCACCCTCTCCTCATCTGCTTTCAGGACACCATCTCTCTTATTCTTTCCAAGCACGTTCGGTCCTAGGAGCCGGAATCCCTCACACCGAGCATCAGCCTCATGCCACCTCAAGCTTTCATCGTTGTTCTAGCCGCCGCAGTTGCAGATACGTTGGGTTCCATCTCTCTTCCTTGCACGTTTGAGCTCTTTGTCCGACCACCCCTCTAGCTATTGGCCTAGCGTGCACATGCCGTCGTTTCACCATGCCCGGTGTCGTGCCCTCTGTGACAGTCATCCTCGCCGAGCGTGCGACCCTGCAAGGCTCCAACTCTACTGGTGTCCTCCCTTGTCACACCCGGATTTAAGGAGCAAATCCGGGTGCATCTCATATGTGCGCCAAGGAAGAACAACACACATAATAACAGAGTGTATAAAGATAAATGTCATTAATATTATAATGTACTTATTACATAGCGGAAGTCTTACAACAATAAATGATAAAATAAAGCGAACTAAATATTATTCCCTGTTGCCACGAAGCTGACTAGGAGACGCCACCTAGATCAAGTCGAATGCCTTAGTTTTTGGCGGCTCCTCTTCGACCACCTGTTCTTCTCCTGTGGGGGGTGTGAGACAGCAAGAGTGAGCTCACATACGTTCATAGCTCAACAAGTCGTGAGGAATAATGTGCATGAACTCACCAAAGGTGGGAGTTCATGTGAAGTGTAAGGCTGATCAACAAAATAGAGGCTAAAGCTGAGCATTGCTTTATAAGTTGGTCAAAATTTTATTAGCAATTACTAAGTGTAAGTAAATACCAAACCTAATAATAATAAAGAAAAGTAATAATAAAATAATCCCAAATGCGATGCAAATGTCAAATTAAATTTAAGTTCCATAAATTAATGATGTGAGGGTCCGAGCTGCTCATGACCGTGAGCACGGCTAGTATACCAGTTTTACACTCTGCAGAGGTTGCGCATCTTTACCCACAAGTCATGTTACCCATCTGCCAAGAGACGGCCAATCCCATACACCTCTACCGAGGAGGCGAGGCAGGGTAACACTACGAGGCCTTTACAAAGTTCCACTAGCTTCAGAAATCCCGCTACAGTTTATAGGAAGCTCCAGTGCAGGAATCCCTCGCCTGACTGCCATCGCAGCAAAATCAACCCAAGGACCTTCCTACACTGACCACTCCCCTACTGCCCTTGCCCCTTTCGGGTAAGGAAGTCATCCACTAGCTTTCCTAGTTAATCAGCCAAGGGCGTCCCATTAAAACCCTTGCGATAGCACTGTTTTTCCAGGTGGTCGCTCCATGTTCCTATTAACATAATGATCTTAACATGAACAGTGATAATACAAAGATAATAAAAATGTAATCATGAATAGTGTATCTCCTTCCCAAATCCACATAAAGCAATAGCAGGTACTACCCAAAAATATTTCAGTGGTAAACAGGGTATAAAGATAACCAAAACTGGGGTAACTTATTGGATCCCATCAAAACTAACCTATGCAGATCATTATAATTAATAAGAATATGGCTGGGAAAAAGTAAGTGATCAAGGGCACAACTTGCCTTCAATGAGCTCCTGCTCAGCTACTTCTACCTGCTGAACCTCAGAATCCACAGTGGCTTGCTCGTCTACTCGCATCAATACAATGCATACATAGTATAGCAAAAATTAACATCGCACCAAACATGTGAATGAAATACACAATAAAAATCTACACATTAAAATAAGAAACTAGGAACATGAATCATTACATTTGGAGATATAGATTTTGAATTATGAAATTTCCAAAGGTTTAATGTGCTTGAAATGGAATTACATGAGAAATTAATTTTCTTACTGTTTTCATGTTAAAACAGAGACATTAGATGATAAACATTAATATTACAAAATTTTAGAAACTGGAATGGATCAATTTGGATTAAAAATGAATTTTCTATGCATTTTACAAGTTTCTAGAATTGTTTTTGTATTAAAAACTAAATTCTATAATCATTTCTCGGTTTTATTATCGCTTGGACTGGGCGTCAATTTCTGGTAGACTCAGGGGCCTATGCGTAAAAATTTCTACGACTCTGTGAACAGCCTGTGTGGACGGCGAGTTATTTATGAAAAATTACAGGGGTTCTTACAAAGATTGCCACGACGAAGGGGTACGGGTGATTCTCGGCCGTTGGATCAACGACCGACGCGTCAGATTAAACCTAAGTCTAAGCGAACCGGTATCCATTCTAAGCCTTCGGATCTGAATCTGACGGTTGCTATTTAACGCAAGCGGGATCAGATCTGATCCGTCAGATCTCATCCAGCGGCTTCCTTGCATTCCTCCCCAGACCTAATCGTGGCCGTTGAATACGATCAAACGACCCATGCTGCATCACCTTCCCCGAGCCGAGGCACGGCGGCGCTTCCCACCCGCGTGGCGGTGAGCCCACCGGGGTTTCGAATTCGGCCAACCCGTGTACCTTTGACCAATTAACTCGCACCTCACACAATTGATGCCTCCCTAAACTTAATCCCCCAACCAATTTTGGCCGACAGCAAGCGCGGGACTCGGTACACGGCGCGTCGCGGTGGCACCATGGTCGGGCAGCGGACCTAGGAGCTTGGCTACACCATTCTGTAATTTGCTAGTGCATAATTTGGAGGAAGGGAAGATGGACACGGTGGAGACTCACTAATGGCTGGCCGAGGTACGATGACACCTGTCCACGGAGCTTGGCGGTTAGGTGGGGATTTTCCGCCATGGCGAGCAATTGGCGAGCAATCGAGGCCCCTTCGCGGAAGAAGACGCCCCACCAACGATCGCGCGATCCTCCCCGACCACTTCCCGCTTCCAATCGATAGCAGGATTCGATAATCCGCGGCGAACCAAGCACAGCCACAAGCCCTCTTCTCTCTCCCACGATTCTCTATGTTTCAAGTGCTCTGATCACTACGACGAGGCGAGGAGGGAAGAGGTGGTGGTCACGAGAACCCCTTTAATCTTCTGGAGTCGAAGTCGGGCAGAGGGGAAGAGGTCATGGCCCGCCATTGTCGTGCGGATGGTTGCACGCGCCCACGCGGAGCTCGGCGGAGCTGTTAGCGCACGACCTGGCGCATCGGTCCCACGTGTAGTGTAGGCGACACCATGCAGCGTGTGGATGAGGAGCAGGCCCGGCTTGTCAGTTGTACACGATCAGCGCGCCGTCACGATACCCACAGCTGGCAGATGGGCCCAGCGGAGCAGTGATAGGGGGCGCGCGCGTGGAGAAGGCAGGTGGGGAGTTGGGCTGCGCGAAAATCATCTACTTGCTGGGCCAAATTGAGGCACACGGCCCAATTGGCTTTTCTTTTTTTTCTTTTATGTTTCTTTTTCCCTTTTATTTTTAAATCCTAATTTGAATTTCAATTTATATTCAAACTTTTGTGGCTCATCAGTTACAAACTTTATTTATGCACTGAAAGTACTAAGTTTGAGAATATTTATTAAATATATTATTTATATCTTTATATCCCTTCTGTTTTTCTTATTTTCCAAAAACCCTAATTTTAAGTTAGGGTTTGATTTAACTTCTAGTATTTATTATCTTATTATCCTTATTATTTTTTTAATGCACAAACATATAAACTCCAATATGAGGCATATATTTTTTATCATTTGTTTTAGTTCATCTCTTAATTATAGGTATGTTCTTTTCATGATGCAAATAAGGCACATAAACTGAGGAGACCTCTCTGTATTCTTTGTATACCATTTTGAGTATTACATCCCTCCATCTCTCTTCCTAGCCATGGATGCCGCCCCTCCCTAGCACCCTCACCTCCACTGGAGCTTGCCCAGCCCTTCCCCATCGCCTCCCTAGCTCCCTTCACCATGCCACCGCCATGGAACTCACTGCTCGGCAGCTGGCCATGGTGCCCTCGCCATCTTCAGCTGTGTGGCGCTACCAGTCTTCATCCGGATGCGCCAGTTGCTAAGCTCGTCGGATTGGCCTCTGCACTGGCAGCCGACTTCCCCTGCCTCCCCTGACGCCTAGGCCCCTCACAGCCGTCGTCCTGCTCAGCCACGGCAAGCCATCGACCAAGCGCCGCCCCCAAGCCAGGGGCCTTGCCGAGCTCCCTCAGCTCGCACCCAACCACAGCCGCACGCCAACCTTGCCCTAGTCCATGGAGCAGCAATAGTCATGGAACTCCTTCGTGTCGCGCCCTCGACATGTTCAATGAAATACCGCAGCGAGCTCCATCTCGATCTATGCAAGTCCCGGTCACGTCGTCGTTTTCCCCGATAAGGAACAACTGTTCTCTTTATGTTATTCATCACCGGTACCTATAACCGGCATCGATTTATTAGATGCTAATTGTGTGTATATGTATGTGCTGATGTACAAGATATGAGGAGAGAAAACTTGGGTTCTGATGGTGAAGAACCGAAGCCCATGTGAAGCTTATTAAGTGTTCGGTAGAAGGACCGAACCCAAAACCATCCCCGTAGTTGAGGACATCGCTTCGAGTTTAGTCTTGATAAGTCGATCTGTTGTTTCCATTAATTAACAAATGGTTGATTTGTATGGAGTCGATATTTGTGAGGAATGAAATGTGCATAGTGTCATGAAAGTGATTCTTCATTGCGATATGAACTTTAGGTTTAAAATACAAGTTCTACTTATGCGAAGTGATTGGGTGCACAATTATAAAATAGACTAGTTTATATCTATATGTGTGATTAGGTATAAGATTTAGATCTGGTCCATAATAATGTGTTAGAGTAGGCTAAGTATCAAAAGCATGACAAGTGTAGAAGCTAAATAGGAACTAAATTAGGATTCTTGCTGTTTAGGACTGCAGGTACAGTTTTAATTGAGCAGCTAGTTTAGTGAAGTAAATCATGTTTTCTGTGAAAGTGTGATATATAAAAGTTGTAGATAATTTCTTTATATTGCTGGTGTAAAAATATCATGGTCATAGGTCTAGTAATTTGAAAGTTATGATTTTCTCAAGTCCAGTCTCAGAATCTGTCCAAATTCTGTACAGGTTTCGAAAGTTGGATTGTTTGGCTAAGTTAACTGAGAATCAGTCCTTAGTAATTATAGGATAGTTGTAGTACTTTTCTTAAGCTTTTCAACAAATTTTGGATCATCCTTTTTGGTGATCTATAAGTTAAGTTACAGTTGTTTGAGTTCGGATCTCTGAATCTGTCTAAATTTGAACAGCAGAACCATTCTCATGTCTTTGACCTTTATATGCATTGAATTAACCTAAGATGTTTATAAATGAATTGTAGACAATTCTACTATCTTTCTATGAAGTCTAGGATCACCTGATTTGGGTGTTCAAGACTCCAGTTATAGATTTTTTGAATTGAGTAGTCGAATTCTGTCCAAAACTGGATAGAATTTACGTTTACCACTGTTTGACCTTTTCTAAATGTTGAATCACATTGTGATGATAATACTAAAGGTGTAGAGGACTTCATAAGCTTTTCAGAAAGTCCTAGTTCACTATTTTGGATTAATATCTTGTGAGTTATGAGCAAAACAATTGACTGCTGAGTGCTGTCCAGAAATCTGCAATTGAGAACTTGATGGTTGTGTTTAATTGTTTCTTTGCATCTAGCTTGTGCTTATAAGTGTTGTATTGTGCTTCGCCATTAAGTAATTAATTTGTATTGCATAGTATTCGTAATATCTTGTATTAGTGAGATGTTCTTATTTAGTGGTGTGCAATTCAAGTCATCTGGCAAAGTGGTTTAGAAGGTTAGTTAGCTTATTTGTATTCTTGTTCTAAATTTGGAGTGTATAAATAATGACCCTATGCTTTATGAATCTTTTGGTGTTATGTTCGAACAAAACAAAATATAGGAACTATATCTAGTTTTATAATTATTGATGTTGGATTTGATTTGTGTAAGTTAGAGAACGTGATCATTGTGCTTGGTTGTGTATATCTATTTAATGCTTGATTATGAATGTTTGTGATGTCTTGCTTGAAGTGTTTCCCCTCTTTAGTATAGGTTATTTATCATTTACTATTCATGTCCTTACTCATATGCATTATTGCATATCATCTAGGTACGTTAATTAATCATGTGATGTGGAGGACAAGAGTTGGATTAATCTCAAGGTAATGCTGATGGACGAAGCTAAAGTGGATGAATCAAACAAGTGCCTGGATAAGGAGATGCTCGCCAAATGAGTATCATCTAACAACATAACGTAGTGTTTATCCTAGGCAAGCCCTGGTGCTTTTGCTACCTCCTTCTGTTTTAAAAAAGTTTTATCACCTTGAATGATGCATTAGGTGATAGGAGTTGTGTGATCAAACAGTTGATGCATTTCCTTCCTTGGTTAAACAACCCTAATACCTGTTTTATGAAAATTTAGTGATGCTTAGCCCTACTTATTAATTTAGGATGGTTTTTAAAATATGATGTGTAACACGGGATATGGGAGTTTGTGAAATAAAAGGACTTGTGATGATGGACCCATTGCGTCCAGCGATGATTTCATCATTCAAGTAGGGTACCTCTCTCAGGTATCAAGTTTTGGGAAATAATATGAAATGTAGACCAGACGTTGAGCAGGAAAGTTTGCCCGTCTGTGTCGATTAAGGACCGTTCGATGTAGGCCTATTGTGGTGAAACTTTGCAACTAGCCACATGCTCGGTAAGCCTGAACCTGGCTATTCCATACGTGAAAAGACAACCGCGCACTGGGCATGGGAGATGGTGCGAGTAGCGTGTACCTCCTGGCTAAAGGCTGGACGGAGGAGTAACTGTGCTCCCAGGTAGCGCGGACCGGTTTCACGTTGTGGAGGATCTGTGGGAATGGTTGACATATGCAAGGGTTAAGTGCTACATTTGTTGTGTGGTTAGGGATCCCCAACTGGGTATAATCAGTTCGAATCGTCGTTGCTCGTCGGTCATGGAGGACTCTACCCTCTGACCACTCATTGTAGTTAATAAGTAAAATAAGAATTTGGTAAAAAAAGCTAGACCATGGACAAGTGAATGCTCTAGATTATGAAAATCTAGATTCAGGAAAAGTACTTAATTTGTGAAGTAAAATTTTGGCATAAGGATCCACTACTAGTAAGCTTTTCTGCAAAAAGAGTCTGTGAATCTTGATAAACTTTACCTTGATTCCAAAGGCCAGCATATCCTTGAGAGTCTTTTTCCTTAGACAGGTAAGACTTGCGAAAGTACACTCTATGCTCAGGTTTTCGATCCCATGTTGTTGCAGGTACTAGATTTGTGCTGCTGATTGATGGTGCTAAGTGCTAGTGGGCTCGACCTTCTTATATAAGTATATCCCTTCTATAGTTTCTTAATGAGGATTGTCACTTAATCTAGCATGTATTTTAAAACTTATAAATGTTTTATACATTTCAAAGTGTAATTCTTTTGAACCACTTTCTTTTGTAATCACTCCGATAAATATAATGTAAACTTGTTGTAACTTGTAACATGTTTGTAATAAAAAATTTCCGCTGCAAATGTTTATATGTGAGTTGTGTTTACTTAATCTTCTGATCCTGGTTGTAAGTGGTTTATCCGGGGTCCTTGGACAATCAGACAGATCCTGTTAGTTATCTGGTGAACATGCATAGCCGTCTGAGGTCTTTGAGACGATGTGGGCCCAATAACTTGGGAGGTTCTGCCACATTTTCGTTGTCCTCACTATTCCATGGATGAATTGTTTATATATTTTTGGTGTGTGGATTTTGAGAAGTGCCCTTCTCAGATCTACTACTTTGAACCCTGTGGATCATCAAGGATATCCATTTGCAAAGTTAACTGGGTGAATTTTGAGACCAAATTAGTTTTATATCTCATTCTTTAGTTGAGCTCGTGTAAATCGGTTGAACCGGTTTTGACACCGGTTGAAACCGGTTTTACCTAATTCATTTCTAGCTTTTGTTGAAAAAAAAATTACGCTTGCCTATTCACCCCCTCTAGGAAACTTTCAATTGGTATCAGAGCCTAGTCCTCATTCTAACTCTTAATCGCGTGAGGAAAAGATCATGTCGGGGGGGGGGGGTCTATGAAACGAAAGTGCTTCTAAGCTTGAAAAGTTGAGGTTGCCTCGACTTCATCTTTTGGTGCAGATGTTGATCCTAGGGCAACAGAACTTGCCATGAGAATCGCCGAAAGGATGTTACTCAAAATGAAGGAAGATGAGGCGAAGAACAAGATTGAAGAAGAAGAAAATGATTGATGGAGACCAGCGATGAATCCACCTCTTCACAAGGTTCGTCTTTCAAATCCACTTCTTATATATGCTTTGTCGCTAATGGGAGTGACAGTGAAAGCAAAAGTGAGGATGAGGAGGAGCATGAAAGTGATAGTGAAGATGAGGATGATCTTCAACCACACTACTACAGTAAAGCTCTGTACAGGCGGTCCGGTTAGCCTCTACACAGGCGGTTCCAGGAACCGCTTGTGGTGCACCGACTGTGATGTAAAACAACATCACAGGCGGTCAATCAAAAACCGCTTGTGATAGACACACATCACAGGCGGTCCAGTTTAAAAGAACCGCCTGTGATAGACACACATCAACAGGCGGTCCAATTTAAAAGAACCGCCTGTGATAGACACACATCACAGGCGGTTTTAAATATAAGTCCGACTGTATTTCAATATACAGATTCCATATTCATATTTAGATTCCAGATTCATATACAGAATTAATAACAGATTCAAACACATATTCCACATATTCGTCCACATATCAAGTTCCATACACATATTCATCCACATATCAAGTTCCATCATACACATATTCATCCACATACAGGTTCCATACACATATTCATCCACATATCAAGTTCCATCATACACAGATTTATACACATATCAAGTTGCATAACAACTCAACATCTCAAAATTCCATAGACAACTAAACATCTAAAGTTCCTAACTAAAGATTTAAACACTGTGTGATATCGTGTACAAACTTAGTTCTGGGAATTGTTGCAAATTTCCATTTGTATTGTAGAATAGCCCTTGTTGATGAAGAACTTCACGACGCATAAAGTAAGCAAGTCTTTTACAACCTTAGCCACGCCGACGGAAACCATATCTCTTTCTAACCATTCAGCATTGATCTTGGATTTAGGAACCTGCAATGAAAGCAAAAAGCAAGCAATACTAAGAGTAATGTGATGAGCAACAATATAACATAAAAATTGCAACATAGACAATGATTGTGAACTTACATCCTCACGATTGACCATGTAATGGAAGGTGACACGACACCATTCGCATACATAATAACTGCACAGGACAGTACCCGGAGGTTGTTTGTCACCATATGGAAATAATGATATTGACAAATTAGGCTTGTCCTCTGGATGTTCGCTGCCAAGACCTTTCCAATAAAAACGGTATGCACTGCATATAAGAATAGCATTGTGAGATTAAGAATACATTTGTTAAGTTGTAATAAGTACAAGTGTGCAATAATAATCATACTTATCTAAAATCTTCAAGAAGTCATTATACGTAGCCTTTTCCATTCTTAGTGAGTCGAAGACCACGACTTTACCATGCTTTGGAAAGGTCATGATACAAATGTAGTGGTCACTATATAGACATAGACGAAAACACATGTTAGGATCACGATTGCCATAATTTATAGTTCAAAACCATGTCGAGAACTTACTTAAAGTGGTGCGGAGCTATTATTAAGTCCTTGCCATATTGTACATGATTATACATGGCTCGTCCAATGTGTGCCGCCATTACCTTCATTTTCTTTCTCTGATTTTGTTTGACGGCTTTCTCAAATTCAGCATCATCCAAGTCTTTGTATTCTTCTCCATTTCTCCGAGCAACTTCTTTGTAGCGAGCTTGGGATATCATCAATGGGTTAAGAAACCCTGTCTTAAGTTGTTTCTTCTTATCATCCATGTATTGCATCCTACGTGTAAAAGTGTTAATCGTTAGACTCTCGTTTATGTGTGCGTGTACAAAACTAACAAATATGAAAGTTTAGAGGTACTTACAAGCAAAAGAGGGTTAAGTAGTTGGTTTCCATCCTTTGTCGGTGGTACAACGACCAGAGATCGTCAAAGAATAAATGCCGCACAGGATCTATATTATCATTGCTCCAAAATGCATCTTCTGGCACAACAAATGTGAAGTCCTCGAGTTTGTATTTGTTGCTAGCCACCATGTACCACTCATGCATTCTAATCTCCGGAGTCGACAACTTAGAAAGTTGCACCGTCGTCAAGAACGCCTCCCATTCACAAATTTAGGAGGAACATACTCCTTCTTGTATATCGAGATATTGGTTTTAAGACGTAATGATTCTCGAGTATGAATCATTCCATCTTCTTCCCATACTTCGAAATTGTCTATTTGGGACTGTGTGCGTACTCCATGAGATGCTGATTCCGCTTTTGATTGATTTGTCATAACACTCCGCAATTTATGCAGGTAGCGTGCCACTGATTCTGACGGTTTCTTGACATCGTCAGTGGCAATTCGCTGATGAATTTTCTTTGAAATAGTTGGCCCTTCAACATTGGTGTCAACCTTTGCTTCCTTTTTGATGTTTGTGTCGACATTCTAAGGAACAATTTTGTCTACGTCCCCCTCGTCGAGTTCCTTCGCAAGAGGTGATATGAAAGTTTCAACGATTTTTGTGGAGGTCGGTGTCATATTTTCCTGCACCATGGGGTATGAAATGATCGAACTATCTTTCTGTTGCATTGGTGTTGAATTCGGCGTTGGTGACTTATGACG
Source organism: Zea luxurians (assembly GCA_029449295.1). Classification (NCBI taxonomy): domain Eukaryota; kingdom Viridiplantae; phylum Streptophyta; class Magnoliopsida; order Poales; family Poaceae; genus Zea; species Zea luxurians. The sequence goes on along the minus strand of JAOPSE010003110.1, from coordinate 15,300 downwards.
CGTTACACGGCTTAAGATCGGCTCATCACCCAACTTGATGTCGCGTCAATGCCAAAGGACCAACTCGTTCATTGCCTCCTGCAAAGTTAAGATCCTCTCAACTGGAAAGTCTATCTCCCAATCTTCACAACCACTGTCTGTGATCTCTAGAACTTGGACCACAGCATAGTGTGGCGGGACAGGATTATCCTTGTAGTTAACAAGTCTAGTTTTACCAAACCAGTAGCAGCTTGTTTTGTTTTTGTCCTAGATCGATTGATTGGAATATGAAGAAAGCAAGGCTTGTCCTCAACAATATCGTCTACAGGGTACTTGGTGAGTCTTGCACAGATTCTACGCTGCTAGGGACTATAGGTGGACTCATGTGGCCTGGCTTGAGTTCAAATGATATGCATTCTGTTTTCTTCATTTTGTTCATCATGTCATTAATAGCCTTTTGTACCCTTTCATCAATAGTCTCTTCAAGGGTCCTTTTCGACTTCTCGTGTTTCCTATATGACGATGCATACTCTGGAAACGCCTCTCTCCAGGAAATCTTAGAAGAGATTCCCCGAGCCCGTCCAGTGTGTTTCAGGATTGCCTAGTGCTGCAGTTAGTATTTTATTCTCCCTTCGAGGCTTAAATTCGCCCTTCTTTCTCTTATCTGCATATTCTTGAATTTTTGTCGAAACTTCGCCTACCAATTCTGGATGGAAAAGTTTGCCGTCCTCACTCAAACCTGCCCGACCTAAGATCCAACGAATAGCTCGCTCATCGATATCTTTTAATATTGGGTCCAAAGTGTCGTTAGCTATAGCTTCCTCCATTATCCTGTTCCACTGCACAACTTTATGGTGATATCCGGTTGACCCCAGGCGATGGGGGTGTTTGTTCATCTTCGCTCTCTAAGAATTAGTTTCCTCCCAGTTCTATGGCCTTCAGTTTAGTCTTCTTACGAACAAATTCCTCCCACTGAGCTTGAGTGATTTTCCCCATTTTCTTGGGCGGAGGAACCTTATTCTTCTTAACAAATTCCCTATTCATCTCGGCCTTCCACCCACGAAACATCTTGGCCATAGCAGAGAGCATCGACTTCCTTACTGCATCCTCTGTGCCTTTTGGGAACTTGAATGACTCAGACAACTTAGCCCATAGCTTATTGCGGGTGTCTTCATCTAAATCCTTCCATTTTTGAAGTGTGATTGGCACTATATCTCTAACAGTAGACCCGCAGGAATTTCGAAACTTTGTAACCACGTCAAGTGGTTCTTCAGGAAACCCTCTGCATTTAGTTTTGTTACGTACATAACTGCACCTTCTTTCATCTGATTGGGACCTCGTCGCCCTCGTTTCCGCTTATGTGAAACGGATGATTCAGGCATCGGAGCATCCTCCGTGTTTCGTGTAGAACATGCATCCTCTTTCTTCTCTTCATTTGAAATCTATATATTGAAACAATTAATGGCCTTTCATATATGAACATTATTTAGAATATAGTCGGCATATTTCTATTTACCTCTTCATCGTTGGGAATATAGTCGGCATCAAGCTCATCTGATGTTTTTTCTTCCTTGGAGGTATAGGAGGACAAGGATTGTCGTCACTAGAACTATCCTCCCGCTCCCTTCACTGGAGCTGCTCGTTGTCTACCATTCAAGTTTGGTCGCGTCTTCATCAACTTTGTTAGACGCACCGGTGCAGACCACATCCATCCTAGTAGGTACCTAGTGCACATCTGGTTCCATCGATAAAGGGATATACTGTTAGTCTAATATACTGGTTCCATCAATAAGGGAACTTGGAGAAAAGGTGATTCAAAAGAAATCGAGCCCAAATCCGCCTCCGTGTCCCTCCTTTTACTCCCCAAACAGAAAGCCCAAACCCGCCTCCAGGGCAGGATCGGGCCAGGAAGCACGAAGCAGATAGAAGTGCACTTTCCAATGCAGTTAGACAGAGAAGGCATGGATGTGATGTTATAATGCTGAAGGACACCAAGAAGAGATTATGGCCTATCATCCACCACCACTGCCCGTTATTTGTGGGCTTCACCGAGGGCTGGAAATATTTGGTGACAACAACGACCTCGGGCTGGGGACGTCTGCGAGATTGTTAAGGGGCCAGACGATGGTGAGCCGGTGTACTCTGTCCGGATGTGTGGTCACAAAATTTAAAGCCGCCCCGGCTTCATCTGTGCGCTTCTCTTCTCTTACATCGGCTACTAAGATCACTTAGCACCCCACCTAAGAGAAGAGAAGCGCACACATGAAGCCGGGGCGGCTTTAAATTTTGTGACCACACATCCGGACATAGTACACCGGCTCACCATTGTCTGGCCCCTTAACAAGCTCGTAGACGTCCCCAGCCCAAAGGTCGTTTGCTGTCACCAAATGTTTCCAGCCCTCGGTGAAGCCCACAAATAACGGGCAGTGGTGGTGGACGACAGGCCATAATCTCTTCTTGGTGTCCTTCAGCATTATAACATCACAGCCATGCCTTCTCTGTCTAACTGCATTGGAAAGTGCACTTCTATCTGCTCCGTGCTTCCCAACCCGATTTAGGCATTCAGCCGATGCCATTCTCCATATAAGTCCCAAACAGAGAATAGGGATGAGGTAGTCAAGATTTGGACACAAGTCCAAATTTGGTGCTACTCGGCACCATCGATATCACTACTAGCATCTATAGATATGGACACAAGTCCAAATTTGGTGCTACTCGGCACCATCGATATCACTACTAGCATCTATAGATATGGACACAAGTCCAAATTTGGTGCTACTCGGCACCATCGATATCACTACTAGCATCTATAGATATGGACACAAGTCCAAATTTGGTGCTACTTGGCACCATCGATATCACTAGGGAAAACAAATACATCAAAGAGATCCACTTCCCAATAGTACTCGAAGATAGTTCATTGACTTGACACTCTCTAAGAGGTTCATACAAAATACATTATCTCTAAGAGTGAAACCTACGATACTCATATCGTGTTGTTAGGACTAAACATCAACAACCCCTTGACTGGTCGCTATCATACTCAATTCCAAAATATTTTTCCAATATGTCGGCTTGAGTAAGGAGATCTGTGCTTGGGAGTTCCTCCAAATCATCTGCAGCTTCATCATCTTCAGCATATTGCAGGGCTTCATCTTGAATAATTTTAGCCCTCTTGGAGCCAGCATACTTTTGATGGACAGAGCACACTTCTCAAGCATGTCGCATACATCTCCAATTTGAAACAAAGTGGTCTTAAGTGTGTACACTGATTCCGGTTCACTAGTATCCACAACCCCATCAGTCACTAGACTGCGAATGATGTCAACATGTGTCTCGATGACTCGAGCTGAGCTCTCAACCATGTCAAGTGGCTCTTTTCCATCTCTGAAACTGAAAATGACCAAGTCTCACAATCAAAATTGAGATCGCAACAAAGGCAGGGATCAGAGGGAAAACAAGGATGTGGCTTATAGGGCAAAAAGAGGGGTCCAAATAACATTGTCATGGCTATGAACAAGTCAAAGATGGGAGATAAGAACAAGTCTTATGACATAGGGTTGGGAAGCAAAGATAGGTAGTCAAAAAACTAAGAAGGGAGATAAGAACAAGTCTTATAACATAGGGAGATAATAACATTGTCATGGCTATGTACTTCCATGATTTATGTGACCATAAGCACATTTGCCCTAATGATTATCAAACAAAGATAGGTAGTCAAAAAACACTAAAAATAAACTTGTTGCCCCAATCACTATGGAGATTTTCTTATAACTGAATATGTAAGTGAAAAAACATTTAATCAGAAGGGATAGAAATAGATCCCAATCGATGGAGGGACACAAAATTCTTCATTCGAAGGATACTAACACCTTAATGGTATACAAACATTTAATCAGAAGGGATAAAAGAAATAAAAAACTGATACATGAGAAGTAATTGACAACCAAGCAATAAGCATATGATTCAGGGATAGCCAAACAAGTAATTGACAACCAAGCAATAAGCAATAAGCATATTGACAACCAAACAAAAATATGTAAGTGAAAACACCAACAGTAAATAATCTAAGCACTGATAATCAGGGATAGCCATTGATTAACACCTTAATGTGTTTGAACCATTGATTAACCTAAGCATTTGATTAACCTAACCATTTGATTAACCTAAGCTATGATTCAAACACATACATATCCAGCTGTGTATTCAAACACATATATGATTCAAACACAAGTAATCTGCCATCAATGAACATATATGATTCAAACACATATAGGAAATTCGAGCCATGAACTTAGAAGAAATGGAACCTGAACTTCGACCTTACTACAAGAGGAAGAAGAAAGAGCTCGGGGACGGCGGTGCTTTGGGCTCGGGGACCGTGACGGCGACGCTTGGGCTCAGGGACGGCGGCGCACTCGGCGCTCGGGCTCGGGGACGGTGGCGCTCGGGCTCGGGGAAGGGGACGACGGCGCTTGGGCTCAGGGACGGCGCGCACTCGGCGCTCGGGCTCGGGGACGGCGGCGCTCGGGCTCGGGGACGGGGACGGGGGACGGCGGCAGCCTGGCGGCGCAATGTGTCAGCTCGGGCGGGAAGAGTTAGGGTTCATGCCGACCAACGAGCCTTTTATATTGTAAACAATCACAGACGGATATTTAGAAAAACCGCCTGTGATAGATAACATCACATGCGGTTTTTTATTCCGACCGCCTGTGATAGATTAACTTCACAGGCGGTCGGAATAAAAAACCGCCTGTGATAGATTAACTTCACAGGCGGTCAGAATCAAAAACCGCCTGTGATGTTATATATCATAGGCGGTTTTTTTAAAAATCCGCCTGCGATGTGTGTACACTATAAAAGGACTAGCCCACGGGTTCCAGAACCCTAACTCCCAGAACAGTCGCAGCACTGTAGCGGCGGCGGGTGTTTTTTTGAGATCTACAGGGAGAAGGTTTTGTTTTTGAATTTATTGATTGATTTCAATAGTTTATGCATATATATGATCTCCGTTTGTTTTCTTTCTCATTTTGATGTGATTTTTTGCCTCAATTTTGTAATATAGACCGGATTTGAAGAAAAGCTTTGGAATTCCAAGATTTGGACTTGTAATAGTTGATCTAGTTTAAAGATTCTTTAGAAACACAGTTGTCTCACCTCAAGGTACCTATTGCTACAATGTTTGTTTCATTTTCATGCACATCAATTTGTTTCATGTTTTATGGATGATTCAATTAATTAATGATTTATTGATGTTAATCATACAGGGATAGGTAATGGACCGAAGTTGGATGTACATGTGCCAAGACCACATCCGTCGTACATTCGAAATTTGAGAAGCTTTATTGAAGCGGCCAACAAGCACACGAATTTGTGAAAGAGCAAGGAGATATTATGTCCGTGCATCGATTGTGATAATAAGATAGCTTGGAGAGATACAGGAGTAATCCAATCACATCTGCTAAAAAGGGGTTTAAAAACAATTACACGATATGGTCAGAACATGGTGATTTGGATCCATGTGAAGTGCCTGGTAATGACGAGAGAGTTGTCAGAATTTTAGATCTTAAAGTTGGTGGTAAAGTGGATAATGTGGATGCTAATCAAGATTTTGAAGAATTTGATTGCGAAGAGATGTTGCGCCATATGGAACCAGAAATGTTGAGTTCTGTGGATCGCAGAAAGGGCTATCTAAAATGGAGGGACTGGAAAGTGCCTCAAAAGAACCTTTATATGATGAATCAAAGGGTTGTGACAAAGAGTTTACTACACTACGTACAGTTCTAGAACTTCTTAAGTTGAAGGCTAGCGCAGGATGGTCTGATACTAGCTTCACAGATCTTTTGAATTTTCTGTCCCAATTACTACCAAAACCCAACAAACTACCAACAAGCACTTATAAAGCGAAGAACCTTATATCTCCCATAGCTCTGGGTGTGCAAAAAATTCATGCATGTCCGAACCATTGTATTCTATATCGTGGCGATTTTGAGAACGCATCAAGATGCCCAGTTTGCAATGTCAGTCGATACAAGAAGAGCTAAAATCAAGACTGTGTAAAAAAATTCCTGAAGAAAATAAAAACAAGAAATCCACTATTGGACCTAAAAGTGACGATGACACTTTTGATGACATGGATGGGAAAAAGAAGTCAAAGATCCCAGCTTTGGTGATGTGGTATCTTCCAGTAATTGGTCGCTTAAAACGTTTGTTCTCAAATCCTAGGGAGGCTGAGCTTATGCGTTGGCATGCTGAAATCGCAAGGAGAATAACAAACAGATTCGACACCCTGCTGATTCATCACAATGGAAAAATTTCGATCTTTTGTATCCTGAGTTTGCCAAAGAAACCAGAAATGTAAGATTTGCTTTGGGTACAGATGGAATGAATACATTTGGTGAAAAAAGAAGTGTACATAGCACCTGGCCCGTGACTTTACGATGTACAACCTTCCATCATGGCTGTGTCACAAAAGAAAGTACATTATGTGACTATTCTTATTCAAGGTCTGAAATCAGCTGGTGTTGATATTGATGTGTTCCTAGAACCTCTTATGGAAGATATGACAAAGCTCTGGAATGAAGGAGTTAGAATATGGGATGAGTATTGCCATGAGTATTTCAACTTAAGAGAAATTATATTTGTTACCATCCATGATTCTCCCGGTGGCGCCACACTATCAGGGCAAAAGACTAAAGGAAAGAATGGTTATGTAGTGTGCGTCGATGGAACTGCTTCCATGTACCTTAAATCATCCAAGAAGTTGGTGTTCATGGGACACAGACGGTTCTTGATGAAGCAGCATAAGGACCAAAAGATGAAAGAGGAATTTAACAATGAACTGGAAAGTGAAGGTGCACCAAAGCCTTATAGTGGGAAACTTGTTTTTGAAATTGTAAAGAACATTCATGTTGTATTCGGAAAGGGAAAAAAACAAAGGAGAAAGTGAAAGAGAACTGACCCTTCAACTTACACAACTTTCAAGAAGCAATCAATTTTTTTCAAGTACCTCCCATACTGGAAGGATATGGAAATTTGCCACAACATTGATTTTGATGCATGTAACAAAAAATGTTTTTGACAGCATCATTGGAACCTTGCTGGGCATGCTGACTAAGACAAAGGACGGACTTATATCATGCAATGATCTAGTAGATCTTCAAATCAGACCGGAACTTCATCCAGTGGATAGTGGCAAAGGGAAGCCTTACCTCCCCCCAACTAGCTACAACTTGTCAGTTGAGGAGAGAACAAAGATTTGCAAATGTTTGCGTGGGGTCAAAGTGCCACATAGGTTTCTCATCCAATATCAGCAAACTAGTCAGGATGAAGGACTTGTCTCTATTCGGCTACAACTCTCATGACTGCATGTGATGATGACGGTGTTCCTCCCAATTGCGGTAAGAGCCCTCGAAACAGAGCATGTCAAAGTTGTCATCACACGCTTGTGTTACTTTTTCAATGCGGTTTCACAAAAGTAATAGCTTTAGAAGACTTGGACTATCTAAAGGCATACATCATCGAGACTATGTGCAAGCTTGAAATGTGTTTTCCTCCATCAATTTTTTGATATGCAAGTACACCTAATCATACATCTCGTGGATCAGATAAAAATATTAGGGCCACTATATTTACATCATATGTTTCAGTTGGAGCGATACCTGGGAGTATTAAAAGGTTATGTGCGAAATCGCGCTCACCCAGAGGGTTCAATCATGGAGGGATACACTACAGAAGAAGTGATTGAGAGCTGTATAGATTACATCAGTGACGGAACAATGATAGGTGTGTCTGTACCTAAACATGAGGGTAAACTATGTGGGAGAGGGAGAATGGGCAAGAAAACTTTTCGCGTTGAGGATTACAAGCTAGTACATTGTGCTCATGGTAGTGTACTACAACATCTCACGATAGCCGAGCCTTACATAGAGGAACACCTGGATGAGCTTCGTAAAGAAAATCAGAACCGCACAGAGGACTGGATCATGAGGGAGCACAAACATTGTTTCAGCGAATGGTTAATGGACAAAAACATCCCATTCGGAGACTCTTTGGAAGAGAAAACAATGAAGAATTTGGCTTCTGGGCCATCGTGTTTTGTGACATCATAGCAATCATATGACATCAATGGGTACACATTCTACACTAAATCAAAAGACAAGAAAAGTGTTGCACAAAATAGCGGTGTTCGTATCGATGCTTTTGACCTACATGGACAGAAGACCACATATTTGGATTCATAGAGGAAATATGGGAACTTGATTATGGCCCAAGCATGAAAATACCCTTATTTAAGTGCCAATGGGTACAACATCCCGTGGGGGTGATAGTGGATAACTATGAACTCACACTGGTAGACTTAAATAAAGTAGGATATAAAGATGACCCGTGGGTTCTCGCCGAATGTGTTGCACAAGTGTTCTATGTACTCGATCCAGCAGATGAGAAGATTGCATGTAGTTATTTCTGGAAAGCAAAAAATTGTTGGAGTTGAGAATGTGGGAGACCAAGATGAGGAATACAATAAGTATGAAGAGATGTTCGTCTTTAACGGTCCAGAGAGAATCAAGCGTGTGGAAAAGAAAATTGATAAGAACTTAAAGCCATACATGCGGAAAAATGGTAGTTCATGAAAAATTGTATGAATCAAATTGTATTTGTTATCATGTATGATCGACTATGCATTGTGGTTGCCAATTAATTTAAAATATCTCTAGTTATCTATGTGTGCTTTGCATATTTATGTTAAAATTAAATATTAATTCATTAAATTGTATTTGCATATTTCTGTTAAAAATTAAAATATTAATTCATTTAAATTGTATTTTCATATTTCTGTTAAAAATTAAAATATTAATTCATTTAAATTGTATTTGTATTTTCATATTTTCACAATCATAGGCGGTTTTTCCTTAGGGTCCGTTGTGAAAAGAATAGAGCACCACAGGCGGTCCTAAACAAAAACCGCTTGTGATACTAATACATCACAGGCGTACCGAACCGCCTGGGACATCACAGGCGGTTTTCTAACCGAACTGCCTATGATGTAAAAAGCCTACCGCTTGTATAGAGCCAAATTGTACTAGTGACAATTCTTCGCTCAGCTAAGCAAGAAAAATCAGATGAGCTTGCTCAAACTCATGAAAAGAGCAGAATAACAAAAAGGAATGCTTCATAAGCAAGAAGAGTTCCTCATCAGAAAAATCAAAGACTTAGAGAAGTTGACCAAATATCATGAGAAGCTAAAGTGCTCTCATGATGATTCGGTCCAAAGGTATGAAGACATTTCAATTGAGCAAATTAGAACTGTTAATCATTCATCATATATTGCTCAATTAGAAAATAAAAATGTTATGCTCAAGAACACGATAGAAAAGCTAAATATTGAAAATCTAGCTTTGCAAGAAAAACATGATATGCTTGTTTGCTATCGTAATAAATCTATGGATTCAGATATCATGTTAGAAATGGCTCATGAGGTTGTGCTAAACTAATTTGAAATCATACCAACCTCACTTATGCACATGTACTCAACTAGAAACTATATTATCATGTGCCAACAAATGTTGCTCTCAAGAAAGCCAATCTTCCATTGAGCTAGAATTTTCAGGAACAAGTAATGTTTCCTATGCAAAATAAAACAATGAGCTCAAGGAAGAAAATGAGAGGCTAAGAAGGGGCTTGACTCAATTGAAGGGAAAGTTTCATGATAAACCTTCTCAAGATAACCGTGATAATTTGGTGAAAAAGCTTGAGAAGGGGACAACCGCAAAACCCCTTCAAAAGAATACAAAACTTATCAAGAAGGGCATGAGAAAAAATTCAAGATGAGAAAATTAATGCTCATACTATTTGCTCTAATAATGTACCTATGTGCTTCAACAAAGAAAGATCAAAGAGAAGCGATAGCAGGTGCTATGGATGCAAGGAGAAGGGTCATGAAATTGGTTCATGCCCTCACATGAAGATCCAAGACCTTGCACGATCAAGAAAGATGACCATCAAGAAAGATGAAAGCAAAGGCAAATGCATTGCAAGGACAAGCATCACATTTGCTACAATTGCCATGAAAAACGGTCATCTATTCAAGGTTTGTCCAAAGGGTAAAACTCCTAAGCCTAACTTGTCAATTCACTCGAATATGCTTGGGAGACCTAAATTTGACTCTTATGCTAGAAAGGTGATGAGTTCACCACCTTCTAGGACAAAGGCTATTTGGGTGCCTAAGTCCTTATTAGCTAACCTTGGTGGACCCATCCAAAAATCGGTACCAAAGTATGTTTGAAAGAATCTGTAGGTACCCAAAGATGATATGAAGCTTTGGGGTGCTTGAGCGGTTTAACTCAATTCTTATCTCGGCTATCAATCTTACATTGACTATTCTTTTAAGATTGGTCCAAAGATGAATTGAGTTCTTATATCACTAACTTCATACTCATCTCTAGCAAGAACTTGTGTTGTAGGGAATAAGGATTAACCTTTGTGGGAATCAAGCAAAAGCCCTACAACTAAGGGATATCCAAAGGATGGTAACAATTAAATCTTAAGTGCATGTTGATTTTAATTAGTATATTCCTTTGTGTCTTTTGTAGCCACATAAAAAAAATGAAGCACTTGATAATGAACTTAAAATGTTTTATCTTGTCTTGGAAAAGTTCCAATCATATGGTAGATTGCATATTTGTTATTCTTATATGTGGCAATCTACATGCTTTAAATTGGTTATAAGTATCTTGTGTCATATTTCAATTTAATTAAATTATTAATGCCATGATCTAGACATAAAGAGGATTGTCCCAAGTTCTTAAATGAATAGAGTGCTAAGTAAGAAATTTAAAATTCTTAAAGCACTTACCAAAAGGGGAATTCTCTATATGACTAGAGTTGTAAGACAATTGTTTGTACCTAAGTGTTTATGTAGTCTCACAACATGAGAATGTGTTTCTCACATGGAATGTGCCATTCAACATTCAAAGGAGATCAATCCAATACTATGTGATATATTCGTTCTTGTTTAAATTGTTTTGAGTCTTCTACATTAATCACTCACCATGTTATGAATTAAACTTGCCATGTAAACTTAATTAAATAATCATGCTATTTTCACCATGTTTAAATCAGTGTTATGCATGATACTTGTAAGGGTAATTAGTTCATATCATGAGGTTTCCTTATTTTAGTAACCTTCTTATCATTCATATACTAGAGGTTTGCTAAATAGGAAACTATTGCTTGTGTTTCTAATGCAATCTCTTTTAAGCTATTTCATGGAAATTCATATGTAGAGATTGTGCTCTTTCAATTGGTAAAATCACAAGCATTAAAGGTTAATCTTCACCTAAAATAAAGATTAGGAATTCTCAATGCAAAGGTATAGAACTAGTTGTTTCATTTGGTATGTGATCAATAATAGTTCCTTTCAGTTGATATTCTTCTTAATTTGTAAATCGGTGCATATTGTCAATTCACTCCTCCATGTGCATTAACTTAAAAGGAATTTAATTTATGCCTTATGCCTCATAAATGATGATTTGTTCCCCATTCATATCTAAAGATCGTTATTCATTAAATACTTGTCACACCTGGATTTAAGGGACAAAGTCAAGGTGCATCTCATATATGCGCCAAAGAAGACAACACATATAATAACAGAGTGTATAGAGATAAATGTCACAATATCATCAGAGTACTTATTACATAGCAAAAGTCTTACAAAATAAATTATAAATATAAAACAAACTAAAGTCCATCCTTGGCGCCATAAAGTCGACTGGGAGACGCCACCTAGATCAAGTCGAACTCCTCGTTGTGTGGCTCCTTTTGAACCACCTGTTCTTCCCATGTGGGGGGTGAGACAAACAAGGGTGAGCTCACACATGTTCATCACTCAATAAGTTGTGGAGAATATTGTACATGAACTCGCCAAAGGTGGGAGTTCATGTGATGTGTAAGGCTGATCAACAATAGAGGTTAAAGCTGAGCATTGCTTTTAATAAGTTGGTCAAATTTTATTAGCAGTTACTAAATGTAAGTAAATACCAAACCATAATAAAAAAATAGAAAAAAATTAATAATAAATTCCATGCAATGCAAATGACAAATTGAATTTAGTTCCATAATTTAATCATGCGAGAGTCCTGAGCTGCTCTTGACCGTGGGCTCGGCTAGTATACCAGTTTTACACTCTACAGAGGTGGTACCCTTTACCCATAAGTCATGTTACCTATCTGCCACGGGGTTGTATGGGCCCCATACACCTCTACCAAGGAAGCGAGACAGGGTAACACTACGAGGCCTTTACAAAGTTCCACTAGCTTCCGAAAACCCGCTACAGTTTATGGGAAGAGAAATTGTAGGAATCCCCGTCTGACCGCCATCACAGCAAAATCAACCCGAGAACCTCCTACATGCCTACTCCCCTACTGCCCTTGCCCCTTTCGGTAAGGTAGTCTTCCACTAGCTTTCCTAATTAGTCAGCCAAGGGTGTCCCATTCCACCCTTGTGGTGGCACATGTTTCTCAAGTTAAGCTCCATGTTCCAATTAAAGATAATGATCTTGACATGAAATAAATAAAATAACATAATAATCGGAACATGGATATAATGAAATATTAACCCAAAACCTTATGAAGCAATAGCAAACTACCCAAATGATTCAAGGGTAAACAAGGTAAAAGATAGTCAGACTAGGGTGACCTATTGTGTCCCATCAAAATTAAACCTATGTATGAATAAGTGATATTTAAAGAACATTATTGGGTGATAAATGTAGTCAAGGGCACAACTTGCTTGGGAGTTAAGATACCAGGTACCAGGATGATCTTTAGGTGACTCGTGACCTTGCTGCTAGTCATAGCAATATAAACAAACATGGTATAGACAAAATTAACATCACACCAAACATAAGAACAAACTGCATATTAATAATCTACGCGTCGTAACGAGATGGGAACAAGAATCACTAAATCGGAGTTACGATTAAGGAGTTATGATTTTATAGAAGATCTATGTGATTAAAATATTAAAATATATTATTAATTGATTGGTGTACATCATACAAGAAAATATTCTATAAATAATTAACTCAACATTATTTTTAATTATAACTTGACGAGATCATATTTTACTCAAATTATAATTATGGATAGGTTAGATTTGGTTTAGAAGAGCTAATCTAGTAGACATAGGATAAATAAATAAAAGTATGTGACAAGATATAATTAATGTTGTTACTGTGTAGTAAATATTTATACGAAGCTAACGCAACTGGAACGAGTCAATTCGGAATTAAAACAAAGAAGTTATGAATTTCCGAAGGTTTTATGTATTTGATACAGAATTAATTAAGAGGTAATATTTAATATAGTTTTCATGTCAAACCAGAGACACTATGTGATGAAGATTATTATTACAAAATTACAGGAACTGGAATGGATCAATTTGGACTAAGTATGAATTTTATTTGAATTAAACAAGTTCTAGGAATTGTTTTTATATTAAAAATTCATTTCTATAATTAATTAACTAATTTTCTCGGATCTGTACTGTGCACCAAAATTAGGGAAGTGCAGGGTCTCTGGGGTAAAATTTCCTAAGACTTAGATCCCCAATCACCAGGACTGCGGGTTTATTATTAAAAATCCAAGGGCTTATATGAAAAACGGCAAGCCGAAGGGTTATGGATGGATTATGGCCACTGGATCATGATCTGATGGTCCCTGATTTTAAAACACCGTGATCTGATCTGGTGCGCATGATTTGAGATCAAGGGTCCAGATCGGATGCGCGAAGGATTATGAAGTCGTTTACTCCTAGTTGTCAGCCCAAAGATCAACGACGGACAATGGATCTAGCCAAATCACTTCCCTGACAAATCCCAGCCATACATCAACCTCTCTACGGCTCCGGTCTCTTCTCCTAAATCTAGCTACCGAACATGGCGGCGCGCTCCCTCCCATGGCAGACGCCATCGCCGGAGCCGGCCAAATCCGCATGCAAGGCCGCCAAAAATGCTTCATAGACGGCTACACGTGGAGAAGATGAAGGCGAGCTGGGTGGAAGGGTCCTCACCACTGATTATCACACCGGTGATGCAGCCCACGACGTAGCGGCAGATCTATAGCGAAGAAATGCTCCGACGAGCAATTCTGGCGCACCAGAACCACCACACCGATTCGGACACGTGCATGATCCGCACGACCTAGAAGGGCACCAAGGACCCCGTGCCAGCCACGATTATAGACAGTAAATTGTAGCGCGGCGGCGATGGAGTCATTCACCATGGCGGCGGTGGAAAACTAGTTGAGCGACGCAGTCCTACGATGTGGATGCGGGATTAGGTTAGGGCGCACGGCGTGGACGACCCAGGCCTAAATACTCCAAGGCGGAGCCACAACGACCCGACCGAAATGGGCTGCATGACGAGGTCAGCCATGCGGGGGATCTGCGTGAGGTGCGGAGAGGGAGCCGCTGCCACGGAGGGGCCACCTGTCAGCCACCGTAGAGCCGAAGAGCGTGCGGAGGCCGGCCTGTCCACGGGACCCACCTATCGGTACAACCGCGCCGCTGGGCCGCGCGAGAGAAGAGGGAGTGGGTCGAGCGAGGGAGATTCAACCCAACACAACTTTTGCTATTTTATTCCTTTTTTTTACTTTTCTTTTCTTTTCTCTATTTCCAATTCAAATTCATGTTTGAACTTCCACTTTTCAATTGTCACCATTTATTCTAAAGTGGGTATAAACACTATTGTTTTACCTTGTTATTATTTATTTTCCTTGTCATTTATTTATGGAAGGAATAAATGGTTTCCTTAAAAATTTGCTTCTCATTCTCTATTTTCTATTCACTTTTGATTTACAAATTTAAAATTAAAATCCAAGGTAAAGTTTAGGAATTCAAATTTTTAATACATAGTCAAAATCAATTATGAAGCAATAAATATATATTTATTTTAATTGATTTATTTGTTTGGTAGATGTTTGAATTATGAAAAACACTCATATTGTTTTCTTTCTTTTTTAGAAAAATAATATTTTGAATGTGGGATAAGAAGTAAAAGTTACTTCAAAAATTAAATATTCATATAAATAAATGCTTATGGTGTATCATTTAATGATATGCATAATCATTTGGTTGAATAAAAAACCTTTTCTATTACTTCTTTTCTAAAATAATTCTTGGTTTTCAAAAATTTTGTCCTCAATTTTCAATACTCAAGTAATTTGAGATATTTGAATTTGCTATTTTATTTCTTCATATATTTATTTTATCCTTTTTTTCTTATACAAATTTTGGGCCTTACAATACTTCCTTGTACTACTA
>JAOPSE010003109.1:0-61244 GCA_029449295.1 Zea luxurians | reverse complement strand
AACCCCCATTTTTTATGAAAATAGCCATGAGCGACCATTTTCAATAATACTAGAGGCTAAGACCTACGGATTTTTGACCAAGAAATGGTCTCCACCAGAAATCCAAGAATGTGATCTATGGCAAGGAAACATATGTGGGGTGAGGTGTATGAGCCTCTGGTCGACGATCAATGGCCACACAACCCCCATTTTTGTCGAAAATAGCCATGAACGACCATTTTCAATAATATCGAAGGCTAACACCTACGGATTTTGACCAAGAAATGGTCTCCACCAGAAATCCAAGAATGTGATCTATGGAAAGGAAACATATGTGGGGTGAGGTGTATGAGCCTCTGGTCGATGATAAATGGCCACACAACCCCCATTTTGCCGAAAATAGCCATGAATGACCATTTTCAATAATACCGAAGGCTAACACCTACGAGTTTTTAACCAAGAAATGGTCTCCACCAAAAATCCAAGAATGTGTTCTATGGCAAGGAAACATATGTGGGGTGAGGTGTATGAGCCTCTGGTCGATGATCAATGGCCACCAACCCCCATTTTTGTCCGAAAATAGCCATGAACGACCATTTTCAATAATACCGAAGGCTAACACCTACGGATTTTTGACCAAGAAATGGTCTCCACTAGAAAATCCAAGAATGTGATCTATGGCAAGGAAACATATGTGGGGTGAGGTGTATGAGCCTCTGGTCGATGATCAATGGCCACACAACCCCCATTTTTGTCGAAAATAGCCATGAACGACCATTTTCAATAATACTAGAGGCTAGACCTACGGATTTTTGCCCAAGAAATGGTCTCCACCAGAAAATCCAAGAATGTGATCTATGGCAAGGAAACATATGTGGGTGAGGTATACGAGCCTCTGGTCAATGATCAATGGCCACACAACCCCCATTTTGTCGAAAATAGCCATGAACGACCATTTTCAATAATACCGAAGGCTAACACCTACAGATTTTGACCAAGAATTGGTCTCCACCAGAGGTGTATGAGCCTCTGGTCGACGATCAATGGCCACACAACCCCCATTTTTGCTGAAAATAGCCATGAACGACCATTTTCAATAATATCGAAGGCTAACACTACGGATTTTTGACCAAGAAATGGTCTCCACCATAAATCCAAGAATGTGATCTATGGCAAGGAAACATATGTGGGGTGAGATTTATGAGCCTCTAGTCGATGATAAATGGCCACACAACCCCCATTTTTGTATGAAAATAGCCATGAGCGACCATTTTCAATAATATTAGAGGCTAAGACCTACGGATTTTTGACCAAGAAATGGTCTCCACCAGAAATCCAAGAATGTGATCTATGGCAAGGAAACATATGTGGG
Source organism: Zea luxurians (assembly GCA_029449295.1). Taxonomy (NCBI): domain Eukaryota; kingdom Viridiplantae; phylum Streptophyta; class Magnoliopsida; order Poales; family Poaceae; genus Zea; species Zea luxurians. Next base: position 59,893 of record JAOPSE010003109.1, on the reverse strand, counting down.
GTGAGGTGTATGAGCCTCTGGTCGATGATCAATGGCCACACAACCCCCATTTTTGTCGAAAATAGCCATGAACGACCATTTTCAATAATACCGAAGGCTAACACCTACGGATTTTTTACCAAGAAATGGTCTCCACCAGAAATCCAAGAATGTGATCTATGGCAAGGAAACATATGTGGGGTGAGGTTTATGAGCCTCTAGTCGATGATAAATGGCCACACAACCCCCATTTTTTATGAAAATAGCCAATGAGCGACCTCGAAAATAGCCATGAGCGACCATTTTCAATAATACTAGAGGCTAACACCTAAGGATTTTTTGACCAAGAAATGGGTCTCCACCAGAAATCCAAGAATGTGATCTATGGCAAGGAAACATATGTGGGGTGAGGTGTACGAGCCTCTGGTCGATGATCAATGGCCACACAACCCCAATTTTTGTCGAAAATAGCCATGAACGACCATTTTCAATAATACGAAGGCTAACACGTACGAGTTTTTGACCAGAAATGGTCTCCACCAGAAATCCAAGAATGTGATCTATTGCAACGAAACATATGTGGGGTGAGGTTTATGAGCCTCTAGTCGATGATAAATGGCCACACAACCCCCATTTATTTTATGAAATAGCCATGAGCGACCTTGAAAATAGCCATGAGCGACCATTTTCAATAATACTAGAGGCTACACCTACGGATTTTAGACCAAGAAATGTGCTCCACCAGAAATCCAAGAATGTGATCTATGGCAAGGAAAACATATGTGGGTGTCGAAAATAGCCATGAAACGACCATTTTCAATAATACCGAAGGCTAACACCTACGGATTTTTGACCAAGAAATGGTCTCCACTAGAAATCCAAGAATGTAATCTATGGCAAGGAAACATATGTGGGGTGAGGTGTATGAGCCTCTAGGTCGATGATAAATGACCACACAACCCCCATTTTATGCGAAAATAGCCATGAGCGACCATTTTCAATAATACTAGAGGCTAAGCACCTACGATTTTGAACCAAGAAATGGTCTCCACCAGAAATCCAAGAATGTGATCTATGGCAAGGAAACATATGTGGGGTGAGGTGTATGAGCCTCTGGTCGACTGATCAATGGCCACACAACCCCCATTTTTGTCGAAAATAGCCATGAACGACCATTTTCAATAATATCGAAGGCTAACACCTACGGATTTTTGACCAAGAAATGGTCTCCACCAGAAATCCAAGAATGTGATCTACGACAAGGAAACATATGTGGGGTGAGGTGTATGAGCCTCTGGTCGACGATCAATGGCCACACAACCCCCATTTTTGTCAGAAGAATAGCCATGAACGACCATTGTACAATAATACTAGAGGCTAAGACCTACGGATTTTTGACCACAAGAAATGGTCTCCACCAGAAATCCCATGAATGTGATCTATGGCAAGGAAACATAATGTAGGGGTGAGGGTAGACGAGCCTCTGGTCAATGATTCAATGGCCACACAAACCCCCATTTTGTCGAAAATACGCCATGAACGACCATTTTTCCAATATACTACGAAGGCTAACACCTACAGATTTTGACCAAGGATATTGGTCCTCCAACCAGAAGGTGCTATGAGCCTCTGGTAGACGATCAATGGCCACACAACCCCCATTTTGCCGAAAATAGCCATGAACGAACCAATATATTCAATAATAGCGAAGGCTAACACCTACGGATTTTGACCAAGAAATAGTCCTCCACCAGAAATCCCAAGAAATGTGATCTATGGCAAGGAAACATATGTTGGGGTGAGATTTATGAGCCTCTAGTCGATGATAAATGGCCACACAACCCCCATTTTTTATGAAAATAGCCATGAAGCGACCATTTTCAATAATATACGAAGGCTAACACCTACGGATTTTTGACCAAGAAATGGTCTCCACCAGAAATCCAAGAATGTGATCTATGGCAAGGAAACATATGTGGGGTGAGGTGTATGAGCCTCTGGTCGATGATCAATGGCCACACAACCCCCATTTTTGCCGAAAATAGCCATGAAGCGACCATTTTCAATAATACTAGAGGCTAACACCTACGGATTTTTGACCAAGAAATGGTCTCCACCAGAAATCCAAGAATGTGATCTATGGCAAGGAAACATATGTGGGGTGAGGTGTATGAGCCTCTAGGTCGATGATAAATGGCCACACAACCCCCATTTTTTATGAAAATAGCCATAGAGCGACCTCGAAAATAGCCATGAGCGACCATTTTCAATAATACTAGAGGCTAACACCTACGGATTTTTGACCAAGAAATGGTCTCCACCAGAAATCCAAGAATGTGATCTATGGCAAGGAAACATATGTGGGGTGAGGTGTACGAGCCTCTGGTCGATGATCAATGGCCACACAACCCCCATTTTTGTCGAAAATAGCCATGAACGACCATTTTCAATAATACCGAAGGCTAACACGTACGAGTTTTTGACCAAGAAATGGTCTCCACCAGAAATCCAAGAATGTGATCTATTGCAACGAAACATATGTGGGGTGAGGTTTATGAGCCTCTAGTCGATGATAAATGGCCACACAACCCCCATTTTTTATGAAAATAGCCATGAGCGACCTTGAAAATAGCCATGAGCGACCATTTTCAATAATACTAGAGGCTAACACCTACGGATTTTAGACCAAGAAATGGTCTCCACCAGAAATCCAAGAATGTGATCTATGGCAAGGAAACATATGTGGGTGTCGAAAATAGCCATGAACGACCATTTTCAATAATACCGAAGGCTAACACCTACGGATTTTTGACCAAGAAATGGTCCTCCACTAGAAATCCAAGAATGTAATCTATGGCAAGGAAACATATGTGGGGTGAGGTTTATGAGCCGCTAGTCGATGATAAATGGACCACACAACCCCCATTTTTTATGAAAATAGCCATGAGCGACCATTTTCAATAATACTAGAGGCTAAGACCTACGGATTTTTGACCAAGAAATGGTCTCCACCAGAAATCCAAGAATGTGATCTATGGCAAGGAAACATATGTGGGGTGAGGTGTATGAGCCTCTGGTCGACGATCAATGGCCACACAACCCCCATTTTTGTCGAAAATAGCCATGAACGACCATTTTCAATAATATCGAAGGCTAACACCTACGGATTTTTGACCAAGAAATGGTCTCCACCAGAAATCCAAGAATGTGATCTACGACAAGGAAACATATGTGGGGTGAGGTGTATGAGCCTCTGGTCGACGATCAATGGCCACACAACCCCCATTTTGCCGAAAATAGCCATGAACGACCATTTTCAATAATACCGAAGTCTAACACGTACGAGTTTTTAACCAAGAAATGGTCTCCACCAGAAATCCAAGAATGTAATCTATGGCAAGGAAACATATGTGGGGTGAGGTGTATGAGCCTCAGGTCGACGATCAATGGCCACACAACCCCCATTTTTGTCGAAAATAGCCATGAATGACCATTTACAATAATACCGAAGGCTAACACCTACGGATTTTTGACCAAGAAATGGTCTCCACCAGAAATCCAAGAATGTGATCTATGGCAAGGAAACATATGTGGGGTGAGGTGTATGAGCCTCTGGTCGACGATCAATGGCCACACAACCCCCATTTTTGTCAAAAATAGCCATGAACGACCATTTTCAATAATATCGAAGGCTAACACCTACTGATTTTTGACCAAGAAATGGTCTCCACCAGAAATCCAAGAATGTGATCTACGACAAGGAAACATATGTGGGGTGAGGTGTATGAGCGTCTGGTCGATGATCAATGGCCACACAACCCCCATTTTTGTCAAAAATAGCCATGAACGACCATTTTCAATAATACCGAAGGCTAACACCTACGGATTTTTGACCAAGAAATGGTCTCCACCAGAAATCCAAGAATGTAATCTATGGCAAGGAAACATATGTGGGGTGAGGTGTATGAGCCTCTGGTCGACGATCAATGGCCACACAACCCCCATTTTGCCGAAAATTGCCATGAGCGACCATTTTCAATAATATTAGAGGCTAAGACCTACGGATTTTTGACCAAGAAATGGTCTCCACAAGAAATCCAAGAATGTGATCTATGGCAAGGAAACATATGTGGGGTGAGGTGTATGAGCCTATGGTCGACGATCAATGGCCACACAACCACCATTTTTATGAAAATAGCCATAAGCGACCTTGAAAATAGCCATGAGCGACCATTTTCAATAATACTAGAGGCTAACACCTACGAATTTTTGACCAAGAAATGGTCTCCACCAGAAATCCAAGAATGTGATCTATGGCAAGGAAACATATGTGGGGTGAGGTGTATGAGCCTCTGGTCGATGATCAATGGCCACACAACCCCCATTTTTGTCGAAAATAGCCATGAACGACCATTTTCAATAATACCGAAGGCTAATACCTACGGATTTTTGACCAAGAAATGGTCTCCACCAGAAATCCAAGAATGTGATCTATGGCAACGAAACATATGTGGGGTGAGGTGTATGAGCCTCTGGTCGATGATCAATGGCCACACAACCCCCATTTTTGTCGAAAATAGCCATGAACGACCATTTTCAATAATATCGAAGGCTAACACCTACGGATTTTTGACCAAGAAATGGTCTCCACAAGAAATCCAAGAATGTGATCTATGGCAAGGAAACATATGTGGGGTGAGGTGTATGAGCCTCTGGTCGACGATCAATGGCCACACAACCCCCATTTTTTATGAAAATAGCCATGAGCGACCATTTTCAATAATACTAGAGGCTAACACCTACGGATTTTAGACCAAGAAATGGTCTCCACCAGAAATCCAAGAATGTGATCTATGGCAAGGAAACATATGTGGGGTGAGGTGTATGAGCGTCTGGTCGATGATCAATGGCCACACAACCCCCATTTTTGTCGAAAATAGCCATGAACGACCATTTTCAATAATACTAGAAGCTAAGACCTACGGATTTTTTACCAAGAAATGGTCTCCACCAGAAATCCAAGAATGTGATCTATGACAAGGAAACATATGTGGAGTGAGGTGTACGATCCTCTGGTCGATGATCAATGGCCACACAACCCCCATTTTTGTCGAAAATAGCCATCAATGACCATGTTCAAAAATACCGAAGGCTAACACGTTCGGATTTTTGACCAAGAAATGGTCTCCACCAGAAATCCAAGAATGTGATCTATGGCAAGGAAACATATGTGGGGTGAGATGTATGAGTGTCTGGTCGATGATCAATGGCCACACAACCCCCATTTTTGTCGAAAATAGCCATGAACGACCATTTTCAATAATACCGAAGGCTAACACTTACGGATTTTTGACCAAGAAATGGTCTCCACCAGAAATCCAAGAATGTGATCTATGGCAAGGAAACATATGTGGGGTGAGGTGTATGAGCCTTTGGTCGATGATCAATGGCCACACAACCACCATTTCTTGGTCAAAGATCCGTAGGTGTTAGCCTTCGGTATTATTGAAAATGGTCGTTCATGGCTATTTTCGACAAAAATGGGGGTTGTGTGGCCATTGATCATCGACCAGAGGCTCATATACCTCACCCCACATATGTTTCCTTGCCATAGATCACATTCTTGGATTTCTGGTGGAGACCATTTCTTGGTCAAAAATTCGTAGGTGTTAGCCTTCGATATTATTGAAAATGGTCGTTCATGGCTATTTTCGACAAAAATGGGGGTTTTGTGGCCATTGATCATCGACCAGAGGCTCATACACCTCACCCACATAAGTTTCCTTGCCATAGATCACATTCTTGGATTTCTGGTGGAGACCATTTCTTGGTCAAAAATCCGTAGGTGTTAGCCCTTCGGTATTATTGAAAATGGTCGTTCATGGCTATTTTCGACAAAAATGGGGGTTGTGTGGCCATTGATCATCGACCAGACGCTCATACACCTCACCCCACATATGTTTCCTTGCCATAGATCACATTCTTGGATTTCTGGTGGAGACCATTTCTTGGTCAAAAATCTGTAGGTGTTAGCCTTCGGTATTATTGAAAATGGTCGTTCATGGCTATTTTCGACAAAAATGGGGGTTGTGTGGCCATTGATCATCGACCAGACACTCATACACCTCACCCCACATATGTTTCCTTGTCGTAGATCACATTCTTGGATTTCTGGTGGAGACCATTTCTTGGTCAAAAATCCGTAGGTGTTAGCCTTCGATATTATTGAAAATGGTCGTTCATGGCTATTTTTGACAAAAATGGGGGTTGTGTGGCCATTGATCGTCGACCAGAGGCTCATACACCTCACCCCACATATGTTTCCTTGCCATAGATCACATTCTTGGATTTCTGGTGGAGACCATTTCTTGGTCAAAAATCCGTAGGTGTTAGCCTTCGGTATTATTGAAAATGGTCGTTCATGGCTATTTTCGACAAAAATGGGGGTTGTGTGGCCATTGATCATCGACTAGAGGCTCATACACCTTCATTCATGGCTATTTTCGACAAAAATGGGGGTTGTGTGGCCATTGATCATCGACCAGAGGCTCATACACCTCACCCCACATATGTTTCCTTGCCATAGATCACATTCTTGGATTTCTGGTGGAGACCATTTCTTGGTCAAAAATCCGTAGGTGTTAGCCTTCGGTATTATTGAAAATGGTCATTCATGGCTATTTTCATAAAAAATGGGGGTTGTGTGGCCATTTATCATCGACCAGAGGCTCATACACCTCACTACACATATGTTTCCTAGCCATAGATCACATTCTTGGATTTTTGGTGGAGACCATTTCTTGGGCAAAAATCCGTAGGTGTTAGCCTTCAGTGTCATTGAAAAATGGTCGTTCATGGCTATTTTCGACAAAAATGGGGGTTGTGTGGCCATTGATCATCGACCAGAGGCTCATACACCTCACCCCACATATGTTTCCTTGCCATAGATCACATTCTTGGATTTCTGGTGGAGACCATTTCTTGGTCAAAAATCCGTACGTGTTAGCCTCTAGTATTATTGAAAATGGTCGCTCATGGCTATTTTCAAGGTCGCTCATGGCTATTTTCATAAATAATGGGGGTTGTGTGGCCATTTATCATCGACCAGAGGCTCATACACCTCACCCCACATATGTTTCCCTTGCCATAGATCACATTCTTGGATTTCTGGTGGAGACCATTTCTTGGTCAAAAATCCGTAGGTGTTAGCCTTCAGTGTCATTGAAAATGGTCATTCATGGCTATTTTCGACAAAAATTAGGGTTGTGTGGACATTGATCGTCGACCAGAGGCTCATACACCTCACCCCACATATGTTTCCTTGCCATAGATCACATTCTTGGATTTCTGGTGGAGACCATTTCTTGGTCAAAAATCCGTAGGTGTTAGCCTTCGGTATTATTGAAAATGGTCGTTCATGGCTATTTTCGACAAAAATGGGGGTTGTGTGGCTATTTTCGGCAAAATGGGGGTTGTGTGGCCATTGATCGTCGACCAGAGGCTCATACACCTCACCCCACATATGTTTCCTTGTCGTAGATCACATTCTTGGATTTCTGGTGGAGACCATTTCTTGGTCAAAAATCCGTAGGTGTTAGCCTTCGATATTATTGAAAATGGTCGTTCATGGCTATTTTCGACAAAAATGGGGGTTGTGTGGCCATTGATCATCGACCAGAGGCTCATACACCTCACCCCACATATGTTTCCTTGCCATAGATCACATTCTTGGATTTCTGGTGGAGACCATTTCTTGGTCAAAAATCCGTAGGTGTTAGCCTTCGGTATTATTGAAAATGATCGCTCATGGCTATTTTCATAAAAAATGGGGGTTGTGTGGCTATTTATCATCGACTAGAGGCTCATAAACCTCACCCCACATATGTTTCCTTGCCATAGATCACATTCTTGGATTTCTGGTGGAGACCATTTCTTGGTCAAAAATCCGTAGGTGTTAGCCTTCGATATTATTGAAAATGGTCGTTCATGGCTATTTTCGACAAAAATGGGGGTTGTGTGGCCATTGATCATCGACCAGACGCTCATACACCTCACCCCACATATGTTTCCTTGCCATAGATCACATTCTTGGATTTCTGGTGGAGACCATTTCTTGGTCAAAAATCCGAACGTGTTAGCCTTCGGTATTTTTGAAAATGGTCATTCATGGTTATTTTCGACAAAAATGGGGGTTGTGTGGCCATTGATCATCGACCAGAGGATCGTACACCTCACTCCACATATGTTTCTTTGCTATAGATCACATTCTTGGATTTCTGGTGGAGACCATTTCTTGGTAAAAAATCCGTAGGTGTTAGCCTTCGGTATTATTGAAAATGGTCGTTCATGGCTATTTTCGACAAAATTGGGGGTTGTGTGGCCATTGATCATCGACCAGACGCTCATACACCTCACCCCACATATGTTTCCTTGTCATAGATCACATTCTTGGATTTCTGGTGGAGACCATTTCTTGGTTAAAAACTCGTACGTGTTAGCCTTCGGTATTATTGAAAATGGTCATTCATGGCTATTTTCGGCAAAATGGGGGTTGTGTGGCCATTGATCATCGACCAGAGGCTCGTACACCTCACCCCACATATGTTTCCTTGCCATAGATCACATTCTTGGATTTCTGGTGGAGACCATTTCTTGGTCAAAAATCCGTAGGTGTTAGCCTTCGGTATTATTGAAAATGGTCGTTCATGGCTATTTTCGACAAAAATGGGGGTTGTGTGGCCATTGATCATCGACCAGACGCTCATACACCTCACCCCACATATGTTTCCTTGCCATAGATCACATTCTTGGATTTCTGGTGGAGACCATTTCTTGGTTAAAAACTCGTACGTGTTAGCCTTCGGTATTATTGAAAATGGTCATTCATGGCTATTTTCGGCAAAATGGGGGTTGTGTGGCCATTGATCATCGACCAGAGGCTCGTACACCTCACCCCACATATGTTTCCTTGCCATAGATCACATTCTTGGATTTCTGGTGGAGACCATTTCTTGGTCAAAAATCCGTAGGTGTTAGCCTTCGGTATTATTGAAAATGGTCGTTCATGGCTATTTTCGACAAAAATGGGGGTTGTGTGGCCATTGATCATCGACCAGAGGCTCGTACACCTCACCCCACATATGTTTCCTTGCCATAGATCACATTCTTGGATTTCTGGTGGAGACCATTTTTGGTCGAAAATCCGTAGGTGTTAGCATTTGATATTATTGAAAATGTCGTTCATGGCTATTTTCAAGGTCGCTCATGGCTATTTTCATAAAAAATGGGGGTTGTGTGGCCATTGATCATCGACCAGACGCTCATACACCTCACCCCACATATGTTTCCTTGCCATAGATTACATTCTTGGATTTTTGGTGGAAACCATTTCTTGGTTAAAAACTCGTACGTGTTAGCCTTCGGTATTATTGAAAATGGTCATTCATGGCTATTTTCGGCAAAATGGGGGTTGTGTGGCCATTGATCGTCGACCAGAGGCTCATACACGTCACCCCACATATGTTTCCTTGTCGTAGATCACATTCTTGGATTTCTGGTGGAGACCATTTCTTGGTCAAAAATTCGTAGGTGTTAGCCTTCGATATTATTGAAAATGGTCGTTCATGGCTATTTTCGACAAAAATGGGGGTTGTGTGGCCATTGATCATCGACCAGAGGCTCATACACCTCACCCCACATATGTTTCCTTGCCATAGATCACATTCTTGGATTTCTGGTGGAGACCATTGAAAGTCGCCTAGAGGGGGGTGAATAGGGCGAAACTGAAATTTACAAATATAAACACAACTACAAGCCGGGTTAGCGTTAGTAATAAAGAAACGAGTCCGCGAGAGAGGGTGGAAAACAAATCGCAAGCAAATGAAGAGTGTGACACGCGGATTTGTTTTACCGAGGTTCGGTTCTTGCAAACCTACTCCCCGTTGAGGAGGCCACAAAGGCCGGGTCTCTTTCAACCCTTCCCTCTCTCAAACGATCCCACGGATCGAGTGAGCTTTCTCTTCTCAATCACTTGGAACACAAAGTTCCCACAAGGGCCACCACACAATTGGTGCCTCTTGCCTCGATTACAAGTGAGTGCTTGATCGTAATGAAAGAATCAAGAAAGCACGATTGCAAAAAGGCCAAGCGACAAGAGCGACGAATAACACACGGATCACTTTCTCTCTCAAGTCACTAATCACTAATGATCTCTTTTCTCAATTGTGAAACTTGGAGAGATGGAGGCTTTGAATGTGTCTTGGAATGGAATGCTAGCTCTTGTATTGAATGTTGAAGGTTGGAATGCTTGGATGAAGTGAATGGAGGTGGTTGGGGTTGTATTTATAGCCACCAACCACTTCCTAGCCGTTGCTCCATTCTGCTGAGCGCGGACGGTCCGCGTGCCAGGTCCGGACGGTCCGCCCCAGTAGATCAACGGCTGAAAATGCAACGGTCAGCAGTAACGGCTATATCAACGGCTATATTGCATTTAATGCGTTGTCAGATGTCAGACAGACCCAGTCGCGGACGGTCCGCGATCCTGGCCCGGACGGTCCGCGAACCCGCTATAATTCATTTCTCCGAACCCGTCACCTTCGGGTTTTTTCGGTTTCTCACCTACCGGACGGTCCGCGCCAGAGGCCGGACGGTCCGCGCAAGGGCTCGGACGGTCTTTGCTTTTCCTCCGGACAGTCCATAGTGTAGACTTCGATTTTTGCATTGGTTCTGGCCGAGTGACATCCTTGTGTCGCGGACGGTCCGCCGCAAGGGCCCGGACAGTCCGCGCTTGGCCTGTTTTTCCAAAAAGCTTCTCCTGTCCGGAATAATCTACGGTATTTCGGACAGTCGATTTAGTATGGTTATAGATGAACCTTTGGCACCTGTAGAACATATAATCTAGAGCAAAACTAGTCAGTCCAATTGTTTGTGTTGGGCAATTCAACCACCAAAATTATATAGGAACTAGGTGTAAGCCTAATTCCCTTTCAATCTCCCCCTTTTTGGTGATTGATGCCAACACAAACCAAAGCAAATGTAGAAGTGCATAATTGAACTAGTTTGCATAATGTAAGTGCAAAGGTTGCTTGGAATTGAGCCAATATAAATGCTTACAAGATATGCATGGATTGTTTCTTCATTTTTAACATTTTGGACCACGCTTGCACCACATGTTTTGTTTTCGCAAAATCTTTTGTAAATCTTTTCAAAGTTCTTTTGCAAATAGTCAAAGGCAAATGAATAAGATTTTGAGAAGCATTTTCAAGATTTGAAATTTTCTCCCCCTGTTTCAAATGCTTTTCCTTTGACTAAACAAAACTCCCCCTAAATGAGATTCTCCTCTTAGTGTTCAAGAGGGTTTTGATGTATCATTTTGAAATACTACTTTCTCCCCCTTTTGAACACAATAGGATACCAATTGAAAATATTCAACACTTAAGTTAAGTTTTTGAAATTGGTGGTGGTGCGGTCCTTTTGCTTTGGGCTCTTACTTTCTCCCCCTTTGGCATGAATCGCCAAAAACGGAATCATTAGAGCCCTCGAAGTGCTTTCTTCCCCTTTGGTCATAAATAAATGAGTTAAGATTATACCAAAGACGAAGTCCTTTTGCTTGGTGCTGAAGTTTTCTCCCCCTTGAACGGAGAGTTGCTTGGAGCGACGGCGAAGGATGAGTTACGTAGTGGAAGCCTTTGTCTTCGCCGAAGACTCCAATTCCCTTTCAATACACCTATGACTTGGTTTGAAATAGACTTGAAAACACATTAGTCATAGCATATGAAAGAGACATGATCAAAGGTATATAAAATGAGCTATATGTGCAAGCTAGCAAAAGAAATTGCGCGAATCAAGAATATTGAGCTCATGCCTAAGTTTGTTAAAAGATTGTTCATCAAGAGGCTTGGTAAAGATATCAGCTAATTGATCTTTAGTATTAATGTAAGAAATCTCGATATCTCCCTTTTGTTGGTGATCCCTCAAAAAGTGATACCGAATGGCTATGTGTTTAGTGCGGCTATGCTCGACGGGATTGTCGGCCATTTTGATTGCACTCTCATTATCACATAGCAAAGGAACTTTGGTTAATTTGTAACCGTAGTCCCGCAGGGTTTGCCTCATCCAAAGCAATTGCGCGCAACAATGGCCTGCGGCAATATACTCGGCTTCGGCGGTGGAAAGAGCGACCGAATTTTGCTTCTTTGAAGCCCAAGACACCAAGGATCTTCCCAAGAACTGGCAAGTCCCCGATGTGCTCTTCCTATTGATTTTACACCCCGCCCAATCGGCATCCGAATAACCAATCAAATCAAATGTGGATCCCCAAGGATACCAAAGCCCAAACTTAGGAGTATAAGCCAAATATCTCAAGATTCGTTTTACGGCCGTAAGGTGAGCTTCCTTAGGGTCGGCTTGGAATCTTGCACACATGCATACGGAAAGCATAATATCCGGTCGAGATGCACATAAATAGAGTAAAGAACCTATCATCGACCGGTATACCTTTTGATCCACGGACTTACCTCCCGTGTCGAGGTCGAGATGCCCATTAGTTCCCATGGGTGTCTTGATGGGTTTGGCATCCTTCATCCCAAACTTGGTTAGAATGTCTTGAGTGTACTTCGTTTGGCTGATGAAGGTGCCCTCTTGGAGTTGTTTGACTTGGAATCCTAGAAAATACTTCAACTCCCCCATCATAGACATCTCGAACTTCTGTGTCATGATCCTACTAAACTCTTCACATGTAGACTCATTAGTAGACCCAAATATAATATCATCAACATAAATTTGGCATACAAACAAGTCATTTTCAAGAGTTTTAGTAAAGAGTGTGGGATCGGCCTTTCCGACTTTGAAGCCATTTGCAATAAGGAAATCTCTAAGGCATTCATACCATGCTCTTGGGGCTTGCTTGAGCCCATAAAGCGCCTTAGAGAGCTTATAGACATGGTTAGGATACTCACTGTCTTCAAAGCCGGGAGGTTGCTCAACATAGACCTCTTCCTTGATTGGTCCATTGAGGAAGGCACTTTTCACGTCCATTTGATAAAGCTTAAAGCCATGGTAAGTAGCATAGGCCAATAATATTCGAATTGACTCAAGCCTAGCTACGGGTGCATAGGTTTCACCGAAATCCAAACCTTCGACTTGGGAGTATCCCTTGGCCACAAGTCGAGCTTTGTTCCTTGTCACCACACCATGCTCATCTTGCTTGTCGCGGAAGACCCATTTGGTTCCTACAACATTTTGGTTAGGACGTGGAACTAAATGCCATACCTCATTCCTAGTGAAGTTGTTGAGTTCCTCTTGCATTGCCACCACCCAATCCGAATCTTGAAGTGCTTCCTCTACCCTGTGTGGCTCAATAGAGGAAACAAACGAGTAATGTTCGCAAAAGTGTGCAACACGAGATCTAGTGGTTACCCCCTTATGAATGTCGCCGAGGATGGTGTCGACGGGGTGATCTCGTTGGATTGCTTGGTGGACTCTTGGGTGTGGCGGCCTTTGCTCTTCATCCTCCTTGTCTTCCTCATTTGCATCTCCCCCTTGATCATTGCCATCATCTTGAGGTGGCTCATTTGCTTGATCTTCTACTTCATCAACTTGAGCTTCATCCTCATTTTGAGTTGGTGGAGATGCTTGCGTGGAGGAGGATGGTTGATCTTGTGTGTTTGGAGGCTCTTTGGATTCCTTAGGACACACATCCCCGATGGACATGTTCCTTAACGCGATGCACGGAGCCTCGTCATCACCTATCTCATCAAGATCAACATGCTCTACTTGAGAGCCGTTAGTTTCATCAAACACAACGTCACATGAGACTTCAACTAGTCCGGTGGACTTGTTAAAGACCCTATATGCCCTTGTGTTTGAGTCATAACCAAGTAAAAAGCCTTCTACAGTCTTAGGAGCAAATTTAGATTTTCTACCTCTTTTAACTAGAATAAAGCATTTGCTACCAAAGACTCTAAAATATGAAATGTTGGGCTTTTTACCGGTTAGGAGTTCATACGATGTCTTCTTGAGGATTCGGTGAAGATATAACCGGTTGATGGCGTAGCAAGCGGTGTTGACCGCCTCGGCCCAAAACCGATCTGAAGTCTTGTACTCATCAAGCATGGTCCTTGCCATGTCCAATAGAGTTCTATTCTTCCTCTCCACTACACCATTTTGTTGAGGTGTGTAGGGAGAAGAGAACTCATGCTTGATTCCCTCCTCCTCAAGGAAGCCTTCGATTTGAGAGTTCTTGAACTCCGTCCCGTTGTCGCTTCTAATTTTCTTGATCCTTAAGCCGAACTCATTTTGAGCCCGTCTCAAGAATCCCTTTAAGGTTTCTTGGGTTTGAGATTTTTCCTGTAAAAAGAATACCCAAGTGAAGCGAAAATAATCATCCACAATAACTAGACAGTACTTACTCCCGCCGATGCTTATGTAGGCTATTGGGCCGAATAGATCCATGTGCAGGAGCTCCAGTGGCCTGTCGGTCGTCATTATGTTCTTATGCGGATGATGAGAGCCAACTTGCTTTCCTGCTTGGCATGCGCTACAAATCCTATCTTTCTCAAAATGAACATTTGTTAGTCCTAAAATGTGTTCTCCCTTTAGAAGCTTATGAAGATTCTTCATCCCAACATGAGCTAGTCGGCGGTGCCAGAGCCAACCCATGTTAGTCTTAGCAATTAAGCAAGTGTCGAGTTCAGCTCTATCAAAATCTACCAAGTATAGCTGACCCTTCTAACACTCCTTTAAATGCTATTGAATCATCACTTCTTCTAAAGACAGTGACACCTATATCAGTGAATAGACAGTTGTAGCCCATTTGACATAATTGGGAAACAGAAAGCAAGTTGTAATCTAAGGAATCAACAAGAAAAACATTGGAAATGGAATGGTCCGGAGATATAGCAATTTTACCCAAACCTTTGACCAAACCTTGATTTCCATCCCCGAATGTGATAGCTCGTTGGGGATCATGGTTTTTCTCATAGGAGGAGAACATTTTCTTCTCCCCTGTCATGTGGTTCGTGCACCCGCTGTCGATTATCCAACTTGAGCCCCCGGATGCATAAACCTACAAAACACGTTTAGTTCTTGACTTTAGGTACCCAAATGGTTTTGGGTCCTTTGGCATTAGACATAAGAACTTTGGGTACCCAAACACAAGTCTTTGACCCCTTGTGCTTGCCCCCAACATATTTGGCAACTACCTTGCCGGATTTGTTAGTTAAAACATAAGATGCATCAAAAGTTTTAAAGGAAATGTTTTGATCATTTGATGCACTAGGAGTTTTCTTTCTAGACAACCTAGTACGGGTTGGTTGCCTAGAGCTAGATGTCTCACTCTTATACATAAAAGCATGGTTAGAACCAGAGTGAGACTTCCTAGAATGAATTTTTCTAATTTTGTCCTCGGGATAACCGGCAGGGTATAAAATGTAACCCTCGTTATCCTGAGGCATGGGAGCCTTGCCCTTAACAAAATTGGACAATCTTTTAGGAGGGGCATTAAGTTTGACATTGTCTCCCCTTTGGAAGCCAATGCCATCCTTGATGCCAGGGCGTCTCCCATTATAAAGCATGCTACGAGCAAATTTAAATTTCTCATTTTCTAGGTTGTGCTCGGCAATTTTAGCATCTAATTTAGCTATATGATCATTTTGTTGTTTAATTAAAATCATGTGATCATGAATAGCATCTACATCAATATCTCTACATCTAGTGCAAATAGTGACATGCTCAATGGTAGATGTAGAGGGTTTGCAAGAATTAAGTTCAACAATCTTAGCATGAAGTATATCATTCTTATCTCTAAGATCGGAAATTGTAATTTTGCAAACATCAAAATCTTTAGCCTTAGCAAGCAATTTTTTATTTTCATCTCTAAGGCTAGCAAGGGAAATGTTTAATTCATCAATCCTAGCAAGCAAATCATCATTATTATCTCTAGGATTGGGAATTGAAACATTGCAAACATGTGAATCAACCTTATTTAAACTAGCATTTTCATTCCTAAGGTTGTCAATCATCTCACGGCAAGTGCTTAGCTCACTAGATAATTTTTCACATTTTTCTACTTCTAGAGCATAAGCATTTTTAACCTTAACATGCTTCTTATTTTCTTTAATAAGGAAGTCCTCTTGGGTGTCCAAGAGATCATCCTTTTCATGAATGGCACTAATCAATTCATTAAGTTTTTCTTTTTGTTGCATGTTGAGGTTGGCAAAAAGAGAGCGCAAGTTATCCTCCTCATCACTAGCATTATCATCACTAGAAGACTCATATTTAGTGGATGATTTGGATTTTACCTTCTTTTTACCGTCCTTTGCCATGAGGCACTTGTGGCCGACGTTTGGGAAGAGAAGTCCCTTGGTGACGGCGATGTTGGCGGTGTCCTCGTCGTCGGAGGAGTCGCTTGAGCTTTCGTCGGAATCCCACACCCGACAAACATGGGCATCTTTGCACTTCTTCTTGTAGTACCTCTTCTTCTCCTTTCTTCTCCCTTTCTTGTCGTTGCCTCGGTCACTGTCACTTGATATAGGACATTTAGCAATAAAATGACCGGGCTTACCACATTTGTAGCAAACCTTCTTGGAGCGGGACTTGTAGTCTTTCCCCCTCCTCTGTTTGAGGATTTGGCGGAAGCTCTTGATGACTAGCGCCATTTCTTCATTGTCAAGCTTGGAGGCGTCTATTGGTTGTCGATTTGGTGTAGACTCCTCCTTCTTTTCTTCCGTCGCTTTGAATGCGACGGGTTGAGCTTCGGATGTAGATGGATCATCAAGCTCGTTGATCTTCCTTGAGCCTTCGACCATGCACTCAAAACTTACAAAATGTAACACCCAAGGTGTTTATATTCCGCTCGACAACGAGTATGGATTTAAGCACGTAATATCAGTGGATAAAACAGATGCTAAATTTTAATCATCTTCGTCTATCGCGATTTTAATATCGCATCGGTTTCGTCTGTCGCGAGTTCGACTTTGTTGTTATTAATCCGGGCTCTTCCTAAATTTTCGTGATGTTCGGAACATCGTCGTTCCAAAAATCGGTGCGTCCGGTGAGTATTTAAAATTCATCGCTCGCACGGACACGAATTCGGAAGCCCGAACCACTCGGATGATTTTTATCCCGGACAAATTAATTTGGACTCGACGACAGAAATGTTCGGAGCAAACCAATTTGAATCGCGCGTTGTCCGAGAAAAACCGTGCCCGAGGTTATAATTCAATTTATTCTTCAGCACGTTGTTTCGAAGACAAAATCGCGTATACGTTCACAAATATTGTTTCGGCTAATTTCGGTCGAATTACGCCGAACAAATTAGTCAGAACTCGTCGACTATGGTTTTCGGTGCAAATAATTCGGTTCCCATTCGTCAACCGTGAAATCGCGTGTGAGGATCCAAAATTTAAGCCTCGATTCGTCGGTAAATTATCTATGGCCGTGGAACCAGATGTTCAGACCGTAGATAAATTTATCAGATTTTTGAATCGAATCAACTGTTGCAAATATCGTCGACTCTTTTGCTATCGCTAGAAATCCCGGTTCAAAAAATTATCTGTGATTTTTTTCGGTTAAAGAAATAATTACAAGGAAAAGAAATCTGAAAATATCCATCCCTCCCTATCCTCTATCGTCGCCGCTCATCTTCAAAAATCCCCACGGAAAAATCTGCCGCCCTCCCCGTCAGATTTTTCGTCGATGTGCATCTCCTCGCGCGCAGCTGTTTCTATCCTCCCACGCGAGCTCTGATTTTTTCAGGCCACCGCCCCCTGTTCTTTTATATGCGCACGTCTTCTGCTGCCGCACGGTGGTCTTCCTGCTCGCCCCCTTCCCCTGCCGGCGTTCAGCACAGCCCGGATATCTCTGCTCGCTCTCCTCAGCCAAGCGGCTTCCCCTTCTTCCCCTTGCTCCCGCTCGGTCCCATCCATGGCGCCGTCGTCTTCTGGCTCGGTGCTCCTCACGCTCGGATCCGCCGTCGCGTCCTGCTCCTTGGTGGTCGCCCCTTTTCCCAGCCGTGAAGCCCCCATGGCGCCCAGCGTTTCTCTCTGTTGCTCCTCGCCATGGCGCGCGCTCTGCTCCTCCCTGCGCGCATCCTGGCCCTGTACCCAGTCCCCAGTTCCCTCGGCGTCCCGTCCATGGCTGCTCCCATGGCGCTCTCCCCAGCCGCGCCCCTATCCATCTGCTCGGTCGCGCCCTCCCTGCTCGAGCTGCTGCGCTCTCCCTGATGCCCAGTGTCGCGGCCTCCATTCCCCTGCCGTAGAGCTCCTGCGCGTGTCCCTCTGCTCAGCTCCAGCCGCGAGCAGCTCCCTGGTGCTTGGACCCAGCTCAGCGCGCTCCCTGCTCCCATCACCGCGTGCGCATCTCCCTGCCCAATCGCCCCCTTTCCTCATCTCCTCGAGCTCGCCATGGAGCTCGCCCCTGCCTCAGCTTGGACTGCGTCGCTCGGCTCTGGTCAAAGAAGATCCCTCTGCCCAGCCCCTCTGCTCGCCTGCCGTGTTCGTGCTCGAGCCCTTTTCCTGCCGCGCGCCGAGTCCTCTGTCGTGCTAAGCTCGCTCACCTCGTCCATGGCCGTCGTGCCGAGTTTGTCCTACGCGAGCTCCTCTATTTGGCCCGTCGTCGTTTTCCAGCCCCTTACCGCACTCGGCTGTTGTCGTCGTCGCTCGGTCGCGCGACAGGCTGACTGCGTGTCGTGTGTCGCACATCCTAGGTCCTCGTCGTTGCGTCGTTCGCCTTCGCACTGTGTGCGACAGCATCGTCGTTTTCCCTATCCGGTGCTCGCGCGGTTTTCTGCTCGCCAGCGTGTCCTCTCGGCTCGCTCGGCTTTAATTCCCAATCGCGTCGTCGATCTCGCCGTTTGCCGTCGAGTCGTCAAACACGTCATCCCCGGCTCGATCTCCACCTCACCAGCTTACCCCAGACTTCAATCGAAGGTCGTCGCCGTTCGTGCATCCCCAAGAAATCCCAAGAATCGGGTGAAGACGAAGTTAGCAGCGCGATATTCCCAAGCGCTCGACAAATTGTCTGGATCGGAAAATCACTACCGATCTTGCGGCTTTGAGTCAGCTGCTGAAACGGTAAGCTGATAAATTATTCAGACTAGTTCGATCGTTAAATAAATTAATGTGTTAGTGCGAGGCTCATTAAGGTGCTCGATAAATTGCGTAAGTCACGAAACTCTCGTCAACTTCGCAGTTCTTGCGATTATTGAGCCAGGTTCAGTTATAGCGGGTTATTTCGCTATTCCGGTCAATTAGTTGAATTAGTGTACCGAGTAGAATTTTAATAGGCATGTGTGTTGATGAAATATTTTAATCACTTATAAAGATGTAGTATAATTTATAAAGCAAGGGATAAGTTTAGAACTTAATTAATTAATTGATAAGTTGTGATTAGGCTAATTGTCTTTCATGTGTATAGTTTGTGGTTCGTGATGTTTGCGTTAGGTTCGAGAAACGTGATTATTGCGCTTAGTCGTACGTTGATAATTAGTGTCTCTGTATGAAATTGTTCAACGCCTCGCCTCTAGGTGTTTAATTCGCTATCGCAAGCACTATTTAGGTTTGTAATATTCATGTTTATATGCATTCATATGCATAATGCATTTCATTCAGGTACGTTAATTAATCACGTGATACGGAAGACGATCCAAGTCGACCCCAAGTGCGGCCAGACTACTCCGCCTGAAGATACTGATGGACGAACCCGCCTAATCAAGTGCTAGGACAAGGATGATCGTCAAGTGGACGTCACCTAACAACACTAACCTAGTGTTACTCAGGCAAGCCCCGGTGCATGCAACCCCTTTCCTTGTGTTTTAAAATACTTTTCGCACACTTTAAGTCTAGTGAAATGTGCATTAAGTTCATAGGAAGTGCTTGGAACCCTTTGATGCATTGCTTTCCTTGATATCCATACCTTTATAGATACTTATGTGAAGTATCAAAATATGATTTACAAAAATGCTTAGCTTTGCTTAGACCTTGTGGATAGAGGTTGTCCTCAGTCTAACCCGGGAGAGGATGGCTTCTACCTGCAAGAATATTTTCATTTGGAGCAATAGTGGGATCTTACTGCAAAGTTCCCTGTGATGCTCTTTCATCCTAAGGAACAGACACAATCCTAAGGATGAAAATATTTAAATTGAGACTTGGGTTAGGAACAGGTGATGTTCTACCCAGGTTGGTTAAGGATTAATGCGTATGTAGGCGTGCTGACCGAGGACCCTTTAACTGGTCACATGCCTCGTCATGGGTAAGCCTTGCCTCGGGCAGACTAAGGCCAGAATAAGATAACACGAAATGGGCGTGGAGCGGTGGCGAGAGTAGTGTGTACCCTCCGTGGCAAGAGGCTGGACGGTGGTGTATCTGTGCTCTCGGTTTGCGTGAACCTGATCTGGTCTTAAGAACCCCGGTGGCGGGTTGACATATGCAAGGGTTAAGTGCTACATATGTCGTGTGATTGGAGATCCTCAGCTGAGTATAATCGATTCGGATCGCCGTACCTTCGCGGTTATGAAGACTTGGTCACTTTTCTACAACCTAAAGTCAGGATGTGAACACTATGGATAAAAATGATGTTGTATTGATGAGATGTTGAAATTAGACTAGATGCAAATAGAGTCTATTAATACTTAATATGGCGTTAAAAGATTGAAAGTAAGGACTCACTTTAGTAAGCTACTTCTGCAAAAGTATAAATTGATTTTTGCTAAAGCCTCTCCTTGACTCCTATTTATCCAGCATACCCTTGAGAGTCTTTTCCTTAGTCGGGTAAGACTTGCTGAGTAATTCCATACTCAGGGTTTTATTCCCTGTTGTTTTTCAGGTTTTAGTTTTGTGCTGCTGATGATGGTGTTAAGTGCCGGTGGGCTCGGCCTTCTTATATAAGTATACCCCGTCTTTATCTTCTTATTGAGGATGGTCACTTGAGCTAGCATATATTTCAACTTATACTTTTGTAATCACTCCGATAAAATAATGTAATTTTTTTTTGTAACCTGTAAAATTTGGTAGTAAGATTTCCGCTGCAACAATATTGGTGTGTGTGATTTGTGTTACTTAATCCCGCGGTTCTGGTTGTAAGTGGTTTATCCGATGTCCTTGGGGCAATCGGACGGATCCTGTTAAGTTATTTAGTGCACATGCATAGCTGTCTGAGGTCTTTGAGACAAGGACATGTGCATGTGGGCTCAATAACTTGGGAGGTTCTGCCACAACTGGTATCGGAGCTGGATTAAGTATATACGGTCACATACATATTTTCAAAACAAAAGTTTTGGTTTTGAAAAACCTATTTTCAACTAAAAACATTGTTTGGCTTTGAAAAATAGTTTTCAAAAACTATAATGCTAGCGACATCCTCTGTTAAGCCCTAAAATAAGGATTATCAGGTGGCTTAGTTGAAAACCATAACCCATAACCGGGTGGGTATTGCATACATGTGTATTGTTATTTTTGAGGTCATTCAGTTTTGAATGGATCGACGCTCAGGTAAGGTGAGATGTGAGAGCATGACCGAACAACCGTCGGTCTAGGGAAGTGCTTAATTGTGGCGCTTGATTATATACATGTTCCACATATGTATATATGAAGGCTGCGATGTGGAGTAATTACTTTTCTGGGAATTCAGTACCCCATGGATGTGTATGGGTATACAGACATGGGAATACTGAGAAGTGTATTGTACCTGTAACGACGCACCTACGCTCAGGTAAGAAGGTGAGTTACCATAATGAGTTGCCCTATGGTTAAAGTGTGGCAACGGCGCCTATGCGTGGCTCGGCGCTTAATGATGAGCTGGCCTCCATATAGCAATATATGGAGTATAAACTGTGATAAACTGTCATGTGTGGAAATTGCATCATGGGAAAAATGGGTTGTGATGGAATTTTCTGCAGGTACACTAACCTCGAAAACGTATGTGTAGCTGACGACTAGTAAAATACCGTGAGAATCGTAAGTATGCCACCGGTATAGAACGTTATTGCCACATTATGTTGGCAAAAATCAGTGAGGACGTGTAGGACGAGCATGCATCCTGATTGTTGCATCATGTTTGTCACCTATACACCCAAAATGCTTCTCTCATCTTTATTCCAGTAACCATTGATTGTAGATAATATGGTGTAATGTTGAATTATGAACTTCGATGAAATAGGTGTCCTCCATTCCTTAGGTGACCTCTTAGGGTGTTTTATGTGCTTGCTCTTGTGCTTGATGTGCCGATAGAAAGTTGGTAATTAATTGCCTAAACCCAAAACGAGGCCATGTTCTTATTTAGTAAACCATGACCCAAAACTTAAATTTTTTTTTTCCGTTATCACTCCATAACCAAACACATACAAATAAATGCCTAGATAATTACCTTGTTGGACATAAATTGTACCCGGACTTAAAACAAGAATCTCGAGTTATATCTTCTTCCAAAACCATGTCCTTGTTTGGTTGGTGCAAGCTGATGTACCTTATCCAGTTTGCCTGTTTTTAAGGATCGCCATGTTGCTTTATCAACCTAACCTAGAAAAGACATGTCCGATCATTTTCTTAAGTTTGATGCCTTTGGTTTTCCCATACCTATCGAAGGCATACCAACTTAATCCTTGACCCTTGTACTCTCTGCGATGGGCATAGAGATATGCTTGGGGCTGAAGTAACAGTCTCCCATCATACTCCTTTTATCAAGTTTAGGTTATGGCCATGTTTTGTTCATTTCCTTGGGCCATAATCTATTTGGCTCTCTACTTGTAACCATTCTTATAGGTAGAGTCTTTTCGTATATTGCCATCCTTGTCCAGTCTATTGGTGTCGTGTGAGATTTCTTATTGATTACGTCTGGTATTGGCGTTATGACTAAAATTGATGATACTGCGACGAAACCGGGGGCCTTCTGTGTGTGCGCACACACGGTTGTGCTGCTCGGTACACGCTACTATCACAGTTGGTAGTCATAATCCATTATGAGATTATATCAATATGTTATCTTTGCACGAATTGTTTGTACCACGTGAGATTCATTATTGGTGCTAGTTTTGTAATGGCGTCATGGTTAAGGACTTATGGTACCGCGGCGAAACTGAGGGCCTCCTGTGAATGCGCACACAGGATTTTGCTGCTTGGCGCATGCTGGTACCAAGGTCTCTGGTCATGATCCATTGTGGAACTACACTGATGTGTGATCTTCTGTGGACTCCTCCCTTGGAATAATTTCTATGTTGTTTGTCAAGTTATCAAGCAACAACTATCAACTTTGTCGGATCAAAAGGACATACCACTTTTATGTGTGGTCTCTTTTATTTTGATCTTGGTAGTGACTACTCATACAAGTTCCCTTTACATCCTTTGTGTAGAGGTGAAGCCTTGGAGCTTTTTAGTGTCAAGAGACAACCGATTAGCTCTCAATATGGAGATCTGTTTTCCCTGCTGTTGAGATGCAGGAGTTTGTTCATTCGCTCTCTTATATTCTCTAATCAAGTGGATAATTCATCTCGCATGCAGAAAAGGATGAACAACATGACCAAATGGAATTCTACCTAAATACATGATCTTTTGCTAGCAAATGTGAACTCTCAACCCTTGGCTTACCGATGGTACTGAGAGAACTTGCTCAATGTCAAAAGTAGTTCAACAAGTTGGTTTTACTAACTTGTAACTGCTCAATGAACGAAGGTTGAGTTTAGAGATCGTTTTATCGATTTGCCTAAACTCACTTTGGTTCAACCCATCCTTAGTAAGAACTTAAAAAAATTAAGTTAAGTTGACTAGTAACCCCCTAATTATCGCTCTAGTTATGCCTCGATCGCCTCACGTATGTTTTCCCAGCATATGTGATCAAGTCGAGCCATGCCTAGTGCTTGATAAAATGGACTGGTCGTAAAGTCCGTATCTACAGATCTCTTCACTGGTGATTCTCTAGAATCTATACCATCTTTCGTGGACTTGAATTCTCGGGTTAACCACATGTTAACCGCGACAATATTCGACATCCACACCCGTCCCTTGTGCTATGAATTTCCTGTAACCACTTGTTGGTAAACCTCTTTCTGTGTGTTTTACCCAAGATGGTGCATCTGATTCTGTTTGGATGAAGTTGCATATCTACTACTCGCTCAACAGACTCAGATAGTACAGTGTCATCAGAAAAAGCAATTTGCACACATGGAACCTTATGTGTTCTTCTGACAGACATCATCTCTATTGGTGGACATTTCTAAGTTAGCCTAAGGCGATGTGTGTTATGTCCACTAGAGAAACGACATCCTGAGACACTCGTCTTTGCTTGCAACTGCCTTTGTTGCTGCTGATATGGACATGGGTTACATGCTTCTCTACTCTTAAAAGTCTTTCGCTCCGAATCTCGGGACGAGATTCTTTTAAGGGGGGAGGGCTGTAACACCCAAGGTGTTTATATTCCGCTCGACAACGAGTATGGATTTAAGCACGTAATATCAGTGGATAAAACAGATGCTAAATTTTAATCATCTTCGTCTATCACGATTTTAATATCGCATCGGTTTCGTCTGTCGCGAGTTCGACTTTGTTGTTATTAATCCGGGCTCTTCCTAAATTTTCGTGATGTTCGGAACATCGTCGTTCCAAAAATCGGTGCGTCCGGTGAGTATTTAAAATTCATCGCTCGCACGGACACGAATTCGGAAGCCCGAACCACTCGGATGATTTTTATCCCGGACAAATTAATTTGGACTCGACGACAGAAATGTTCGGAGCAAACCAATTTGAATCGCGCGTTGTCCGAGAAAAACCGTGCCCGAGGTTATAATTCAATTTATTCTTCAGCACGTTGTTTCGAAGACAAAATCGCGTATACGTTCACAAATATTGTTTCGGCTAATTTCGGTCGAATCACGCCGAACAAATTAGTCAGAACTCGTCGACTATGGTTTTCGGTGCAAATAATTCGGTTCCCATTCGTCAACCGTGAAATCGCGTGTGAGGATCCAAAATTTAAGCCTCGATTCGTCGGTAAATTATCTATGGCCGTGGAACCAGATGTTCAGACCGTAGATAAATTTATCAGATTTTTGAATCGAATCAACTGTTGCAAATATCGTCGACTCTTTTGCTATCGCTAGAAATCCCGGTTCAAAAAATTATCTGTGATTTTTTTCGGTTAAAGAAATAATTACAAGGAAAAGAAATCTGAAAATATCCATCCCTCCCTATCCTCTATCGTCGCCGCTCATCTTCAAAAATCCCCACGGAAAAATCTGCCGCCCTCCCCGTCAGATTTTTCGTCGATGTGCATCTCCTCGCGCGCAGCTGTTTCTATCCTCCCACGCGAGCTCTGATTTTTTCAGGCCACCGCCCCCTGTTCTTTTATATGTGCACGTCTTCTGCTGCCGCACGGTGGTCTTCCTGCTCGCCCCCTTCCCCTGCCGGCGTTCAGCACAGCCCGGATATCTCTGCTCGCTCTCCTCAGCCAAGCGGCTTCCCCTTCTTCCCCTTGCTCCCGCTCGGTCCCATCCATGGCGCCGTCGTCTTCTGGCTCGGTGCTCCTCACGCTCGGATCCGCCGTCGCGTCCTGCTCCTTGGTGGTCGCCCCTTTTCCCAGCCGTGAAGCCCCCATGGCGCCCAGCGTTTCTCTCTGTTGCTCCTCGCCATGGCGCGCGCTCTGCTCCTCCCTGCGCGCATCCTGGCCCTGTACCCAGTCCCCAGTTCCCTCGGCGTCCCGTCCATGGCTGCTCCCATGGCGCTCTCCCCAGCCGCGCCCCTATCCATCTGCTCGGTCGCGCCCTCCCTGCTCGAGCTGCTGCGCTCTCCCTGATGCCCAGTGTCGCGGCCTCCATTCCCCTGCCGTAGAGCTCCTGCGCGTGTCCCTCTGCTCAGCTCCAGCCGCGAGTAGCTCCCTGGTGCTTGGACCCAGCTCAGCGCGCTCCCTGCTCCCATCACCGCGTGCGCATCTCCCTGCCCAATCGCCCCCTTTCCTCATCTCCTCGAGCTCGCCATGGAGCTCGCCCCTGCCTCAGCTTGGACTGCGTCGCTCGGCTCTGGTCAAAGAAGATCCCTCTGCCCAGCCCCTCTGCTCGCCTGCCGTGTTCGTGCTCGAGCCCTTTTCCTGCCGCGCGCCGAGTCCTCTGTCGTGCTAAGCTCGCTCACCTCGTCCATGGCCGTCGTGCCGAGTTTGTCCTACGCGAGCTCCTCTGTTTGGCCCGTCGTCGTTTTCCAGCCCCTTACCGCACTCGGCTGTTGTCGTCGTCGCTCGGTCGCGCGACAGGCTGACTGCGTGTCGTGTGTCGCACATCCTAGGTCCTCGTCGTTGCGTCGTTCGCCTTCGCACTGTGTGCGACAGCATCGTCGTTTTCCCTATCCGGTGCTCGCGCGGTTTTCTGCTCGCCAGCGTGTCCTCTCGGCTCGCTCGGCTTTAATTCCCAATCGCGTCGTCGATCTCGTCGTTTGCCGTCGAGTCGTCAAACACGTCATCCCCGGCTCGATCTCCACCTCACCAGCTTACCCCAGACTTCAATCGAAGGTCGTCGCCGTTCGTGCATCCCCAAGAAATCCCAAGAATCGGGTGAAGACGAAGTTAGCAGCGCGATATTCCCAAGCGCTCGACAAATTGTCTGGATCGGAAAATCACTACCGATCTTGCGGCTTTGAGTCAGCTGCTGAAACGGTAAGCTGATAAATTATTCAGACTAGTTCGATCGTTAAATAAATTAATGTGTTAGTGCGAGGCTCATTAAGGTGCTCGATAAATTGCGTAAGTCACGAAACTCTCGTCGACTTCGCAGTTCTTGCGATTATTGAGCCAGGTTCAATTATAGCGGGTTATTTCGCTATTCCGGTCAATTAGTTGAATTAGTGTACCGAGTAGAATTTTAATAGGCATGTGTGTTGATGAAATATTTTAATCACTTATAAAGATGTAGTATAATTTATAAAGCAAGGGATAAGTTTAGAACTTAATTAATTAATTGATAAGTTGTGATTAGGCTAATTGTCTTTCATGTGTATAGTTTGTGGTTCGTGATGTTTGCGTTAGGTTCGAGAAACGTGATTATTGCGCTTAGTCGTACGTTGATAATTAGTGTCTCTGTATGAAATTGTTCAACGCCTCGCCTCTAGGTGTTTAATTCGCTATCGCAAGCACTATTTAGGTTTGTAATATTCATGTTTATATGCATTCATATGCATAATGCATTTCATTCAGGTACGTTAATTAATCATGTGATACGGAAGACGATCCAAGTCGACCCCAAGTGCGGCCAGACTACTCCGCCTGAAGATACTGATGGACGAACCCGCCTAATCAAGTGCTAGGACAAGGATGATCGTCAAGTGGACGTCACCTAACAACACTAACCTAGTGTTACTCAGGCAAGCCCCGGTGCATGCAACCCCTTTCCTTGTGTTTTAAAATACTTTTCGCACACTTTAAGTCTAGTGAAATGTGCATTAAGTTCATAGGAAGTGCTTGGAACCCTTTGATGCATTGCTTTCCTTGATATCCATACCTTTATAGATACTTATGTGAAGTATCAAAATATGATTTACAAAAATGCTTAGCTTTGCTTAGACCTTGTGGATAGAGGTTGTCCTCAGTCTAACCCGGGAGAGGATGGCTTCTACCTGCAAGAATATTTTCATTTGGAGCAATAGTGGGATCTTACTGCAAAGTTCCCTGTGATGCTCTTTCATCCTAAGGAACAGACACAATCCTAAGGATGAAAATATTTAAATTGAGACTTGGGTTAGGAACAGGTGATGTTCTACCCAGGTTGGTTAAGGATTAATGCGTATGTAGGCGTGCTGACCGAGGACCCTTTAACTGGTCACATGCCTCGTCATGGGTAAGCCTTGCCTCGGGCAGACTAAGGCCAGAATAAGATAAACACGAAATGGGCGTGGAGCGGTGGCGAGAGTAGCGTGTACCCTCCGTGGCAAGAGGCTGGACGGTGGTGTATCTGTGCTCTCGGTTTGCGTGAACCTGATCTGGTCTTAAGAACCCCGGTGGCGGGTTGACATATGCAAGGGTTAAGTGCTACATATGTCGTGTGATTGGAGATCCTCAGCTGAGTATAATCGATTCGGATCGCCGTACCTTCGCGGTTATGAAGACTTGGTCACTTTTCTACAACCTAAAGTCAGGATGTGAACACTATGGATAAAAATGATGTTGTATTGATGAGATGTTGAAATTAGACTAGATGCAAATAGAGTCTATTAATACTTAATATGGCGTTAAAAGATTGAAAGTAAGGACTCACTTTAGTAAGCTACTTCTGCAAAAGTATAAATTGATTTTTGCTAAAGCCTCTCCTTGACTCCTATTTATCCAGCATACCCTTGAGAGTCTTTTCCTTAGTCGGGTAAGACTTGCTGAGTAATTCCATACTCAGGGTTTTATTCCCTGTTGTTTTTTAGGTTTTAGTTTTGTGCTGCTGATGATGGTGTTAAGTGCCGGTGGGCTCGGCCTTCTTATATAAGTATACCCCGTCTTTATCTTCTTATTGAGGATGGTCACTTGAGCTAGCATATATTTCAACTTATACTTTTGTAATCACTCTGATAAAATAATGTAATTTTTTTTTGTAACCTGTAAAATTTGGTAGTAAGATTTCCGCTGCAACAATATTGGTGTGTGTGATTTGTGTTACTTAATCCCGCGGTTCTGGTTGTAAGTGGTTTATCCGATGTCCTTGGGGCAATCGGACGGATCCTGTTAAGTTATTTAGTGCACATGCATAGCTGTCTGAGGTCTTTGAGACAAGGACATGTGCATGTGGGCTCAATAACTTGGGAGGTTCTGCCACACAAAATGCCCGATAACTTCCTCGGGGGTCATTTTAGTATATCTACGATTACCATGAATTTAATTGAACTTGAGTAGGGTTAAGGAAAATAAGAGATCTTAGAATATCCTTAACCACCTCGTGGTCATCCCACTTTACGCTCCCGAGGTTGCGCACTTGGTTCACCAAGGTCTTGAGCCGGTTGTACATATGTTGTGGCTCCTCCCCTTTGCGAAGCCGGAACCGACCGAGCTCCCCCTCGATCGTTTCCCGCTTGGTGATCTTGGTGAGCTCGTCTCCCTCGTGCGCGGTTTTGAGCACATCCCAAACCTCCTTGGCGCTCTTCAACCCTTGAACTTTGTTATACTCCTCTCTACTCAAAGAGGCGAGGAGTATTGTTGTCGCTTGAGAGTTGAAGTGCTCGATTTGGGCCTACCTCATCCTCGTCATAGTCTTTATCCCCTACTGACGGTACCTGTGCACCAAACTCAACAACATCTCATATACTTTTGTGGAGTGAGGTTAGATGAAATCTCATTAAATCACTCCACCTAGCATAATCTTCACCATCAAAAGTTGGTGGTTTGCCTAATGGGACGGAAAGTAGAGGTGCATGTTTAGAAATGCGAGAATAGTGTAGGGGGATCTTACTAAACTTCTTACGCTCTTGGCGTTTAGAAGTTACGGAGGGCGCATCGGAGTCGGAGGATTGATGTTGATGAAGTGTCGGTCTCGTAGTAGACCACTTTCCTCATCCTCTTTTGCTTGTCCCCGCTTCGATGCGGCTTGTGGGAAGAAGATTTTTCCTTCTTCTCTTTGTGGTGAGAAGAAGATTTCTTCTCCTTCCCTTTGTTGGAGGAGCTCTTCTTCTTCTCCCTCCTTTTGGTGCGGGACTCTTCCGATGAAGTGCTCCCGTGGCTTGTAGTGGGCTTTTCGCCGGTCTCCATCTCCTTCTTGGCGTGATCTCCCGACATCACTTCGAGCGGTTAGGCTCTAATGAAGCACCGAGCTTTGATACCAATTGAAAGTCGCCTAGAGGGGGGGTGAATAGGGCGAAACTGAAATTTACAAATATAAACACAACTACAAGCCGGGTTAGCGTTAGTAATAAAGAAACGAGTCCGCGAGAGAGGGTGGAAAACAAATCGCAAGCAAATGAAGAGTGTGACACGCGGATTTGTTTTACCGAGGTTCGGTTCTTGCAAACCTACTCCCCGTTGAGGAGGCCACAAAGGCCGGGTCTCTTTCAACCCTTCCCTCTCTCAAACGATCCCACGGATCGAGTGAGCTTTCTCTTCTCAATCACTTGGAACACAAAGTTCCCACAAGGGCCACCACACAATTGGTGCCTCTTGCCTCGATTACAAGTGAGTGCTTGATCGTAATGAAAGAATCAAGAAAGCACGATTGCAAAAAGGCCAAGCGACAAGAGCGACGAATAACACACGGATCACTTTCTCTCTCAAGTCACTAATCACTAATGATCTCTTTTCTCAATTGTGAAACTTGGAGAGATGGAGGCTTTGAATGTGTCTTGGAATGGAATGCTAGCTCTTGTATTGAATGTTGAAGGTTGGAATGCTTGGATGAAGTGAATGGAGGTGGTTGGGGTTGTATTTATAGCCACCAACCACTTCCTAGCCGTTGCTCCATTCTGCTGAGCGCGGACGGTCCGCGTGCCAGGTCCGGACGGTCCGCCCCAGTAGATCAACGGCTGAAAATGCAACGGTCAGCAGTAACGGCTATATCAACGGCTATATTGCATTTAATGCGTTGTCAGATGTCAGACAGACCCAGTCGCGGACGGTCCGCGATCCTGGCCCGGACGGTCCGCGAACCCGCTATAATTCATTTCTCCGAACCCGTCACCTTCGGGTTTTTCGGTTTCTCACCTACCGGACGGTCCGCGCCAGAGGCCGGACGGTCCGCGCAAGGGCTCGGACGGTCTTTGCTTTTCCTCCGGACAGTCCATAGTGTAGACTTCGATTTTTGCATTGGTTCTGGCCGAGTGACATCCTTGTGTCGCGGACGGTCCGCCGCAAGGGCCCGGACAGTCCGCGCTTGGCCTGTTTTTCCAAAAAGCTTCTCCTGTCCGGAATAATCTACGGTATTTCGGACAGTCGATTTAGTATGGTTATAGATGAACCTTTGGCACCTGTAGAACATATAATCTAGAGCAAAACTAGTCAGTCCAATTGTTTGTGTTGGGCAATTCAACCACCAAAATTATATAGGAACTAGGTGTAAGCCTAATTCCCTTTCAATCTCCCCCTTTTTGGTGATTGATGCCAACACAAACCAAAGCAAATGTAGAAGTGCATAATTGAACTAGTTTGCATAATGTAAGTGCAAAGGTTGCTTGGAATTGAGCCAATATAAATGCTTACAAGATATGCATGGATTGTTTCTTCATTTTTAACATTTTGGACCACGCTTGCACCACATGTTTTGTTTTTGCAAAATCTTTTGTAAATCTTTTCAAAGTTCTTTTGCAAATAGTCAAAGGCAAATGAATAAGATTTTGAGAAGCATTTTCAAGATTTGAAATTTTCTCCCCCTGTTTCAAATGCTTTTCCTTTGACTAAACAAAACTCCCCCTAAATGAGATTCTCCTCTTAGTGTTCAAGAGGGTTTTGATGTATCATTTTGAAATACTACTTTCTCCCCCTTTTGAACACAATAGGATACCAATTGAAAATATTCAACACTTAAGTTAAGTTTTTGAAATTGGTGGTGGTGCGGTCCTTTTGCTTTGGGCTCTTACTTTCTCCCCCTTTGGCATGAATCGCCAAAAACGGAATCATTAGAGCCCTCGAAGTGCTTTCTTCCCCTTTGGTCATAAATAAATGAGTTAAGATTATACCAAAGACGAAGTCCTTTTGCTTGGTGCTCAAGTTTTCTCCCCCTTGAACGGAGAGTTGCTTGGAGCGACGGCGAAGGATGAGTTACGTAGTGGAAGCCTTTGTCTTCGCCGAAGACTCCAATTCCCTTTCAATACACCTATGACTTGGTTTGAAATAGACTTGAAAACACATTAGTCATAGCATATGAAAGAGACATGATCAAAGGTATATAAAATGAGCTATATGTGCAAGCTAGCAAAAGAAATTGCGCGAATCAAGAATATTGAGCTCATGCCTAAGTTTGTTAAAAGATTGTTCATCAAGAGGCTTGGTAAAGATATCGGCTAATTGATCTTTAGTATTAATGTAAGAAATCTCGATATCTCCCTTTTGTTGGTGATCCCTCAAAAAGTGATACCGAATGGCTATGTGTTTAGTGCGGCTATGCTCGACGGGATTGTCGGACCATTTTGATTGCACTCTCATTATCACATAGCAAAGGAACTTTGGTTAATTTGTAACCGTAGTCCCGCAGGGTTTGCCTCATCCAAAGCAATTGCGCGCAACAATGGCCTGCGGCAATATACTCGGCTTCGGCGGTGGAAAGAGCGACCGAATTTTGCTTCTTTGAAGCCCAAGACACCAAGGATCTTCCCAAGAACTGGCAAGTCCCCGATGTGCTCTTCCTATTGATTTTACACCCCGCCCAATCGGCATCCGAATAACCAATCAAATCAAATGTGGATCCCCAAGGATACCAAAGCCCAAACTTAGGAGTATAAGCCAAATATCTCAAGATTCGTTTTACGGCCGTAAGGTGAGCTTCCTTAGGGTCGGCTTGGAATCTTGCACACATGCATACGGAAAGCATAATATCCGGTCGAGATGCACATAAATAGAGTAAAGAACCTATCATCGACCGGTATACCTTTTGATCCACGGACTTACCTCCCGTGTCGAGGTCGAGATGCCCATTAGTTCCCATGGGTGTCTTGATGGGTTTGGCATCCTTCATCCCAAACTTGGTTAGAATGTCTTGAGTGTACTTCGTTTGGCTGATGAAGGTGCCCTCTTGGAGTTGTTTGACTTGGAATCCTAGAAAATACTTCAACTCCCCCATCATAGACATCTCGAACTTCTGTGTCATGATCCTACTAAACTCTTCACATGTAGACTCATTAGTAGACCCAAATATAATATCATCAACATAAATTTGGCATACAAACAAGTCATTTTCAAGAGTTTTAGTAAAGAGTGTGGGATCGGCCTTTCCGACTTTGAAGCCATTTGCAATAAGGAAATCTCTAAGGCATTCATACCATGCTCTTGGGGCTTGCTTGAGCCCATAAAGCGCCTTAGAGAGCTTATAGACATGGTTAGGATACTCACTGTCTTCAAAGCCGGGAGGTTGCTCAACATAGACCTCTTCCTTGATTGGTCCATTGAGGAAGGCACTTTTCACGTCCATTTGATAAAGCTTAAAGCCATGGTAAGTAGCATAGGCCAATAATATTCGAATTGACTCAAGCCTAGCTACGGGTGCATAGGTTTCACCGAAATCCAAACCTTCGACTTGGGAGTATCCCTTGGCCACAAGTCGAGCTTTGTTCCTTGTCACCACACCATGCTCATCTTGCTTGTTGCGGAAGACCCATTTGGTTCCTACAACATTTTGGTTAGGACGTGGAACTAAATGCCATACCTCATTCCTAGTGAAGTTGTTGAGTTCCTCTTGCATTGCCACCACCCAATCCGAATCTTGAAGTGCTTCCTCTACCCTGTGTGGCTCAATAGAGGAAACAAACGAGTAATGTTCGCAAAAGTGTGCAACACGAGATCTAGTGGTTACCCCCTTATGAATGTCGCCGAGGATGGTGTCGACGGGGTGATCTCGTTGGATTGCTTGGTGGACTCTTGGGTGTGGCGGCCTTTGCTCTTCATCCTCCTTGTCTTCCTCATTTGCATCTCCCCCTTGATCATTGCCATCATCTTGAGGTGGCTCATTTGCTTGATCTTCTACTTCATCAACTTGAGCTTCATCCTCATTTTGAGTTGGTGGAGATGCTTGCGTGGAGGAGGATGGTTGATCTTGTGTGTTTGGAGGCTCTTTGGATTCCTTAGGACACACATCCCCGATGGACATGTTCCTTAACGCGATGCACGGAGCCTCGTCATCACCTATCTCATCAAGATCAACATGCTCTACTTGAGAGCCGTTAGTTTCATCAAACACAACGTCACATGAGACTTCAACTAGTCCGGTGGACTTGTTAAAGACCCTATATGCCCTTGTGTTTGAGTCATAACCAAGTAAAAAGCCTTCTACAGTCTTAGGAGCAAATTTAGATTTTCTACCTCTTTTAACTAGAATAAAGCATTTGCTACCAAAGACTCTAAAATATGAAATGTTGGGCTTTTTACCGGTTAGGAGTTCATACGATGTCTTCTTGAGGATTCGGTGAAGATATAACCGGTTGATGGCGTAGCAAGCGGTGTTGACCGCCTCGGCCCAAAACCGATCCTGAAGTCTTGTACTCATCAAGCATGGTCCTTGCCATGTCCAATAGAGTTCTATTCTTCCTCTCCACTACACCATTTTGTTGAGGTGTGTAGGGAGAAGAGAACTCATGCTTGATTCCCTCCTCCTCAAGGAAGCCTTCGATTTGAGAGTTCTTGAACTCCGTCCCGTTGTCGCTTCTAATTTTCTTGATCCTTAAGCCGAACTCATTTTGAGCCCGTCTCAAGAATCCCTTTAAGGTTTCTTGGGTTTGAGATTTTTCCTGTAAAAAGAATACCCAAGTGAAGCGAGAATAATCATCCACAATAACTAGACAGTACTTACTCCCGCCGATGCTTATGTAGGCTATTGGGCCGAATAGATCCATGTGCAGGAGCTCCAGTGGCCTGTCGGTCGTCATTATGTTCTTATGCGGATGATGAGAGCCAACTTGCTTTCCTGCTTGGCATGCGCTACAAATCCTATCTTTCTCAAAATGAACATTTGTTAGTCCTAAAATGTGTTCTCCCTTTAGAAGCTTATGAAGATTCTTCATCCCAACATGAGCTAGTCGGCGGTGCCAGAGCCAACCCATGTTAGTCTTAGCAATTAAGCAAGTGTCGAGTTCAGCTCTATCAAAATCTACCAAGTATAGCTGACCCTTCTAACACTCCCTTAAATGCTATTGAATCATCACTTCTTCTAAAGACAGTGACACCTATATCAGTGAATAGACAGTTGTAGCCCATTTGACATAATTGGGAAACAGAAAGCAAGTTGTAATCTAAGGAATCAACAAGAAAAACATTGGAAATGGAATGGTCCGGAGATATAGCAATTTTACCCAAACCTTTGACCAAACCTTGATTTCCATCCCCGAATGTGATAGCTCGTTGGGGATCTTGGTTTTTCTCATAGGAGGAGAACATTTTCTTCTCCCCTGTCATGTGGTTCGTGCACCCGCTGTCGAGTATCCAACTTGAGCCCCCGGATGCATAAACCTACAAAACAAGTTTAGTTCTTGACTTTAGGTACCCAAATGGTTTTGGGTCCTTTGGCATTAGACACAAGAACTTTGGGTACCCAAACACAAGTCTTTGACCCCTTGTGCTTGCCCCCAACATATTTGGCAACTACCTTGCCGGATTTGTTAGTTAAAACATAAGATGCATCAAAAGTTTTAAAGGAAATGTTTTGATCATTTGATGCACTAGGAGTTTTCTTTCTAGACAACCTAGCACGGGTTGGTTGCCTAGAGCTAGATGTCTCACTCTTATACATAAAAGCATGGTTAGAACCAGAGTGAGACTTCCTAGAATGAATTTTTCTAATTTTGTCCTCGGGATAACCGGCAGGGTATAAAATGTAACCCTCGTTATCCTGAGGCATGGGAGCCTTGCCCTTAACAAAATTGGACAATCTTTTAGGAGGGGCATTAAGTTTGACATTGTCTCCCCTTTGGAAGCCAATGCCATCCTTGATGCCAGGGCGTCTCCCATTATAAAGCATGCTACGAGCAAATTTAAATTTCTCATTTTCTAGGTTGTGCTCGGCAATTTTAGCATCTAATTTAGCTATATGATCATTTTGTTGTTTAATTAAAATCATGTGATCATGAATAGCATCTACATCAATATCTCTACATCTAGTGCAAATAGTGACATGCTCAATGGTAGATGTAGAGGGTTTGCAAGAATTAAGTTCAACAATCTTAGCATGAAGTATATCATTCTTATCTCTAAGATCGGAAATTGTAATTTTGCAAACATCAAAATCTTTAGCCTTAGCAAGCAATTTTTTATTTTCATCTCTAAGGCTAGCAAGGGAAATGTTTAATTCATCAATCCTAGCAAGCAAATCATCATTATTATCTCTAGGATTGGGAATTGAAACATTGCAAACATGTGAATCAACCTTATTTAAACTAGCATTTTCATTCCTAAGGTTGTCAATCATCTCACGGCAAGTGCTTAGCTCACTAGATAATTTTTCACATTTTTCTACTTCTAGAGCATAAGCATTTTTAACCTTAACATGCTTCTTATTTTCTTTAATAAGGAAGTCCTCTTGGGTGTCCAAGAGATCATCCTTTTCATGAATGGCACTAATAAATTCATTAAGTTTTTCTTTTTGTTGCATGTTGAGGTTGGCAAAAAGAGAGCGCAAGTTATCCTCCTCATCACTAGCATTATCATCACTAGAAGACTCATATTTAGTGGATGATTTGGATTTTACCTTCTTTTTGCCGTCCTTTGCCATGAGGCACTTGTGGCCGACGTTTGGGAAGAGAAGTCCCTTGGTGACGGCGATGTTGGCGGCGTCCTCGTCGTCGGAGGAGTCGCTTGAGCTTTCGTCGGAATCCCACTCCCGACAAACATGGGCATCTCCGCCCTTCTTCTTGTAGTACCTCTTCTTCTCCTTTCTTCTCCCTTTCTTGTCGTTGCCTCGGTCACTGTCACTTGATATAGGACATTTAGCAATAAAATGACTGGGCTTACCACATTTGTAGCAAACCTTCTTGGAGCGGGACTTGTAGTCTTTCCCCCTCCTCTGTTTGAGGATTTGGCGGAAGCTCTTGATGACTAGCGCCATTTCTTCATTGTCAAGCTTGGAGGCGTCTATTGGTTGTCGATTTGGTGTAGACTCCTCCTTCTTTTCTTCCGTCGCTTTGAATGCGACGGGTTGAGCTTCGGATGTAGATGGATCATCAAGCTCGTTGATCTTCCTTGAGCCTTCGACCATGCACTCAAAACTTACAAAATGCCCGATAACTTCCTCGGGGGTCATTTTAGTATATCTACGATTACCATGAATTAATTGAACTTGAGTAGGGTTAAGGAAAATAAGAGATCTTAGAATAACCTTAACCACCTCGTGGTCATCCCACTTTACGCTCCCGAGGTTGCGCACTTGGTTCACCAAGGTCTTGAGCCGGTTGTACATATGTTGTGGCTCCTCCCCTTTGCGAAGCCGGAACCGACCGAGCTCCCCCTCGATCGTTTCCCGCTTGGTGATCTTGGTGAGCTCGTCTCCCTCGTGCGCGGTTTTGAGCACATCCCAAACCTCCTTGGCGCTCTTCAACCCTTGAACTTTGTTATACTCCTCTCTACTCAAAGAGGCGAGGAGTATTGTTGTCGCTTGAGAGTTGAAGTGCTCGATTTGGGCCACCTCATCCTCGTCATAGTCTTTATCCCCTACTGACGGTACCTGTGCACCAAACTCAACAACATCCCATATACTTTTGTGGAGTGAGGTTAGATGAAATCTCATTAAATCACTCCACCTAGCATAATCTTCACCATCAAAAGTTGGTGGTTTGCCTAATGGGACGGAAAGTAGAGGTGCATGTTTAGAAATGCGAGAATAGTGTAGGGGGATCTTACTAAACTTCTTACGCTCTTGGCGTTTAGAAGTTACGGAGGGCGCATCGGAGTCGGAGGTTGATGTTGATGAAGTGTCGGTCTCGTAGTAGACCACTTTCCTCATCCTCTTTTGCTTGTCCCCGCTTCGATGCGGCTTGTGGGAAGAAGATTTTTCCTTCTTCTCTTTGTGGTGAGAAGAAGATTTCTTCTCCTTCCCTTTGTTGGAGGAGCTCTTCTTCTTCTCCCTCCTTTTGGTGCGGGACTCTTCCGATGAAGTGCTCTCGTGGCTTGTAGTGGGCTTTTCGCCGGTCTCCATCTCCTTCTTGGCGTGATCTCCCGACATCACTTCGAGCGGTTAGGCTCTAATGAAGCACCGAGCTTTGATACCAATTGAAAGTCGCCTAGAGGGGGGTGAATAGGGCGAAACTGAAATTTACAAATATAAACACAACTACAAGCCGGGTTAGCGTTAGTAATAAAGAAACGAGTCGCGAGAGAGGGTGGAAAACAAATCGCAAGCAAATGAAGAGTGTGACACGCGGATTTGTTTTACCGAGGTTTGGTTCTTGCAAACCTACTCCCCGTTGAGGAGGCCACAAAGGCCGGGTCTCTTTCAACCCTTCCCTCTCTCAAACGATCCCACGGATCGAGTGAGCTTTCTCTTCTCAATCACTTGGAACACAAAGTTCCCACAAGGGCCACCACACAATTGGTGCCTCTTGCCTCGATTACAAGTGAGTGCTTGATCGTAATGAAAGAATCAAGAAAGCACGATTGCAAAAAGGCCAAGCGACAAGAGCGACGAATAACACACGGATCACTTTCTCTCTCAAGTCACTAATCACTAATGATCTCTTTTCTCAATTGTGAAACTTGGAGAGATGGAGGCTTTGAATGTGTCTTGGAATGGAATGCTAGCTCTTGTATTGAATGTTGAATGGTCCACAACCCCCATTTTTGCCGAAAATAGCCATGAGCGACCATTTTCAATAATACTAGAGGCTAAGACCTACGGATTTTTGCCCATGAAATGGTCTCCACCAGAAATCCAAGAATGTGATCTATGGCAAGGAAACATATGTGGGGTGAGGTGTATGAGCCTCTGGTCGATGATCAATGGCCACACAACCCCCTTTTTTTGTCGAAAATAGCCATGAACGACCATTTTCAATAATATCGAAGGCTAACACCTACGGATTTTTCACCAAGAAATGGTCTCCACCAGAAATCCAAGAATGTGATCTACGACAAGGAAACATATGTGGGGTGAGGTGTATGAGCCTCTGGTCGACGATCAATGGCCACACAACCCCCATTTTGCCGAAAATAGCCATGAATGACCATTTTCAATAATACCGAAGGCTAACACCTACGGATTTTTGACCAAGAAATGGTCTCCACCAGAAATCCAAGAATGTGATCTATGGCAAGGAAACATATGTGGGGTGAGGTGTACGAGCATCTGGTCGATGATCAATGGCCACACAACCCCCATTTTTGTCAAAAATTGCCATGAACGACTATTTTCAATAATACCGAAGGCTAACACCTACGGATTTCTGACCAAGAAATCGTCTCCACCAGAAATCCAAAAATGTGATATATGGCAAGGAAACATATGTGGGGTGAGGTGTACGAGACTCTGGTCGATGATCAATGGCCACACAACCCCCATTTTTGTCGAAAATAGCCATGAACGACATTTTCAATAATACCAAATGCTAACACCTACGGATTTTTGACCAAAAATGGTCTCCACCAGAAATCCAAGAATGTGATCTATGGCAAGGAAACATATGTGGGGTGAGGTGTACGAGCCTCTGGTCGATGATCAATGGCCACACAACCCCCATTTTTGTCGAAAATAGCCATGGAACGACCATTTTCAAAAATACCGAAGACTAACACCTACAGATTTTTGACCAAGAAATGGTCTCCACCAGAAATCCAAGAATGTGATCTATGGCAAGGAAACATATGTGGTTGAGGTGTACGAGCCTCTGGTCGATGATCAATGGCCACACAACCCCCATTTTTGTCGAAAATAGCCATGAACGACCATTTTCAATAATACCGAAGGCTAACACGTACGAGTTTTTGACCAAGAAATGGTCTCCACCAGAAATCCAAGAATGTGATCTATGGCAAGGAAACATATGTGGGGTGAGGTTTATGAGCCTCTAGTCGATG
Organism: Zea luxurians; assembly: GCA_029449295.1. Classification (NCBI taxonomy): domain Eukaryota; kingdom Viridiplantae; phylum Streptophyta; class Magnoliopsida; order Poales; family Poaceae; genus Zea; species Zea luxurians. The sequence continues at coordinate 20,278 of JAOPSE010003109.1, read as the reverse complement.
ATAAATGGCCACACAACCCCCATTTTTTATGAAAATAGCCATGAGCGACCTTGAAAATAGCCATGAGCGACCATTTTCAATAATACTAGAGGCTAACACCTACGGATTTTAGACCAAGAAATGGTCTCCACCAGAAATCCAAGAATGTGATCTATGGCAAGGAAACATATGTGGGTGTCGAAAATAGCCATGAACGACCATTTTCAATAATACCGAAGGCTAACACCTACGGATTTTTGACCAAGAAATGGTCTCCACCAGAAATCCAAGAATGTAATCTATGGCAAGGAAACATATGTGGGGTGAGGTTTATGAGCCTCTAGTCGATGATAAATGGCCACACAACCCCCATTTTTTATGAAAATAGCCATGAGCGACCATTTTCAATAATACTAGAGGCTAAGACCTACGGATTTTTGACCAAGAAATGGTTGAAAGGGAATTAGGCTTACACCTAGTTCCTATATAATTTTGGTGGTTGAATTGCCCAACACAAACAATTGGACTGACTAGTTTTGCTCTAGATTATATGTTCTACAGGTGCCAAAGGTTCATCTATAACCATACTAAATCGACTGTCCGAAATACCGTAGATTATTCCGGACAGGAGAAGCTTTTTGGAAAAACAGGCCAAGCGCGGACTGTCCGGGCCCTTGCGGCGGACCGTCCGCGACACAAGGATGTCACTCGGCCAGAACCAATGCAAAAATCGAAGTCTACACTATGGACTGTCCGGAGGAAAAGCAAAGACCGTCCGAGCCCTTGCGCGGACCGTCCGGCCTCTGGCGCGGACCGTCCGGTAGGTGAGAAACCGAAAAACCCGAAGGTGACGGGTTCGGAGAAATGAATTATAGCGGGTTCGCGGACCGTCCGGGCCAGGATCGCGGACCGTCCGCGACTGGGTCTGTCTGACATCTGACAACGCATTAAATGCAATATAGCCGTTGATATAGCCGTTACTGCTGACCGTTGCATTTTCAGCCGTTGATCTACTGGGGCGGACCGTCCGGACCTGGCACGCGGACCGTCCGCGCTCAGCAGAATGGAGCAACGGCTAGGAAGTGGTTGGTGGCTATAAATACAACCCCAACCACCTCCATTCACTTCATCCAAGCATTCCAACCTTCAACATTCAATACAAGAGCTAGCATTCCATTCCAAGACACATTCAAAGCCTCCATCTCTCCAAGTTTCACAATTGAGAAAAGAGATCATTAGTGATTAGTGACTTGAGAGAGAAAGTGATCCGTGTGTTATTCGTCGCTCTTGTCGCTTGGCCTTTTTGCAATCGTGCTTTCTTGATTCTTTCATTACGATCAAGCACTCACTTGTAATCGAGGCAAGAGGCACCAATTGTGTGGTGGCCCTTGTGGGAACTTTGTGTTCCAAGTGATTGAGAAGAGAAAGCTCACTCGATCCGTGGGATCGTTTGAGAGAGGGAAGGGTTGAAAGAGACCCGGCCTTTGTGGCCTCCTCAACGGGGAGTAGGTTTGCAAGAACCGAACCTCGGTAAAACAAATCCGCGTGTCACACTCTTCATTTGCTTGCGATTTGTTTTCCACCCTCTCTCGCGGACTCGTTTCTTTATTACTAACGCTAACCCGGCTTGTAGTTGTGTTTATATTTGTAAATTTCAGTTTCGCCCTATTCACCCCCCCTCTAGGCGACTTTCAATTGGTATCAAAGCTCGGTGCTTCATTAGAGCCTAACCGCTCGAAGTGATGTCGGGAGATCACGCCAAGAAGGAGATGGAGACCGGCGAAAAGCCCACTACAAGCCACGGGAGCACTTCATCGGAAGAGTCCCGCACCAAAAGGAGGGAGAAGAAGAAGAGCTCCTCCAACAAAGGGAAGGAGAAGAAATCTTCTTCTCACCACAAAGAGAAGAAGGAAAAATCTTCTTCCCACAAGCCGCATCGAAGCGGGGACAAGCAAAAGAGGATGAGGAAAGTGGTCTACTACGAGACCGACACTTCATCAACATCAACCTCCGACTCCGATGCGCCCTCCGTAACTTCTAAACGCCAAGAGCGTAAGAAGTTTAGTAAGATCCCCCTACACTATTCTCGCATTTCTAAACATGCACCTCTACTTTCCGTCCCATTAGGCAAACCACCAACTTTTGATGGTGAAGATTATGCTAGGTGGAGTGATTTAATGAGATTTCATCTAACCTCACTCCACAAAAGTATATGGGATGTTGTTGAGTTTGGTGCACAGGTACCGTCAGTAGGGGATAAAGACTATGACGAGGATGAGGTGGCCCAAATCGAGCACTTCAACTCTCAAGCGACAACAATACTCCTCGCCTCTTTGAGTAGAGAGGAGTATAACAAAGTTCAAGGGTTGAAGAGCGCCAAGGAGGTTTGGGATGTGCTCAAAACCGCGCACGAGGGAGACGAGCTCACCAAGATCACCAAGCGGGAAACGATCGAGGGGGAGCTCGGTCGGTTCTGGCTTCGCAAAGGGGAGGAGCCACAACATATGTACAACCGGCTCAAGACCTTGGTGAACCAAGTGCGCAACCTCGGGAGCGTAAAGTGGGATGACCACGAGGTGGTTAAGGTTATTCTAAGATCTCTTATTTTCCTTAACCCTACTCAAGTTCAATTAATTCATGGTAATCGTAGATATACTAAAATGACCCCCGAGGAAGTTATCGGGCATTTTGTAAGTTTTGAGTGCATGGTCGAAGGCTCAAGGAAGATCAACGAGCTTGATGATCCATCTACATCCGAAGCTCAACCCGTCGCATTCAAAGCGACGGAAGAAAAGAAGGAGGAGTCTACACCAAATCGACAACCAATAGACGCCTCCAAGCTTGACAATGAAGAAATGGCGCTAGTCATCAAGAGCTTCCGCCAAATCCTCAAACAGAGGAGGGGGAAAGACTACAAGTCCCGCTCCAAGAAGGTTTGCTACAAATGTGGTAAGCCCGGTCATTTTATTGCTAAATGTCCTATATCAAGTGACAGTGACCGAGGCAACGACAAGAAAGGGAGAAGAAAGGAGAAGAAGAGGTACTACAAGAAGAAGGGCGGAGATGCCCATGTTTGTCGGGAGTGGGATTCCGACGAAAGCTCAAGCGACTCCTCCGACGACGAGGACGCCGCCAACATCGCCGTCACCAAGGGACTTCTCTTCCCAAACGTCGGCCACAAGTGCCTCATGGCAAAGGACGGCAAAAAGAAGGTAAAATCCAAATCATCCACTAAATATGAGTCTTCTAGTGATGATAATGCTAGTGATGAGGAGGATAACTTGCGCTCTCTTTTTGCCAACCTCAACATGCAACAAAAAGAAAAACTTAATGAATTGATTAGTGCCATTCATGAAAAGGATGATCTCTTGGACACCCAAGAGGACTTCCTTATTAAAGAAAATAAGAAGCATGTTAAGGTTAAAAATGCTTATGCTCTAGAAGTAGAAAAATGTGAAAAATTATCTAGTGAGCTAAGCACTTGCCGTGAGATGATTGACAACCTTAGGAATGAAAATGCTAGTTTAAATAAGGTTGATTCACATGTTTGCAATGTTTCAATTCCCAATCCTAGAGATAATAATGATGATTTGCTTGCTAGGATTGATGAATTAAACATTTCCCTTGCTAGCCTTAGAGATGAAAATAAAAAATTGCTTGCTAAGGCTAAAGATTTTGATGTTTGCAAAATTACAATTTCCGATCTTAGAGATAAGAATGATATACTTCATGCTAAGATTGTTGAACTTAATTCTTGCAAACCCTCTACATCTACCATTGAGCATGTCACTATTTGCACTAGATGTAGAGATATTGATGTAGATGCTATTCATGATCACATGATTTTAATTAAACAACAAAATGATCATATAGCTAAATTAGATGCTAAAATTGCCGAGCACAACCTAGAAAATGAGAAATTTAAATTTGCTCGTAGCATGCTTTATAATGGGAGACGCCCTGGCATCAAGGATGGCATTGGCTTCCAAAGGGGAGACAATGTCAAACTTAATGCCCCTCCTAAAAGATTGTCCAATTTTGTTAAGGGCAAGGCTCCCATGCCTCAGGATAACGAGGGTTACATTTTATACCCTGCCGGTTATCCCGAGGACAAAATTAGAAAAATTCATTCTAGGAAGTCTCACTCTGGTTCTAACCATGCTTTTATGTATAAGAGTGAGACATCTAGCTCTAGGCAACCAACCCGTGCTAGGTTGTCTAGAAAGAAAACTCCTAGTGCATCAAATGATCAAAACATTTCCTTTAAAACTTTTGATGCATCTTATGTTTTAACTAACAAATCCGGCAAGGTAGTTGCCAAATATGTTGGGGGCAAGCACAAGGGGTCAAAGACTTGTGTTTGGGTACCCAAAGTTCTTGTGTCTAATGCCAAAGGACCCAAAACCATTTGGGTACCTAAAGTCAAGAACTAAACTTGTTTTGTAGGTTTATGCATCCGGGGGCTCAAGTTGGATACTCGACAGCGGGTGCACGAACCACATGACAGGGGAGAAGAAAATGTTCTCCTCCTATGAGAAAAACCAAGATCCCCAACGAGCTATCACATTCGGGGATGGAAATCAAGGTTTGGTCAAAGGTTTGGGTAAAATTGCTATATCTCCGGACCATTCCATTTCCAATGTTTTTCTTGTTGATTCCTTAGATTACAACTTGCTTTCTGTTTCCCAATTATGTCAAATGGGCTACAACTGTCTATTCACTGATATAGGTGTCACTGTCTTTAGAAGAAGTGATGATTCAATAGCATTTAAGGGAGTGTTAGAAGGGTCAGCTATACTTGGTAGATTTTGATAGAGCTGAACTCGACACTTGCTTAATTGCTAAGACTAACATGGGTTGGCTCTGGCACCGCCGACTAGCTCATGTTGGGATGAAGAATCTTCATAAGCTTCTAAAGGGAGAACACATTTTAGGACTAACAAATGTTCATTTTGAGAAAGACTAGGATTTGTAGCGCATGCCAAGCAGGAAAGCAAGTTGGCTCTCATCATCCGCATAAGAACATAATGACGACCGACAGGCCACTGGAGCTCCTGCACATGGATCTATTCGGCCCAATAGCCTACATAAGCATCGGCGGGAGTAAGTACTGTCTAGTTATTGTGGATGATTATTCTCGCTTCACTTGGGTATTCTTTTTACAGGAAAAATCTCAAACCCAAGAAACCTTAAAGGGATTCTTGAGACGGGCTCAAAATGAGTTCGGCTTAAGGATCAAGAAAATTAGAAGCGACAACGGGACGGAGTTCAAGAACTCTCAAATCGAAGGCTTCCTTGAGGAGGAGGGAATCAGCATGAGTTCTCTTCTCCCTACACACCTCAACAAAATGGTGTAGTGGAGAGGAAGAATAGAACTCTATTGGACATGGCAAGGACCATGCTTGATGAGTACAAGACTTCGGATCGGTTTTGGGCCGAGGCGGTCAACACCGCTTGCTACGCCATCAACCGGTTATATCTTCACCGAATCCTCAAGAAGACATCGTATGAACTCCTAACCGGTAAAAAGCCCAACATTTCATATTTTAGAGTCTTTGGTAGCAAATGCTTTATTCTAGTTAAAAGAGGTAGAAAATCTAAATTTGCTCCTAAGACTGTAGAAGGCTTTTTACTTGGTTATGACTCAAACACAAGGGCATATAGGGTCTTTAACAAGTCCACCGGACTAGTTGAAGTCTCATGTGACGTTGTGTTTGATGAAACTAACGGCTCTCAAGTAGAGCATGTTGATCTTGATGAGATAGGTGATGACGAGGCTCCGTGCATCGCGTTAAGGAACATGTCCATCGGGGATGTGTGTCCTAAGGAATCCAAAGAGCCTCCAAACACACAAGATCAACCATCCTCCTCCACGCAAGCATCTCCACCAACTCAAAATGAGGATGAAGCTCAAGTTGATGAAGTAGAAGATCAAGCAAATGAGCCACCTCAAGATGATGGCAATGATCAAGGGGGAGATGCAAATGAGGAAGACAAGGAGGATGAAGAGCAAAGGCCGCCACACCCAAGAGTCCACCAAGCAATCCAACGAGATCACCCCGTCGACACCATCCTCGGCGACATTCATAAGGGGGTAACCACTAGATCTCGTGTTGCACACTTTTGCGAACATTACTCGTTTGTTTCCTCTATTGAGCCACACAGGGTAGAGGAAGCACTTCAAGATTCGGATTGGGTGGTGGCAATGCAAGAGGAACTCAACAACTTCACTAGGAATGAGGTATGGCATTTAGTTCCACGTCCTAACCAAAATGTTGTAGGAACCAAATGGGTCTTCCGCAACAAGCAAGATGAGCATGGTGTGGTGACAAGGAACAAAGCTCGACTTGTGGCCAAGGGATACTCCCAAGTCGAAGGTTTGGATTTCGGTGAAACCTATGCACCCGTAGCTAGGCTTGAGTCAATTCGAATATTATTGGCCTATGCTACTTACCATGGCTTTAAGCTTTATCAAATGGACGTGAAAAGTGCCTTCCTCAATGGACCAATCAAGGAAGAGGTCTATGTTGAGCAACCTCCCGGCTTTGAAGACAGTGAGTATCCTAACCATGTCTATAAGCTCTCTAAGGCGCTTTATGGGCTCAAGCAAGCCCCAAGAGCATGGTATGAATGCCTTAGAGATTTCCTTATTGCAAATGGCTTCAAAGTCGGAAAGGCCGATCCCACACTCTTTACTAAAACTCTTGAAAATGACTTGTTTGTATGCCAAATTTATGTTGATGATATTATATTTGGGTCTACTAATGAGTCTACATGTGAAGAGTTTAGTAGGATCATGACACAGAAGTTCGAGATGTCTATGATGGGGGAGTTGAAGTATTTTCTAGGATTCCAAGTCAAACAACTCCAAGAGGGCACCTTCATCAGCCAAACGAAGTACACTCAAGACATTCTAACCAAGTTTGGGATGAAGGATGCCAAACCCATCAAGACACCCATGGGAACTAATGGGCATCTCGACCTCGACACGGGAGGTAAGTCCGTGGATCAAAAGGTATACCGGTCGATGATAGGTTCTTTACTCTATTTATGTGCATCTCGACCGGATATTATGCTTTCCGTATGCATGTGTGCAAGATTCCAAGCCGACCCTAAGGAAGCTCACCTTACGGCCGTAAAACGAATCTTGAGATATTTGGCTTATACTCCTAAGTTTGGGCTTTGGTATCCTTGGGGATCCACATTTGATTTGATTGGTTATTCGGATGCCGATTGGGCGGGGTGTAAAATCAATAGGAAGAGCACATCGGGGACTTGCCAGTTCTTGGGAAGATCCTTGGTGTCTTGGGCTTCAAAGAAGCAAAATTCGGTCGCTCTTTCCACCGCCGAAGCCGAGTATATTGCCGCAGGCCATTGTTGCGCGCAATTGCTTTGGATGAGGCAAACCCTGCGGGACTACGGTTACAAATTAACCAAAGTTCCTTTGCTATGTGATAATGAGAGTGCAATCAAAATGGTCGACAATCCCGTCGAGCATAGCCGCACTAAACACATAGCCATTCGGTATCACTTTTTGAGGGATCACCAACAAAAGGGAGATATCGAGATTTCTTACATTAATACTAAAGATCAATTAGCCGATATCTTTACCAAGCCTCTTGATGAACAATCTTTTAACAAACTTAGGCATGAGCTCAATATTCTTGATTCGCGCAATTTCTTTTGCTAGCTTGCACATATAGCTCATTTTATATACCTTTGATCATGTCTCTTTCATATGCTATGACTAATGTGTTTTCAAGTCTATTTCAAACCAAGTCATAGGTGTATTGAAAGGGAATTGGAGTCTATCGGCGAAGACAAAGGCTTCCACTACGTAACTCATCCTTCGCCGTCGCTCCAAGCAACTCTCCGTTCAAGGGGGAGAAAACTTGAGCACCAAGCAAAAGGACTTCGTCTTTGGTATAATCTTAACTCATTTATTTATGACCAAAGGGGAAGAAAGCACTTCGAGGGCTCTAATGATTCCGTTTTTGGCGATTCATGCCAAAGGGGGAGAAAGTAAGAGCCCAAAGCAAAAGGACCGCACCACCACCAATTTCAAAAACTTAACTTAAGTGTTGAATATTTTCAATTGGTATCCTATTGTGTTCAAAAGGGGGAGAAAGTAGTATTTCAAAATGATACATCAAAACCCTCTTGAACACTAAGAGGAGAATCTCATTTAGGGGGAGTTTTGTTTAGTCAAAGGAAAAGCATTTGAAACAGGGGGAGAAAATTTCAAATCTTGAAAATGCTTCTCAAAATCTTATTCATTTGCCTTTGACTATTTGCAAAAGAACTTTGAAAAGATTTACAAAAGATTTTGCAAAAACAAAACATGTGGTGCAAGCGTGGTCCAAAATGTTAAAAATGAAGAAACAATCCATGCATATCTTGTAAGCATTTATATTGGCTCAATTCCAAGCAACCTTTGCACTTACATTATGCAAACTAGTTCAATTATGCACTTCTACATTTGCTTTGGTTTGTGTTGGCATCAATCACCAAAAAGGGGGAGATTGAAAGGGAATTAGGCTTACACCTAGTTCCTATATAATTTTGGTGGTTGAATTGCCCAACACAAACAATTGGACTGACTAGTTTTGCTCTAGATTATATGTTCTACAGGTGCCAAAGGTTCATCTATAACCATACTAAATCGACTGTCCGAAATACCGTAGATTATTCCGGACAGGAGAAGCTTTTTGGAAAAACAGGCCAAGCGCGGACTGTCCGGGCCCTTGCGGCGGACCGTCCGCGACACAAGGATGTCACTCGGCCAGAACCAATGCAAAAATCGAAGTCTACACTATGGACTGTCCGGAGGAAAAGCAAAGACCGTCCGAGCCCTTGCGCGGACCGTCCGGCCTCTGGCGCGGACCGTCCGGTAGGTGAGAAACCGAAAAACCCGAAGGTGACGGGTTCGGAGAAATGAATTATAGCGGGTTCGCGGACCGTCCGGGCCAGGATCGCGGACCGTCCGCGACTGGGTCTGTCTGACATCTGACAACGCATTAAATGCAATATAGCCGTTGATATAGCCGTTACTGCTGACCGTTGCATTTTCAGCCGTTGATCTACTGGGGCGGACCGTCCGGACCTGGCACGCGGACCGTCCGCGCTCAGCAGAATGGAGCAACGGCTAGGAAGTGGTTGGTGGCTATAAATACAACCCCAACCACCTCCATTCACTTCATCCAAGCATTCCAACCTTCAACATTCAATACAAGAGCTAGCATTCCATTCCAAGACACATTCAAAGCCTCCATCTCTCCAAGTTTCACAATTGAGAAAAGAGATCATTAGTGATTAGTGACTTGAGAGAGAAAGTGATCCGTGTGTTATTCGTCGCTCTTGTCGCTTGGCCTTTTTGCAATCGTGCTTTCTTGATTCTTTCATTACGATCAAGCACTCACTTGTAATCGAGGCAAGAGGCACCAATTGTGTGGTGGCCCTTGTGGGAACTTTGTGTTCCAAGTGATTGAGAAGAGAAAGCTCACTCGATCCGTGGGATCGTTTGAGAGAGGGAAGGGTTGAAAGAGACCCGGCCTTTGTGGCCTCCTCAACGGGGAGTAGGTTTGCAAGAACCGAACCTCGGTAAAACAAATCCGCAGTGTCACACTCTTCATTTGCTTGCGATTTGTTTTCCACCCTCTCTCGCGGACTCGTTTCTTTATTACTAACGCTAACCCGGCTTGTAGTTGTGTTTATATTTGTAAATTTCAGTTTCGCCCTATTCACCCCCCCTCTAGGCGACTTTCAATTGGTATCAAAGCTCGGTGCTTCATTAGAGCCTAACCGCTCGAAGTGATGTCGGGAGATCACGCCAAGAAGGAGATGGAGACCGGCGAAAAGCCCACTACAAGCCACGGGAGCACTTCATCGGAAGAGTCCCGCACCAAAAGGAGGGAGAAGAAGAAGAGCTCCTCCAACAAAGGGAAGGAGAAGAAATCTTCTTCTCACCACAAAGAGAAGAAGGAAAAATCTTCTTCCCACAAGCCGCATCGAAGCGGGGACAAGCAAAAGAGGATGAGGAAAGTGGTCTACTACGAGACCGACACTTCATCAACATCAACCTCCGACTCCGATGCGCCCTCCGTAACTTCTAAACGCCAAGAGCGTAAGAAGTTTAGTAAGATCCCCCTACACTATTCTCGCATTTCTAAACATGCACCTCTACTTTCCGTCCCATTAGGCAAACCACCAACTTTTGATGGTGAAGATTATGCTAGGTGGAGTGATTTAATGAGATTTCATCTAACCTCACTCCACAAAAGTATATGAGATGTTGTTGAGTTTGGTGCACAGGTACCGTCAGTAGGGGATAAAGACTATGACGAGGATGAGGTGGCCCAAATCGAGCACTTCAACTCTCAAGCGACAACAATACTCCTCGCCTCTTTGAGTAGAGAGGAGTATAACAAAGTTCAAGGGTTGAAGAGCGCCAAGGAGGTTTGGGATGTGCTCAAAACCGCGCACGAGGGAGACGAGCTCACCAAGATCACCAAGCGGGAAACGATCGAGGGGGAGCTCGGTCGGTTCCGGCTTCGCAAAGGGGAGGAGCCACAACATATGTACAACCGGCTCAAGACCTTGGTGAACCAAGTGCGCAACCTCGGGAGCGTAAAGTGGGATGACCACGAGGTGGTTAAGGTTATTCTAAGATCTCTTATTTTCCTTAACCCTACTCAAGTTCAATTAATTCATGGTAATCGTAGATATACTAAAATGACCCCCGAGGAAGTTATCGGGCATTTTGTAAGTTTTGAGTGCATGGTCGAAGGCTCAAGGAAGATCAACGAGCTTGATGATCCATCTACATCCGAAGCTCAACCCGTCGCATTCAAAGCGACGGAAGAAAAGAAGGAGGAGTCTACACCAAATCGACAACCAATAGACGCCTCCAAGCTTGACAATGAAGAAATGGCGCTAGTCATCAAGAGCTTCCGCCAAATCCTCAAACAGAGGAGGGGGAAAGACTACAAGTCCCGCTCCAAGAAGGTTTGCTACAAATGTGGTAAGCCCGGTCATTTTATTGCTAAATGTCCTATATCAAGTGACAGTGACCGAGGCAACGACAAGAAAGGGAGAAGAAAGGAGAAGAAGAGGTACTACAAGAAGAAGGGCGGAGATGCCCATGTTTGTCGGGAGTGGGATTCCGACGAAAGCTCAAGCGACTCCTCCGACGACGAGGACGCCGCCAACATCGCCGTCACCAAGGGACTTCTCTTCCCAAACGTCGGCCACAAGTGCCTCATGGCAAAGGACGGCAAAAAGAAGGTAAAATCCAAATCATCCACTAAATATGAGTCTTCTAGTGATGATAATGCTAGTGATGAGGAGGATAACTTGCGCTCTCTTTTTGCCAACCTCAACATGCAACAAAAAGAAAAACTTAATGAATTGATTAGTGCCATTCATGAAAAGGATGATCTCTTGGACACCCAAGAGGACTTCCTTATTAAAGAAAATAAGAAGCATGTTAAGGTTAAAAATGCTTATGCTCTAGAAGTAGAAAAATGTGAAAAATTATCTAGTGAGCTAAGCACTTGCCGTGAGATGATTGACAACCTTAGGAATGAAAATGCTAGTTTAAATAAGGTTGATTCACATGTTTGCAATGCTTCAATTCCCAATCCTAGAGATAATAATGATGATTTGCTTGCTAGGATTGATGAATTAAACATTTCCCTTGCTAGCCTTAGAGATGAAAATAAAAAATTGCTTGCTAAGGCTAAAGATTTTGATGTTTGCAAAATTACAATTTCCGATCTTAGAGATAAGAATGATATACTTCATGCTAAGATTGTTGAACTTAATTCTTGCAAACCCTCTACATCTACCATTGAGCATGTCACTATTTGCACTAGATGTAGAGATATTGATGTAGATGCTACTCATGATCACATGATTTTAATTAAACAACAAAATGATCATATAGCTAAATTAGATGCTAAAATTGCCGAGCACAACCTAGAAAATGAGAAATTTAAATTTGCTCGTAGCATGCTTTATAATGGGAGACGCCCTGGCATCAAGGATGGCATTGGCTTCCAAAGGGGAGACAATGTCAAACTTAATGCCCCTCCTAAAAGATTGTCCAATTTTGTTAAGGGCAAGGCTCCCATGCCTCAGGATAACTGAGGGTTACATTTTATACCCTGCCGGTTATCCCGAGGACAAAATTAGAAAAATTCATTCTAGGAAGTCTCACTCTGGTTCTAACCATGCTTTTATGTATAAGAGTGAGACATCTAGCTCTAGGCAACCAACCCGTGCTAGGTTGTCTAGAAAGAAAACTCCTAGTGCATCAAATGATCAAAACATTTCCTTTAAAACTTTTGATGCATCTTATGTTTTAACTAACAAATCCGGCAAGGTAGTTGCCAAATATGTTGGGGGCAAGCACAAGGGGTCAAAGACTTGTGTTTGGGTACCCAAAGTTCTTGTGTCTAATGCCAAAGGACCCAAAACCATTTGGGTACCTAAAGTCAAGAACTAAACTTGTTTTGTAGGTTTATGCATCCGGGGGCTCAAGTTGGATACTCGACAGCGGGTGCACGAACCACATGACAGGGGAGAAGAAAATGTTCTCCTCCTATGAGAAAAACCAAGATCCCCAACGAGCTATCACATTCGGGGATGGAAATCAAGGTTTGGTCAAAGGTTTGGGTAAAATTGCTATATCTCCGGACCATTCCATTTCCAATGTTTTTCTTGTTGATTCCTTAGATTACAACTTGCTTTCTGTTTCCCAATTATGTCAAATGGGCTACAACTGTCTATTCACTGATATAGGTGTCACTGTCTTTAGAAGAAGTGATGATTCAATAGCATTTAAGGGAGTGTTAGAGGGTCAGCTATACTTGGTAGATTTTGATAGAGCTGAACTCGACACTTGCTTAATTGCTAAGACTAACATGGGTTGGCTCTGGCACCGCCGACTAGCTCATGTTGGGATGAAGAATCTTCATAAGCTTCTAAAGGGAGAACACATTTTAGGACTAACAAATGTTCATTTTGAGAAAGACAGGATTTGTAGCGCATGCCAAGCAGGAAAGCAAGTTGGCTCTCATCATCCGCATAAGAACATAATGACGACCGACAGGCCACTGGAGCTCCTGCACATGGATCTATTCGGCCCAATAGCCTACATAAGCATCGGCGGGAGTAAGTACTGTCTAGTTATTGTGGATGATTATTCTCGCTTCACTTGGGTATTCTTTTTACAGGAAAAATCTCAAACCCAAGAAACCTTAAAGGGATTCTTGAGACGGGCTCAAAATGAGTTCGGCTTAAGGATCAAGAAAATTAGAAGCGACAACGGGACGGAGTTCAAGAACTCTCAAATCGAAGGCTTCCTTGAGGAGGAGGGAATCAAGCATGAGTTCTCTTCTCCCTACACACCTCAACAAAATGGTGTAGTGGAGAGGAAGAATAGAACTCTATTGGACATGGCAAGGACCATGCTTGATGAGTACAAGACTTCGGATCGGTTTTGGGCCGAGGCGGTCAACACCGCTTGCTACGCCATCAACCGGTTATATCTTCACCGAATCCTCAAGAAGACATCGTATGAACTCCTAACCGGTAAAAAGCCCAACATTTCATATTTTAGAGTCTTTGGTAGCAAATGCTTTATTCTAGTTAAAAGAGGTAGAAAATCTAAATTTGCTCCTAAGACTGTAGAAGGCTTTTTACTTGGTTATGACTCAAACACAAGGGCATATAGGGTCTTTAACAAGTCCACCGGACTAGTTGAAGTCTCATGTGACGTTGTGTTTGATGAAACTAACGGCTCTCAAGTAGAGCATGTTGATCTTGATGAGATAGGTGATGACGAGGCTCCGTGCATCGCGTTAAGGAACATGTCCATCGGGGATGTGTGTCCTAAGGAATCCAAAGAGCCTCCAAACACACAAGATCAACCATCCTCCTCCACGCAAGCATCTCCACCAACTCAAAATGAGGATGAAGCTCAAGTTGATGAAGTAGAAGATCAAGCAAATGAGCCACCTCAAGATGATGGCAATGATCAAGGGGGAGATGCAAATGAGGAAGACAAGGAGGATGAAGAGCAAAGGCCGCCACACCCAAGAGTCCACCAAGCAATCCAACGAGATCACCCCGTCGACACCATCCTCGGCGACATTCATAAGGGGGTAACCACTAGATCTCGTGTTGCACACTTTTGCGAACATTACTCGTTTGTTTCCTCTATTGAGCCACACTAGGGTAGAGGAAGCACTTCAAGATTCGGATTGGGTGGTGGCAATGCAAGAGGAACTCAACAACTTCACTAGGAATGAGGTATGGCATTTAGTTCCACGTCCTAACCAAAATGTTGTAGGAACCAAATGGGTCTTCCGCAACAAGCAAGATGAGCATGGTGTGGTGACAAGGAACAAAGCTACGACTTGTGGCCAAGGGATACTCCCAAGTCGAAGGTTTGGATTTCGGTGAAACCTATGCACCCGTAGCTAGGCTTGAGTCAATTCGAATATTATTGGCCTATGCTACTTACCATGGCTTTAAGCTTTATCAAATGGACGTGAAAAGTGCCTTCCTCAATGGACCAATCAAGGAAGAGGTCTATGTTGAGCAACCTCCCGGCTTTGAAGACAGTGAGTATCCTAACCATGTCTATAAGCTCTCTAAGGCGCTTTATGGGCTCAAGCAAGCCCCAAGAGCATGGTATGAATGCCTTAGAGATTTTCCTTATTGCAAATGGCTTCAAAGTCGGAAAGGCCGATCCCACACTCTTTACTAAAACTCTTGAAAATGACTTGTTTGTATGCCAAATTTATGTTGATGATATTATATTTGGGTCTACTAATGAGTCTACATGTGAAGAGTTTAGTAGGATCATGACACAGAAGTTCGAGATGTCTATGATGGGGGAGTTGAAGTATTTTCTAGGATTCCAAGTCAAACAACTCCAAGAGGGCACCTTCATCAGCCAAACGAAGTACACTCAAGACATTCTAACCAAGTTTGGGATGAAGGATGCCAAACCCATCAAGACACCCATGGGAACTAATGGGCATCTCGACCTCGACACGGGAGGTAAGTCCGTGGATCAAAAGGTATACCGGTCGATGATAGGTTCTTTACTCTATTTATGTGCATCTCGACCGGATATTATGCTTTCCGTATGCATGTGTGCAAGATTCCAAGCCGACCCTAAGGAAGCTCACCTTACGGCCGTAAAACGAATCTTGAGATATTTGGCTTATACTCCTAAGTTTGGGCTTTGGTATCCTTGGGGATCCACATTTGATTTGATTGGTTATTCGGATGCCGATTGGGCGGGGTGTAAAATCAATAGGAAGAGCACATCGGGGACTTGCCAGTTCTTGGGAAGATCCTTGGTGTCTTGGGCTTCAAAGAAGCAAAATTCGGTCGCTCTTTCCACCGCCGAAGCCGAGTATATTGCCGCAGGCCATTGTTGCGCGCAATTGCTTTGGATGAGGCAAACCCTGCGGGACTACGGTTACAAATTAACCAAAGTTCCTTTGCTATGTGATAATGAGAGTGCAATCAAAATGGCCGACAATCCCGTCGAGCATAGCCGCACTAAACACATAGCCATTCGGTATCACTTTTTGAGGGATCACCAACAAAAGGGAGATATCGAGATTTCTTACATTAATACTAAAGATCAATTAGCCGATATCTTTACCAAGCCTCTTGATGAACAATCTTTTAACAAACTTAGGCATGAGCTCAATATTCTTGATTCGCGCAATTTCTTTTGCTAGCTTGCACATATAGCTCATTTTATATACCTTTGATCATGTCTCTTTCATATGCTATGACTAATGTGTTTTCAAGTCTATTTCAAACCAAGTCATAGGTGTATTGAAAGGGAATTGGAGTCTTCGGCGAAGACAAAGGCTTCCACTACGTAACTCATCCTTCGCCGTCGCTCCAAGCAACTCTCCGTTCAAGGGGGAGAAAACTTGAGCACCAAGCAAAAGGACTTCGTCTTTGGTATAATCTTAACTCATTTATTTATGACCAAAGGGGAAGAAAGCACTTCGAGGGCTCTAATGATTCCGTTTTTGGCGATTCATGCCAAAGGGGGAGAAAGTAAGAGCCCAAAGCAAAAGGACCGCACCACCACCAATTTCAAAAACTTAACTTAAGTGTTGAATATTTTCAATTGGTATCCTATTGTGTTCAAAAGGGGGAGAAAGTAGTATTTCAAAATGATACATCAAAACCCTCTTGAACACTAAGAGGAGAATCTCATTTAGGGGGAGTTTTGTTTAGTCAAAGGAAAAGCATTTGAAACAGGGGGAGAAAATTTCAAATCTTGAAAATGCTTCTCAAAATCTTATTCATTTGCCTTTGACTATTTGCAAAAGAACTTTGAAAAGATTTACAAAAGATTTTGCAAAAACAAAACATGTGGTGCAAGCGTGGTCCAAAATGTTAAAAATGAAGAAACAATCCATGCATATCTTGTAAGCATTTATATTGGCTCAATTCCAAGCAACCTTTGCACTTACATTATGCAAACTAGTTCAATTATGCACTTCTACATTTGCTTTGGTTTGTGTTGGCATCAATCACCAAAAAGGGGGAGATTGAAAGGGAATTAGGCTTACACCTAGTTCCTATATAATTTTGGTGGTTGAATTGCCCAACACAAACAATTGGACTGACTAGTTTTGCTCTAGATTATATGTTCTACAGGTGCCAAAGGTTCATCTATAACCATACTAAATCGACTGTCCGAAATACCGTAGATTATTCCGGACAGGAGAAGCTTTTTGGAAAAACAGGCCAAGCGCGGACTGTCCGGGCCCTTGCGGCGGACCGTCCGCGACACAAGGATGTCACTCGGCCAGAACCAATGCAAAAATCGAAGTCTACACTATGGACTGTCCGGAGGAAAAGCAAAGACCGTCCGAGCCCTTGCGCGGACCGTCCGGCCTCTGGCGCGGACCGTCCGGTAGGTGAGAAACCGAAAAACCCGAAGGTGACGGGTTCGGAGAAATGAATTATAGCGGGTTCGCGGACCGTCCGGGCCAGGATCGCGGACCGTCCGCGACTGGGTCTGTCTGACATCTGACAACGCATTAAATGCAATATAGCCGTTGATATAGCCGTTACTGCTGACCGTTGCATTTTCAGCCGTTGATCTACTGGGGCGGACCGTCCGGACCTGGCACGCGGACCGTCCGCGCTCAGCAGAATGGAGCAACGGCTAGGAAGTGGTTGGTGGCTATAAATACAACCCCAACCACCTCCATTCACTTCATCCAAGCATTCCAACCTTCAACATTCAATACAAGAGCTAGCATTCCATTCCAAGACACATTCAAAGCCTCCATCTCTCCAAGTTTCACAATTGAGAAAAGAGATCATTAGTGATTAGTGACTTGAGAGAGAAAGTGATCCGTGTGTTATTCGTCGCTCTTGTCGCTTGGCCTTTTTGCAATCGTGCTTTCTTGATTCTTTCATTACGATCAAGCACTCACTTGTAATCGAGGCAAGAGGCACCAATTGTGTGGTGGCCCTTGTGGGAACTTTGTGTTCCAAGTGATTGAGAAGAGAAAGCTCACTCGATCCGTGGGATCGTTTGAGAGAGGGAAGGGTTGAAAGAGACCCGGCCTTTGTGGCCTCCTCAACGGGGAGTAGGTTTGCAAGAACCGAACCTCGGTAAAACAAATCCGCGTGTCACACTCTTCATTTGCTTGCGATTTGTTTTCCACCCTCTCTCGCGGACTCGTTTCTTTATTACTAACGCTAACCCGGCTTGTAGTTGTGTTTATATTTGTAAATTTCAGTTTCGCCCTATTCACCCCCCCTCTAGGCGACTTTCAATGGTCTCCACCAGAAATCCAAGAATGTGATCTATGGCAAGGAAACATATGTGGGGTGAGGTGTATGAGCCTCTGGTCGATGATCAATGGCCACACAACCCCCATTTTTGTCGAAAATAGCCATGAACGACCATTTTCAATAATATCGAAGGCTAACACCTACGGAATTTTTGACCAAGAAATGGTCTCCACCAGAAATCCAAGAATGTGATCTACGACAAGGAAACATATGTGGGGTGAGGTGTATGAGCCTCTGGTCGACGATCAATGGCCACACAACCCCCATTTTGCCGAAAATAGCCATGAATGACCATTTTCAATAATACCGAAGGCTAACACGTACGAGTTTTTAACCAAGAAATGGTTTCCACCAGAAATCCAAGAATGTAATCTATGGCAAGGAAACATATGTGGGGTGAGGTGTATGAGCGTCTGGTCGATGATCAATGGCCACACAACCCCCATTTTTTATGAAAATAGCCATGAGCGACCTTGAAAATAGCCATGAACGACATTTTCAATAATACCAAATGCTAACACCTACGGATTTTTGACCAAAAATGGTCTCCACCAGAAATCCAAGAATGTGATCTATGGCAAGGAAACATATGTGGGGTGAGGTGTACGAGCCTCTGGTCGATGATCAATGGCCACACAACCCCCATTTTTGTCGAAAATAGCCATGAACGACCATTTTCAATAATACCGAAGGCTAACACCTACGGATTTTTGACCAAGAAATGGTCTCCACCAGAAATCCAAGAATGTGATCTATGGCAAGGAAACATATGTGGGGTGAGGTGTACGAGCCTCTGGTCGATGATCAATGGCCACACAACCCCCATTTTGCCGAAAATAGCCATGAATGACCATTTTCAATAATACCGAAGGCTAACACGTACGAGTTTTTAACCAAGAAATGGTCTCCACCAGAAATCCAAGAATGTGATCTATGGCAAGGAAACATATGTGGGGTGAGGTGTATGAGCGTCTGGTCGATGATCAATGGCCACACAACCCCCATTTTTGTCGAAAATAGCCATGAACGACCATTTTCAATAATACCGAAGGCTAACACCTACGGACTTTTGACCAAGAAATGGTCTCCACCAGAAATCCAAGAATGTGATCTATGGCAAGGAAACATATGTGGGGTGAGGTGTACGAGCCTCTGGTCGATGATCAATGGCCACACAACCCCCATTTTGCCGAAAATAGCCATGAATGACCATTTTCAATAATACCGAAGGCTAACACGTACGAGTTTTTAACCAAGAAATGGTCTCCACCAGAAATCCAAGAATGTGATCTATGGCAAGGAAACATATGTGGGGTGAGGTGTATGAGCGTCTGGTCGATGATCAATGGCCACACAACCCCCATTTTTGTCGAAAATAGCCATGAACGACCATTTTCAATAATACCGAAGGCTAACACCTACGGATTTTTGACCAAGAAATGGTCTCCACCAGAAATCCAAGAATGTGATCTATAGCAAGGAAACATATGTGGAGTGAGGTGTACGATCCTCTGGTCGATGATCAATGGCCACACAACCCCCATTTTTGTCGAAAATAGCCATGAATGACCATTTTCAAAAATACCGAAGGCTAACACGTTCGGATTTTTGACCAAGAAATGGTCTCCACCAGAAATCCAAGAATGTGATCTATGGCAAGGAAACATATGTGGGGTGAGGTGTATGAGCGTCTGGTCGATGATCAATGGCCACACAACCCCCATTTTTGTCGAAAATAGCCATGAACGACCATTTTCAATAATATCGAAGGCTAACACCTACGGATTTTTGACCAAGAAATGGTCTCCACCAGAAATCCAAGAATGTGATCTATGGCAAGGAAACATATGTGGGGTGAGGTTTATGAGCCTCTAGTCGATGATAAATAGCCACACAACCCCCATTTTTTATGAAAATAGCCATGAGCGACCTTGAAAATAGCCATGAGCGACCATTTTCAATAATACTAGAGGCTAACACCTACGGATTTTAGACCAAGAAATGGTCTCCACCAGAAATCCAAGAATGTGATCTATGGAAAGGAAACATATGTGGGGTGAGGTGTATGAGCGTCTGGTCAATGATCAATGGCCACACAACCCCCATTTTTGTCGAAAATAGCCATGAACGACCATTTTCAATAATACCGAAGGCTAACACCTACGGATTTTTGACCAAGAAATGGTCTCCACCAGAAATCCAAGAATGTGATCTATGGCAAGGAAACATATGTGGGGTGAGGTGTATGAGCCTCTGGTCGATGATCAATGGCCACACAACCCCCATTTTTGTCGAAAATAGCCATGAACGACCATTTTCAATAATATCGAAGGCTAACACCTACGGATTTTTGACCAAGAAATGGTCTCCACCAGAAATCCAAGAATGTGATCTACGACAAGGAAACATATGTGGGGTGAGGTGTATGAGCCTCTGGTCGACG
>JAOPSE010003108.1:0-61289 GCA_029449295.1 Zea luxurians | reverse complement strand
GGATTTCTGGTGGAGACCATTTCTTGGTCAAAAATCCGTAGGTTTAGCCTTCGGTATTATTGAAAATGGTCGTTCATGGCTATTTTCGACAAAAATGGGGGTTGTGTGGCCATTGATCATCGACCAGAGGCTCATACACCTCACCCCACTATGGTTCCTTGCCATAGATCACAGTCTTGGATTTCTAGTGGAGACCATTTCTTGGTCAAAAATCCGTAGGTGTTAGCCTTCGGTATTATTGAAAATGGTCGTTCATGGCTATTTTCATAAAAAATGGGGGTTGTGTTGCCATTGATCATCAACCAGAGGCTCGTACACCTCACCCAACATATGTTCCTTGCCATAGATCACATTCTTGGATTTCTAGTGGCGACCATTTCTGGGTTAAAAATTCGTAGCGTTAGCCTTCGGTATTATTGAAAATGGTCGTTCATGTCTATTTTTGACAAAAATGGGGGTTGTGTGGCCATTGATCATCGACCAGAGGCTCATACACCTCACCCCACATATGTTTCCTTGCCATAGATCATATTCTTGGATTTCTAGTGGAGACCATTTCTTGGTCAAAAATCCGTAGGTGTTAGCCTTCGTATTATTGAAAATGGTCGTTCATGGCTATTTTCAACAAAATGGGGGTTGTGTGGCCATTGATCATCGACCAGAGGCTCGTACACCTCACCCCACATATGTTTCCTTGCCATAGATCACATTCTTGGATTTATGGTGGAGACCATTTCTTGGTCAAAAATCCATAGTGTTAGCCTTCGTATTATTGAAAATGGTCGTTCATGGCTATTTTCGACAAAATTGGGGGTTGTGTGGCCATTGATCATTGACCAGTGGATCGTACACCTCACCCCACATATGTTTCCTTGCCATAGATCACATGCTTCGATTTTTGGTGAAGACCATTTCTTGGGCAAAATCCGATCACATTCTTGGATTTATGGTGGAGACCATTTCTTGGTCAAAAATCCGTATGTGTTTGCCTTCAGTGTCATTGAATATGGTCGTTCATGGCTATTTTTTGACAAAAATGGGGGTTGTGTGGCCATTGATCATCGACTAGAGGCTCATACGCCTCACCCCACATATGTTTCGTTGCCATAGATCACATTCTTGGATTTATGGTGGAGACCATTTCTTGGTCAAAAATTTGTAGGTGTTAGCCTTCGTGTCATTGAAAATGGTCGTTCTTGGCTATTTTCGACAAAAATGGGGGTTTGTGTGGCCATTGATCATTGACCAGAGGCTCGTACACCTCACCCCACATATGTTCCTTGGCAAAGATCACATTCTTGGATTTATGGTGGAGACCATTTCTTGGTCAAAAATCCGTAGGTGGTTAGCCTTCGGTATTATTGAAAATGGTCGTTCATGGCTATTTTCGACAAAAATGGGGGTTGTGTGGCCATTGATCATCGACCAGAGGCTCGTACACCTCACCCAACATATGTTTCCTTGCCATAGATCACATTCTTGATTTATGGTGGAGACAATTCTTGGTCAAAAATCCGTAGGTGTTAGCCTTCGGTATTATTGAAAATGGTCGTTCATGGCTATTTTCGAAAAAAATGGGGGTTGTGTGGCCATTGATCATTGACCAGAGGCTCGTACACCTCACCCCACATATGTTTCCTTGCCATAGATCACATTCTTGGATTTCTGGTGGAGACCATTTCTTGGTCAAAATCCGTAGGTGTTAGCCTTCGGTATTATTGAAAATGGCCGTTCAAGGCTATTTTCGACAAAAATGGGGTTTGTGTTGCCATTGATCATCGACCAGGCTCGTACACCTCACCCCACATATGTTTCCTTGCCATAGATCGTATTCTTGGATTTCTAGTGGAGACAATTTCTTGGTCAAATATCCGTAGGTGTTAGCCTTCAGTATTATTGAAAATGGCCGTTCATGGCTATTTTCGACAAAAATGGGGGTTGTGTGCCATTGATCATCAACTAGAGGCTCGTACACCTCACCCCACTATGTTTCCTTGCCATAGATTGCATTCTTGGATTTCTGGTGGAGGACCATTTCTTGGTCAAAAATCCGTAGGTGTTAGCCTTCGATATTATTGAAAATGGTCGTTCATGGCTATTTTCGACAAAAATGGGGTGTGTGGCCATTGATCATCGACCAGAGGCTCATACACCTCACCCCACATATGTTTCCTTGCCATAGATCACATTCTTGGATTTCTAGGTGGAGACCATTTCTTGGTCAAAAATCCGTAGGTGTTAGCATTCGGTATTATTGAAAATGGTCATTCATGGCTATTTTCGACAAAAATGGGGGTTGTGTGGCCATTGATCATCGACCAGAGGCTCATACACCTCACCCCACATATGTTTTCTTGCCATAGATCACATTCTTAAATTTATGGTGCAGATCATTTCTTGGTCAAAAATCTGTAGGTGTTAGCCTTCGGTATTATTGAAAATGGTCGTTCATGGCTATTTTCGAAAAAAAGGGGGTTGTGTGCCATTGATCATTGACCAAGGCTTGTACACCTCACCCCACATATGTTTCCTTGCCATAGATCACATTCTTGGATTTCTGGTGGAGACCATTTCTTGGTCAAAAATCCGTAGGTGTTAGCCTTCGGTATTATTGAAAATGGCCGTTCAAGGCTATTTTCGACAAAAATGGGGGTTGTGTTGCCATTGATCATCGACCAGAGGCTCGTACACCTCACCCCACATATGTTTCCTTGCCATAGATCGTATTCTAGGATTTCTAGTGGAGACAATTTCTTGTCAAATATCCGTAGGTGTTAGCCTTCGGTATTATTGAAAATGGTCGTTCATGGCTATTTTCGACAAAAATGGGGGTTGTGTTGCCATTGATCATCAACAAGAGGCTCGTACACCTCACCCCACATATTTTTCCTTGCCATAGATTGCATTCTTGGATTTCTAGTGGAGACCATTTCTTGGTCAAAAATCCGTAGGCGTTAGCCTTCGGTATTATTGAAAATGGTCGTTCATGGCTATTTTTGACAAAAATGGGGTTTGTGTGGCCATTGATCATCGACCACAGGCTCATACACCTCACCCCAAATATGTTTCCTTGCCATAGATCGTATTCTTGGATTTCTAGTAGAGACCATTTCTTGTCAAAAATCCGTAGGTGTTAGCATTCGGTATTATTGAAAATGGTCGTTCATGGCTATTTTCGACAAAAATGGGGGTTGTGTGGCATGATTATCGACCAGAGGCTCGTACACCTCACCCCACATATGTTTTCTTGCCATAGATCACATTCTTAGATTTATGGTGCAGACCATTTCTTGGTCAAAAATCCGTAGGTGTTAGCCTTCGGTATTATTGAAAATGGTCGTTCATGGCTATTTTCGAAAAAATGGGGGTTGTGTGGCCATTGATCAATGACCAGAGGCTCGTACACCTCACCCCCACATATGATTCCTTGCCATAGATCACATTCTTGGATTTTTGGTGGAGACCATTTCTTGGTCAAAAATCCGTAGGTGTTAGCCTTCGGTATTATTGAAAATGGCCGTTCAAGGCTATTTTCAACAAAAAATGGGGTTGTGTTGCCATTGATCATCGACCAGAGGCTCGTACACCTCACCCCACATATGTTCCTTGACATAGATTGTATTCTTGGATTTCTAGTGGAGACAATTTCTTGGTCAAATATCCGTAGGTGTTAGCCTTCGGTATTATTGAAAATGGCCGTTCATGACTATTTTCGACAAAAATGGGGGTTGTGTTGCCATTGATCATCAACTAGAGGCTCGTACACCTCACCCCACATATGTTTCCTTGCCATAGATTGCATTCTTGGATTTCTAGTGGAGACCATTTCTTGGTCAAAAATCCGTAGGCGTTAGCCTTCGGTATTGAAAATGGTCGTTCATGGCTATTTTCGACAAAAATGGGGTTTGTGTGGCCATTGATCATCGACCAGAGGCTCATACACCTCACCCCAAATATGTTTTCCTTGCCATAGATCGTATTCTTGGATTTCTAGTAGAGACCATTTCTTGTCAAAAATCCGTAGGTGTTAGCATTCGGTATTATTGAAAATGGTCGTTCATGGCTATTTTCGACAAAAATGGGGGTTGTGTGGGCATTGATTATCGACCAGAGCTCGTATACCTCACCCCACATATGTTTTCTTGCCATAGATCACATTCTTAGATTTATGGTGCAGACCATTTCTTGGTCAAAAATCCGTAGGTGTTAGCCTTCGGTATTATTGAAAATGGTCATTCATGGCTATTTTCGACAAAAAATGGGGGTTGTGGCCATTGATCATCGACCAAAGGCTCATACACCTCACCCCACATATGTTTCCTAGCCATAGATCACATTCTTGGATTTTTGGTGGAGACCATTTCTTGGTCAAAATCCGTAGGTGTTAGCCTTGGGTATTATTGAAAATGGCCGTTCATGGCTATTTTCGACAAAAATGGGGGTTGTGTTGCCATTGATCATCGACCAGAGGCTCGTACACCTCACCCCACTTATGTTTCCTTGCCATAGATCGTATTCTTGATTTCTAGTGTAGACGAATTCTTGGTCAAATATCCGTAGGTGTTAGCCTTCGTATTATTGAAAATGGCCGTTCATGGCTATTTTCGACAAAAATGGGGGTTGTGTTGCCATTGATCATCAACCAGAGGCTCGTACACCTCACCCCACATATGTTTCCTTGCCATAGATCGCATTCTTGGATTTCTAGTGGAGACAATTTCTTGGTCAAATCCGTAGGCGTTAGCCTTCGGTATTATTGAAAATGGTCGTTCATGGCTATTTTCGACAAAAATGGGGGTTGTGTGGCCATTGATCATCAACCAGAGGCTCATACACCTCACCCAACAAATGTTTCCTCGCCATAGATCATATTCTTGGATTTCTAGTGGAGACCATTTCTTGGTCAAAATCTGTAGGTGTTAGCCTTCGGTATTATTGAAAATGGTCGTTCATGGCTATTTTGGAGAAAAATGGGGGTTGTGTGGCCATTGATCATCGACCAGAGGCTCGTACACCTCACCCCACATATGTTTCCTTGCCATAGATCACATTCTTGGATTTATGGTGGAGACCATTTCTTGGTCAAAAATCCGTAGGTGTTTGCCTTCGTATTATTAAAAATGGTCGTTCATGGGTATTTTCGACAAAATGGGTGTTGTGTGGGCATTGATCATCGACCAGAGGCTCGTACACCTCACCCCACATATGTTTTCTTGCCATAGATCACATTCTTAGATTTATGGTGCAGACCATTTCTTGGTCAAAAATCCGTAGGTGTTAGCCTTCGGTATTATTGAAAATGGCCGTTCATGGCTATTTTCGACAAAAATGGGGATTGTGTTGCCATTGATCATCGACCAGAGGCTCGTACACCTCACCCCACATATGTTTTCCTTGCCATAGATCGTATTCTTGGATTTCTAGTGTAGACGATTTCTTGGTCAATATCCGTAGGTGTTAGCCTTCGATATATTGAAAATGGCCGTTCATGGCTATTTTCGACAAAAATGGGGGTTGTGTTGCCATTGATCATCAACCAGAGGCTCATACACCTCACCCCACATATGTTTCCTTGCCATAGATCACATTCTTGGATTTCTAGTGGAGACAATTTCTTGGTCAAAATCCGTAGGCGTTAGCCTTCGGTATTATTGAAAATGGTCGTTCATGGCTTTTTCGACATAAATGGGGGTTGTGTGGCCATTGATCATCAACCAGAGGCTCATACACCTCACCCAACATATGTTTCCTTGCCATAGATCATATTCTTGGATTTATAGTGGAGACCATTTCTTGGTCAAAATCCGTAGGTGTTAGCATTCGGTATTATTGAAAATGGTCGTTCATGGCTATTTTTGTCAAAAATGGGGGTTGTGTGGCCATTGATTATCGACCAGAGGCTCGTACACCTCACCCCACTAATGTTTTCCTTGCCATAGATCACATTCTTGGATTTATGGTGGAGACCATTTCTTGGTCAAAAATCCATAGGTGTTTGCCTTCGGTATTATTGAAAATGGTCGTTCATGGCTATTTTCGATAAAAATGGGGGTTATGTGGCCATTGAACATCGACTAGAGGCTCGTACACCTCACCCCACATATGTTTCCTTGCCATTGATCAATTCTTGGATTTCTGGTGGAGACCATTTCTTGGTCAAAAATCTGTAGGTGTTAGCCTTCGGTATTATTGAAAATGGTCGTTCATGGCTATTTTCGACAAAATTGGGGATTGTGTGGCCATTGATCATCGACCAGAGGATCGTACACCTCACCCCACATATGTTTCCTTGCCATAGATCACATGCTTCGATTTTTGGTGAAGACCATTTCTTGGTAAAAATCCGATCACATTCTTGGATTTATGGTAGAGACCATTTCTTGGTCAAAATCTGTATGTGTTTGCCTTCAGTGTCATTGAATATGGTCGTTCATGGCTATTTTTGACAAAAAATGGGGTTGTGTGGCCATTGATCATCGACCAGAGGCTCGTACACCTACCTACGGATTTTTGCCCAAGAAATGGTCTCCACCATAAATCCAAGAATGTGATCTTTGGCAAGGAAACATATGTGGGATGAGGTGTATGAGCCTCTGGTCGATGATCAATGGCCACAAAACCCCCATTTTTGTCGAAAATAGCCAAGAACGACCATTTTCAATGACACTAAAGGCTAACACCTACGAATTTTTGACGAGAAATGGTCTCCAACATAAATCCAAGAATGTGATCTATGGCAAGAAACATATGTGGGGTGAGGTGTACGAGCCTCTGGTCGATGATCAATGGCCACACAACCCCCATTTTTGTCAAAAATAGCCATGAACAACCATATTCAATGACACTGAAGGCAAACACATACGGATTTTTGACCAAGAAATGGTCTCCACCATAAATCCAAGAATGTGATCGGATTTTTGCCCAAGAAATGGTCTTCACCAAAAATCGAAGCATGTGATCTATGGCAAGGAAACATATGTGCGGTGAGGTGTACGATCCTCTGGTCGATGATCAATGGCCACACAACCCACAATTTTGTCGAAAATAGCCATGAACGACATTTTCAATAATACCGAAGGCTAACACCTACGGATTTTTGACCAAGAAATGGTCTCCACCATAAATCTAAGAATGTGATCTATGGCAAGGAAACATATGTGGGGTGAGGTGTACGAGCCTCTGGTCGATGATCAATGGCCACACAACCCCCATTTTTGTCGAAAATAGCCATGTACGACCATTTTCAATAATACCGAAGGCTAACACCTACGGATTTTTGACCAAGAAATGGTTTCCACTAGAAATCCAAGAATATGATCTATGGCAAGGAAACATATGTGGGGGAGGTGTATGAGCCTCTGGTCGATGATCAATGGCCACACAACCCCCATTTTTGTCGAAAATAGACATAAAGGACCATTTTCAATAATACCGAAGGCTAACACCTACGAATTTTTGACCCAGAAATGGTCTCCACTAGAAATCCAAGAATGCTATCTATGACAAGGAAAAATATGTTGGGTGAGGTGTACGAGCCTCTGGTTGATGATCAATGGCAACACAACCACCATTTTTGATAAAAATAGCCATGAACGACCATTTTCAATAATACCGAAGGCTAACACCTACGGATTTTTGACCAAGAAATGGTCTCCACCAGAAATCCAAGAATGTGATCTATGGCAAGGAACCATATGTGGGGTGAGGTGTATGAGCCTCTGGTCGATGATCAATGGCCACACAACCCCCCTTTTTGTCAAAATAGCCATGAACGACCATTTTCAATAATATCGAAGGCTTTTGGACAAAAATGGGGGTTGTGCGGCCATTGATCGACCAGAGGCACGTACACATCACCCAACGTATGTTTTCTTGCCATAGATCACATTCTTGGATTTTTGATGGAAACCATTTCTTGGTCAAAAATACATAGGTGTTAGCCTTCGTTATTATTGAAAATGGTCGTTCATGGCTATTTTCGACAAAAATGGGGGTCGTGTGGCCATTGATCATTGACCAGAGGCTCGTTCACCTCACCCCACATATGTTTCCTTTCCATAGATCACATTCTTGGTTTTCTGATGGAGACCATTTCTTGGTCAAAAATCCGTAGGTGGTAGCCTTCAGTATTATTGAAAATGGTCGTTCATGGCTATTTTCGACAAAAATGGGGGTTGTGTGGCCATTGATCATTGACCAAAGGCTCGTTCACCTCACCCCACATATGGTTCCTTGCCATATATCATATTCTTGGATTTCTGGTGGATACCAGTTCTTGGTCAAAAATGCGTAGGTGTTTGCCTTCGGTATTATTGAAAATGGTCGTTCATGCTATTTTCAATAAAAATAGGTGTTGGGTGGCCAAGAAATCCAAGAAATGGCCTCCACCAAAAATCCAAGAATGTGACCTATGGCAAGGAAACTTATGTGGGGTCTGGTGTACGAGCCTGTGTTCGATGGTCAATGGCTACACAACCCCTTTTTTGACGAAAATAGCATCAACGACCATTTTCAATAATACCGAAGGCAAACACCCACGGATTCTTGACCAATAAATTGTCTCGACCAAAAATCCAAAATGTGATCTATGGCATAGAAACATATGTGGGGTGAGGTGTACGAGCCTCTGGTTGATGATTAATGATCACACAACACCTATTTTTGTCGAAAATGGCATGAACGACCATTTTCAATAATACCCATGGCTAACACCTACGAAATTTTGGCCAAGAATGTGACCTAGGGAAAGAAAACATACATGGGGTGAGGTGTACGAGCCTCTGATCGATGATGAATGGCCACACAACTCCCATTTTTGTCGAAAATAGCATGAAGGACCATTTTCAATAATACCGAAGGCTAACACCAATGGATTTTTGGCCAAGAAATGGTCTCCACCAGAAAACCAAGAATGTGATCTATGGCAAGGAAACCTATGTGGGGTGAGGTGTAGGAGCCTCTAGTCGATGATCAAAGGCCACACAACCTTCATCTTTGCCGAAAATAGCCATTAAACGACCATTTTCAATAATACCAAAGGCTAACACCTACGAGGTTTTTACCAAGAAATGATCTCCACCAAAAATCCAAGAATTTGATCTATGGCAAGGAAACATATGTGGGGTCAGGTGTATGAGCCTCTGGTCGATGATCAATGGCTACACAACCCCCATTTTTGTCCAAAATAGCAAGAACGAGAATTTTCAATAAAACCGAAGGCTAACACCTACGGATTTTTGACCAACAAATGGACCCCACCAGAAGTCCAAGAATGTGACCTATGGCAAGGAAACATATATGAGTCAGGTGTACGAGCCTCTATTCGATGGTCAATGGCTACACAACCCCCATTTTTGTCAAAAATAGAATGAACGACCGTTTTCAATAATACCGTAGGCTAACACCTTCGGATTTTTGACTAAGAAATGGTCTCCACCGGAAATCTAAAAATGTGACCTATGACAAGGAAACATATGTGGGGTTAGGTGTACAAGCCTCTGGTCGATGATCAATGGCCCCACAACCCCCATTTTGTCGAAAATGGCCATGAAGAACCATTTGCAATAATACTAAAGGCTAACACCTAGGATTATTACCAAGAAATGGTCTCCACCAGAAATCCAAGAATGTGATCCACGGCAAGGAAACATATGTGGGTGAGGTGTACGAGCCTCTAGTTGATGATCAAAGGCCACACAACCCTTATTTTTTTCAAAAATAGCATGAACGACCATTTTCAATAATATTGAAGGTTAACACCTACAGATTTTTGACCAAGAAATGGTCTCCACCAAAAATCCAGAATGTGATCTATGGCAAGGAAACATATGGGGTGAGGTGAACGAGCCTCTGGTCAATGATCAATGGCCACACAACCCCATTTTTGTCAGAAATTGCTTTGAACGAGCATTTTCAATAATACCAAAGGCTAACACCTACCGATTTTTGACCAAGAAATGGTTTCCACCAGAAATCCAAGAATGTGAACTATGACAAGGAAACATATGTGGGATGAGGTGTACAAGCCTCTCATCGATGATCAATGGCCACACAACCTTCATTTTTGTCGAAAATAGCCATGAGCAACCATTTCAATAATACCGAAGGCTAACACCTACGGATTTTTGACCAAGAAATGGTCTCCAACAAAAATACAAGAATGTGATCTATGGCTAGGAAACATATGTGGGGTCAGGTTTATGGGCCTCTGGTCGATGATCAATGATCACACAACCCCCATTTGTGTCCAAAATAGCATGAACGACCATTTTCAATAATACCGATGGCTAACACCAACAGATTTTTGACCAAGTAATGGCCTTCACCAGAAATCCAAGAATGTGAACTTTGGCAAGGAAACATATGTGGGGTGAGGTGTACAAGCCTCTGGTCAATGATCAATGGCCACATAACCCCCATTTTGGTCGAAAACCCATGAACAACCATTTTCATTAATACCGAAGGCTAATACCTACGGATTTTTGACCAAGAAATGGTCTCCACCAAAAATCGAAGAATTTTATTTATGGCAAGGAAACATATGTGGTATTATATGTACGAGCCTTTGGTCGATGATAAGTGGCCTCACAATCCCCATTTTTCTCGAAAATAACATGAACGGCCATTTTCAATAATACCAAAGGATAACACCTACATATTTTTGACCAAGATATGGTCTCCACTAGAAATGCAAGAATGTGATCTATGGAAAGGAAACATATGTGGGGTGGGGTGTATGAGTGCCTGGTCAATGATCAATGGCCACACAACCCCCATTTTTGTCGAAAATAGCATTAACGAACAATTTCAATAATACCGAAGGCTAACACCTACAAACTTTTGACCAAGAAATGGTATCCACCAGAAATCCAAGAATGTGATCTATGGCAAGAAAACATATGTGGGGTGAGATGTACGAGCCTCTGGTTGATGATCAATGGCCACACATCTCCCATTTTTGTCGAAAATAGCATGAAGGCCATTTTCAATAATACCGAAGACTAACACTAACGGATTTTTGGCCAAGAAATGGTCTCACCCGAAAACCAAGAATGTGATCTATCACAAGGAAACATATGTGGGGTGAGGTGTACGAGCATCTAATCGATGATCAATGGCCACACAACCTTCATTTTTTGCCGAAAATAGCCATGAGCAACCATTTCAATAATACCGAAGGCTAACACCTACGAATTTTACCAAGAAATGGTCTCCACCAAAATACAAGAATGTGATCTATGGCCAGGAAACATATGTGGGGTCAGGTTTATGGGCCTCTGGTCGATGATCAATGATCACACAACCCCTTTGTGTCCAAAATAGCATGAACGACCATTTTCAATAATACCGAAGGCTAACACCAAAGGATTTTTGACCAAGTAATGGCCTCCACCAGAAATCCAAGAATGTGAACTTTGGCAAGGAAACATATGTGGGGTGAGGTGTACAAGCCTCTTGTCAATGATCAATGGCCACACAACCCCCATTTTGGTCGAAAACAGCCATGAACAACCATTTTCAATAATACCGAAGGCTAATACCTACGGATTTTTGACCAAGAAATGGCTCCACCAAAAATCAAAGAATTTTATTTATGGCAAGGAAACATATGTGGTGTTAGATGTACGAGCCTTTGGTCGATGATAAGTGGCCTCACAATCCCCATTTTTCTCGAAATTAGCATGAACGACCATTTTCAATAATACCAAAGGATAACACCTACATATTTTGACCAAGATATGGTCTCCACTAGAAATGCAAGAATGTGATATATGGAAAGGAAACATATGTGGGGTGTTGTATGAGCGTCTGGTCAATGATCAATGGCCACACAACCCCCATTTTTGTCGAAAATAGCATTAACGAACAATTTCAATAATACCGAAGGCTAACACCTACAAACTTTTGACCAAGAAATGGTATCCACCAGAAATCCAAGAATGTGATCTATGGCAAGAAACATATGTGGGGTGAGGTGTACGAGCCTCTGGTTGATGATCAATGGCCACACATCTCCCATTTTTGTCGAAAATAGCATGAAGGCCATTTTCAATAATACCGAAGACTAACACCAACGGATTTTCGGCCAAGAAATGGTCTCCACCAGAAACCAATAATGTGATCTATGGCAAGGAAACATATGTGGGTTGAGGTGTAGGAGCCTATAGTCAATGATCAATTGCCACACAACCTTCATTTTTGCCGAAAATAGCCATGAACGACCATTTCAATAATACCGAAGGCTAACACCTACGGATTTTTGACCAAGAAATGGTCTCCACCAAAAATCCAAGAATGTGATCTATGGCAAGGAAACATTTGTGGGGTCAGGTGTATGAGCCTCTGGTCAATGATCAATGGCCACACAAACCCCATTTTTGTCCAAAATAGCAAGAACGAGCATTTTCAATAATACCAAAGGCTAACACCTACGGATTTTTGACCAAGAAATGGTCTCCACCAAAAATCCAAGAATTTTATCTATAGCAAGGAAACATATGTGGGGTGAGATGTACGAGCCTCTGATCGATGATAAGTGGACCCACAATCCCCATTTTTCTCGAAAATAGCATGAACGACCATTTTCAATAATAACAAAGGCTAACACCTATAGATTATTGACCAAGATATGGTCACCACCAGAAATGCAAGAATGTGATCTCTAGAAAGGAAACATATGTGGGGTGTGGTGTATGAGCCTCTGGTCGATGGTCAATGGCCACACAACCGCCATTCTTGTCAAAAATAGCATGAACGACCATTTTCAATAATACTGAAGGCTAAAGAAATTGTCTCCACCAGATATATAAGAATGTGATCTATGAGAAGGAAACTTATGTGGGGTGAGGTCTACGAGCCTCTGGTCGATGATCAATGGCCACACAACCCTTATTTTTGCCGAAAATTGCATCAACGACCATTTTCAATAATGCTAAAGGCTAACATTACGGATTTTTGACCAATAAATTGTCTCCACCAAAAATCCAAAAATGTGATCTATGGCATAGAAACAGATGTGGGGTGAGGTGTACGAGCCTCTTGTCGATGATCAATGGCCACACAACCACTATTTTTGTCGAAAATAGCATGAACGACCATTTTTCAATAATACCCGAAGGCTAACACCTATGGATTTTTTATCAAGAAATGGTCTCCACTAGAAATCCAAGAATGTGATCTATGGCAATGAAACATATGTGGGGCCAGGTGTATGAGCAACTGGTCGATGATCAATGGCCACACAACCCCCATTTTTGTCGAAAATTGCATGAACGAACATTTTTAATAATACCGAAGGGTAACACCTACTGATTTTTGACCAAGAAATGGTGTCCACCTGAAAACCAAGAATGTGATCTATGGCAAGGAAACATACGTGGGGTGAGATGTACAAGGCTTTGGTCGATGATCAATGGCCACACAACTCCCATTTTTGTTGAAAATAGCATGAAGGACCATTTTCAATAATACCGAAGGCTAACACCAACAGATTTTTGGCCAATAAATTGTCTCCACCAGAAAACCAAGAATGTGATCTATGGCAAGGAAACATATGTGGGGTGATGTGTAGGAGCATCCAATCGATGATCTATGGCCACACAACCTTCATTTTTGCCGAAAATAGCCATGAACGACCATTTTCAATAATACAGAAGGCTAACACCTATGGATTTTAACCATGAAACGGTCTCCACCAAAAATCCAAGAATCTGATCTATGGCAAGGAAGCATTTGTGGGGTGAGGTGTACGAGCCTCTGGTCGATGATCAATGGCCACACACACATAAACTTAAACTCATTTTGATGTGTTTATGTCCACTCAAGTAAAACATCGCACACCATTATGCCACATCGTTTCTCAAAATAAAATAAAGACCATGGAAAATTTTGCCAAATTGCACGAGAGAACTGTCCAAACATAGGTTATGGTTGTAAGGAATCTTCTTTCCACCAAACAGTTGCTAATAAGTAGGAATATAAAGAATTCAAAACAATAGGTCATCTTTTAAACTAAAAATGACGTTTCCCTGATGTCAAGGGCATTGTATTCGCACGAGAGGATATTAGAGTACAACTAGTGGATGAAGACGTTATAGGGCTAGCTAATGACCTTTTGTGATACCAGGTTTCCTATAATCCCCTCTATTCAAGGCACAACTAGATGGTGTTTATGTCCACACAAGAAAAACACATCAATATGCCACATCGTTTCTCAAAATAAAATAATGACCATGTAAAATTTATCCAAATTGAGTGAGAGAACTGTCCAAACATAGGTTAAGGTTGTAAGGCACATTTTCCACCATACCATTGCTAAAAAGTTGGAATATAGAGAATTCAACAATAGATCACCTTTTAAACCGCAAATGACGTTTCTATGATTTTGAGGGCACTATATTCGCATGAGAGGGTATTAGAGTGCAACTAGTGGATGAAGACGTTATTGGGCTAGCTAATGACTTTTGTGATACCAGGTTTCCAATAATCCTCTCTATTCAAGGCATACCTAAATGGTGTTTATGTCCACTCAAGTATAACACCATACATCATTATGCCACACCATTCTCAAAATAAAAAAGACCATGGGAAATTTAGCCAAATTGTGTGAGATAACTGTCCAAATATAGGTTAATGTTGTAAGGCACCTTTTTTCCACCATACAATTGCTAAAAAGTTGGAATATAAAGAATTCAAAACAATAGATCACCTTTTATACCACAAATGACGTTTCCTGATGTCAAGGCATTGTAATTGCACATGAGGGTATTAGAGTACAACTAGTGGATGAAGACATCATTGGGCTAGCAAATGACATTTTGTGATTCCCGGTTTCCTATAATCCCCTCTATTCAAGGCATACCTAGACGGTGTTTATGTCCACTCAAGAAAAACAAACACATCAATATGCCACATTATTTCTCAAAATAAAATAATGACCTTGGAAAATTTAGCCAAAATACGTGAGTGAACTATACAAACATAGGTTAAGGTTGTAAGGCACCTTTTTTCCACCATACAATTGCGAAAAAGTTGGAATATAAAGAATTCAAAACAATAGATCACCTTTTAAACCTCAAATGACGTTTCTATGATATTGAGGGCATTGTATTCACATGAGACGGTATTAGTACAACTAGTGGATGAAGGCGTTATTGGGCTAGCTAATGACCTTTTGTGATACCAGGTTTCCTATAGTAGGCACGTTTTTTCAACCATACAGATGCTAAAGGTTGGAATATAAAGAATTCAAAACAATATATCACCTTTTAAACCTCAAATGTCGTTTCTATGATATTGACGGAATTGTATTCACAAGAGAGGGTATTAAAGTACAACCAGTGGATGAAGACATTATTGGGCTAGCTAATGACCTTTTGTGATAGGTTTCCTATAATCCCCTCTATTCAAGGCATACCTAGTCGTGTTTATGTCCACTCAAGAAAAACAAAAGACATCAATATGCCATCGTTTCTCAAAATAAAATAATGACCATGGAAAATTTAGCCAAATTACGTGAGTGAACTGTCCAAACATAGGTTAAAGTTGTAAGGCACCTTTTTTCCACCATACAGTTGCGAAAAAGTTGGAATATAAAGAATTCAAAACAATAGATCACCTTTTAAACCTCAAATGACGTTTCTATAATATTGAGGGCATTGTATTCACACGAGACGGTATTAGAGTATAACTAGTGGATGAAGACGTTATTGGGCTAGCAAATGACCTTTTGTGATAGCGGGATTCCTATAATCTCCTCTATTTAATGCATACCTAGATGGTATTTGTTTCCACTCAAGTAAAACACCGCACATCAATATGCCACATCGCTTCTCAAAATAAAATAAAACAGTGGGAAATTTAGCCATTGTGTGAGAACTTTCCAACATGTTAAGGTTGTAAGGCACTTTTTCCACTATACGGTTGCTAAAAACAGGAATATAAAGAATTCAAAACAATAGAACACCTTTAACTAAAAATGATGTTTCACAGATGTCAAGGGCATTGTATTCGCACGAGGGGTATTAGAGTACAACTAGTGGATAAAGATGTTATTGGGCTAGCTAATGACCTTTTGTGATACCAGGTTTCCTATAATCCCCTCTATTCAAGGCATACCTAGACGGTGTTTATGTCTACTCAAATAAAACACAACATATTAATATGCCACATTGTTTCTCAATAAAATAAAGACAATGGAAAATTTAGCCAAATTGAGTGAGAGAACTATCCAAACATAGGTTAAAGTTGTAAGGCACATTTTCCACCATACGATTGCTAAAAAGTTGGAATATAAAGAATTCAAAACAATAGATCACCTTTTAAACCACAAATGACTTTTTATGATATTGAGGGCACTGTATTCGCACGAGAGGGTATTAGAGTACAACTAGAGGATGAAGACGTTATTGGGCTAGCAAATAACTTTTTGTGATACCAGGTTTCCTATAATCCCTTCTATTCAAGGCGTAACTAGAATGTGTTTATGTCCACTCATATGTTTCCTTACCAAAGATCACATTCTTGGATTTCTGGTGGAGACCATTTATTGGTCAAAAATCCATAGGTGTTAGCCTTCGGTATTAATGAAAATGGTCGTTCATGCTATTTTCGACAAAAAATAGGGGTTGTGTGGCCATTGATCATCGACCAGAGGCTCGTAAATTCCCCACACATATGTTTCCTTGCCATAGATCACATTCTTGGATTTCTGGTAGAGACCATTTTTTGGTCAAAAATTCGTAGGTGTTAGCCTTCAGTATTATTGAAAATGGTTGTTCATGGCTATTTTCGACAGAAATGGGGGTTGTGTGGCCATTGATCATCGACCAGAGTCTCGTACACCTCACCCCACATATGTTTCCTTGGCATAGACCGCATTCTTTGATTTCTGGTGGAGACCATTTCTTAGTCAAAAATTTGTAGGTTTAGCCTTGGGTACTTTTGAAAATGGTCGTTCATCCTATTTTCGACAAAAATAGGGGTTGTGGTGATTGATCATCGACCACAGGCTCATACACTTCACCCCACATATGTTTCCTTGCCATAGATCACATTCTAGAATTTCTAGTGGAGACGATTTCTAGGTCAAAAATTCGTAGATGTTGGCCTTCCGTATTATTGAAAATGGTCGTTCATGCTATTTTCGACAAAAATAGGGGTTGTGTGGCCATTGATCATCGACCAGAGGCTCGTACACCTCACCCCACATATGTTTCCTTGCCATATATCACATTCTTGGATTTCTTGGTCAAAAATCTGTAGGTGTTAGCCTTTGGTATTTTTGAAAATGGTCGGTCATAATGTTTTCGAAAAAATGGGGGTTGTGTGGCCAACTGTATGGTATTAGAGTACAACTATTGGACGAAGACGCTAGTGGGCTAGCTAATGATCTTTTGTGATAACAGGTTTCCTATAATCCCCACTATTCAAGGAATACTTAAACGGTGTTTATGTCCACTCAAGTTAAACGCCACACATCAATTTGCCACATCGATTCTCAAAATAAAATAAAGATGATAAAAGTTGGAATATAAAGAATTCAATACAATAGATCAACTTTTAAACCACAAATGATGTTTCCATGATGTCAAGGGCATTATATTCGGATGAGAGGGTATTAGAGTACAAACTAGTGGATGAAGATGTCATTGGGCTAGATAATGACCTTTTGTGATACCAGGTTTCCTATAATCCCCTCTATTCAAGGGATACCTAGATGGTGTTTATGTCCACTCAAGAGAAACACCACACATCAATATGACACATCATTTCTAAAAATAAAATAAAGACTATGGGAAAATTTAGCCAAATTGCATGAGTGAACTGTCCAAACATAGGTTAAGGTTGTAAGGCAATTTTTTCCACCATACAGTTGCTAAAAAGTTGGAATATAACACCTACGGATTTTTGACCAAGAAATGGACTCCACCAAAAATCCAAGAATGCAATCTATGGCAAGCAAAAATATGTTGGGTGAGGTGTACGAGCCTCTAGTCGATGATTAATGGCCACACAACACCCATTTTTTCGAAAATAGCAAGTACGACCATTTTCAATAATACCGAAGGCTCACACCTACGGATTTTTGACCAAAATTTAGTCTCTTCTAGGAATCCAAGGAAGTCGAAAATAGCATGAACGACCATTTTCAATAATACTGAAGGCTGACACCTACAGATTTTTGACCAAGAAATGGTCTCCAACAGATATCCAAAATTGTGATCTATGGTAAGGAAACACATGTGGGGTCAGGCGTACGAGCCTATGGTCGATGATCAATGGCTACACAACCCCATTTTTCTCGAAAATAGCATGAACGACCATTTTCAATAATACCGAAGTCTATCACCTACGGATTGTTGACGAAGAAATGGTCTCCACCAGAAATCCAAGAATGTGATCTATGTCAAGGAAACATATGTGGGTGTGGTGTAGCCTCTAGTAGATGACTAATGGCCACACAACCCCCATTTTTGTTGAAAATAGCATGAACGACCATTTTCAACAATATCGAAGGCTAACACATACAAATTTTTGACCAAGAAATGGTCACCACCAAAAATCCAAGAATGTGATCTTTGGCAAGGAAACAAATGTGTGGACAGGTGTACGAGCCTCTGGTCGATGATCAATGGCCACACAACCCCCATTTTTGTCGAAAATAGCACGAACTACCATATTCAATAATAAAGAAGGCTGACACCTACAGATTTCTCACCAAACGACCTCCACTAGAAATCCAAGAATGTGATCTATGGCAAAGAAAAATATGTGGGTCAGGTGTACGAACCCCTGGTCGATGATCAAAGGCCACACAACCCTATTTTTTCGAAAATAGCATGAACGACCATTTTCAATAATACCGAAGGCTAACACCTACAGATATTTTACCAATAAATAGAGTCAAACAAATGTGATCTATGGCAAGGAAACATATGTGGGGTGAGGTGTACGAGCCTCTGGTCAATGACCAATGGCCACACAACCCCCATTTTTGTCGAAAATAGCATGAACGACCATTTTCAATAATACCGAAGGCTAACACCTACGCATTTTTACTAAGATTTGGTCTCCACCAGAAATCCAAACATTTTATCGATGGCAATAAAACATATGTGGGATGAGGTGTACGAGCCTTTGGTCGATGATTAATGGCCACACAACCCCTATTTTTGTTGAAAATAGCATGATCGACCATTTTCAATAATATCGAAGGATAACACCTACAATTTTTTGCCAAGAAATGGTATCCAATAGAAATCCAAGAATGTGATATATGGCAAGTAAACATATGTGGGGTTAGGTGTACGAGCCTCTCGTCATTGATCAATGGCCACACAACCCCTATTTTTTTGAAAATAACATGAACGACCATTTTCAATAATACCGAAGGGTAACACCTATGAATTTTTGACCAAGAAATGGTCTCCTCCAGAAATCCAAGATTGTGTGATCTATGGGAAGGAAACATTTGTGGGTGAGTTGTACGAGCCGTTGGTCGATGATAAATGGCCACACAACCCACATTTTTGTCGAAAATTGAAATGGACGACTATTTCAATAATACCGAAGGCTAACACCTACGGATTTTTGATCAACAATGGTCTCCACTAGAAATCTAAGAATGTGATCTATGGCAAGGAAACATATGTGGGGTGAGGTGTTCGAGCCTCTGGTCGATGATCAATGGCCACACAACCCAATTATTGTCAAAAATAGCCATTAATGACCATTTTCAATAATACAGAAGGCTAACACCTACGATTTATGACCTAGAAATGGTCGGTTGGAATATAAAGAATTCAAAACAATAGATCAGCTTTTATACCTCAAATGATGTTTCTATGATATTGACTACATTGTATTCAAATGAGTGAGTATTAGAGTACAACTAGTGGATGAAGACGTTATTGGGCTAGCTAATGACCTTTTGTGATACCAGGTTTCCTATAATCCCCTCTATTCAAGGCATACCTAGATGGTGTTTATGTCCACTCAAGTAAAACACTACACTTTATTATGCCACATTGTTTCTCAAAATAAAATAAAGACCATGGAAATTTAGCTAAATTACATAAGAGATCTGTCCAAACATAGGTTAAGGTTGTAAGGCACCTTTTTCCATCATACAGTTGCTAAAAAGTTGGAATATAAAGAATTCAAAAGAATAGACCAACTTTGAAACTAGAATAGTGTTTCTATGGTAATGATGGCATTGTATTCGCATGAGAGGGTATTAGAGTACAACACACTGAATGAAGACATTAGTGGGCTAGCTAATGACCTTTTGTGATAATATGTTTCCTATAATCCCCTCTATTCAAGGCATACTCAAATGGTGTTTAAGTCCACTCAAGTAAAACACCACACTTCAATTTGCAACATCGTTTCTCAAAATAAAATAAAGACCATGAAAATTTTAGCCAAATTGCATGGGAGACCTGTCCAAACATAGGTTAACATTGTAAGGCATATTTTTTAAACCATGCAAAAAGTTGGAATATAAAGAATTCAATACAATAGTAACCTTTTAAACTACAAATGACGTTTCCTGATGTCAAGGGCATTGTATTAGCACGAGAGGGTATTAGAGTACAACTAGTGGATGAAGACGTCATTGGGCTAGCTAATGACCTTTTGTGATTCTAGGTTTCCTATAATCCCCTCTAGGTTTCCTATAATCCCCTCTATTCAATATGCCACATCGTTTCTCAAAATAAAATAAAGACCATGGAAAATTTAGCCAAATTGCACGAGTGAATTGTCCAAACATTGGTTATGGTTGTAAGGCACCTTTTTTCCACCATACAGTTGCTAAAAAGTTGGAATATAAAGAATTCTAATCAATAGATCATCTTTTAAACCACAAATGATGTTTCCATGATATTGAGGGCATTGTATTCACATGAGATGGTATTAGAGTACAACTAGTGGATGAAGACATTGTTGGGCTAGCTACTGACCTTTGTGATAACAGGTTTCCTATAATCCTCTCTATTCAAGGCATACCAAGGTGGTGTTTATGTCCACTCAAGTAAAACACCGCACATCATTATGCCACATCGTTTCTCAAAATAAAATAAAATAAAGACCATGGGAAATTTAGAAATTGCGTGAGAGATCTGTCCAAACAAACGTTATAGTTGTATGTCACCTTTTTTCCACCATAAAGTTGTGAAAAGGTTGTAATATAAAGAATACAAAACAATAGATCACCTTTTAAACCTCAAATGACGTTTCTATGATATTGAGGACATTGTATTCAGACGAGTGGGTATTCGAGAACAACTAGTGGATGAAGACGTTATTGGGCTAGCTAATGACCTTTTGTGATACTAGGTTTCCTATAATCCCCTGTATTAAAGGCATACCTAGATGGTGTTTATGTCCACTCAAGTAAAACATCGCACATCATTACGCCACAACGTTTCTAAAAATAAAATAAAGACAATAGGAAATTTAGCCAATTGCGTAAGAGATCTGTCCAAACATAGGTTAAGGTTGTAACACCTTTTTTCCACCATACAGTTGCTAAAAAGTTGGAATATAAAGAATTCAAAACAATAGATCATGTTTGAAACAAAAAATAGTGTTTCTATGATATTAAAGGCATTGTATTCGCACGAGAGGGTATTAGAGTACAACTATTGGATGAAGACGCTAGTGGGCTAGCTAATGATCTTTTGTGATAACAGGTTTCCTATAATCCCCACTATTCAAGGAATACTTAAACGGTGTTTATGTCCACTCAAGTAAAACGTCACACATCAATTTGCCACATCAATTCTCAAAATAAAATAAAGATGATAAAAAGTT
This sequence comes from Zea luxurians, assembly GCA_029449295.1. Classification (NCBI taxonomy): domain Eukaryota; kingdom Viridiplantae; phylum Streptophyta; class Magnoliopsida; order Poales; family Poaceae; genus Zea; species Zea luxurians. Next base: position 39,473 of record JAOPSE010003108.1, on the reverse strand, counting down.
GGAATATAAGAATTCAATACAATAGATCAACTTTTAAACCACAAATGATGTTTCCCTGATGTCAAGGGCATTATATTCGGATGAGAGGGTATTAGAGTACAACTAGTGGATGAAGATGTCATTGGGCTAGATAATGACCTTTTGTGATACCAGGTTTCCTATAATCCCCTCTATTCAAGGGATACCTAGATGGTGTTTATGTCCACACAAGTAAAACACCACACATCAATATGACACATCATTTCTAAAAATAAAATAAAGACTATGGAAAATTTAGCCAAATTGCGTGAGTGAACTGTCCAAACATAGGTTAAGGTTGTAAGGCAATTTTTTCCACCATATAGTTGCTAAAAAGTTGGAATATAAAGAATTCAAAACAATAGATCACCTTTTAAACCTCAAATGACGTTTCTATGATATTGAGGGCATTGTATTCACACGAGAGGGTATTAGAGTACAACTAGCGGATGAAGGCGTTATTGGGCTAGTTAATGACCCTTTGTGATACCAGGTTTCCTATAATCCCTTTATTCAAGGCATATCTAGATGGTGTTTATGTCCACTCAAGTAAAACATCGCACATCATTATGCCACATCATTTCTCAAAATAAAATAAAGACCATGGGAAATTTTGCCAAATTGCACGAGAGAACTTTCCAAACATAGGTTAGGGTTGTAAGACACCTTTTTTCCACCAATAAGATGCTAATAAGTAGGAATATAAAGAATTCAAAACTATAGATCACCTTTTAAACTAAAAATGACGTTTCCCTGATGTCAAGGGCATTGTATTCGCACCAGAGGGTATTAGTACAACTAGTGGATGAAGACGTTATTGGGCTAGCTAATGACCTTTTGTAATACTAGGTTTCCTATAATCCCCTCCATTCAAGGCATACCTAGACGGTGTTTATGTCCACTCAAGAAAAACAACAAACGTCAATATGCCACATCATTTCTCAAAATAAAACAATGACCATGGAAAATTTAGCCAAATTGAGTGAGAGAACAGTCCAAACATAGGTTAAGGTTGTAAGGCACATTGGGTTAGTCGATGAAGACGTCATTGGGCTAAATTTTCCATGGTCTTTATTTTATTTTGAGAAAAGATGTGGCAAATTGATGTGTGTTTTCCTTGAGTGGACATAAACACAATCTAGGTACGCCTTGAATAGAAGGGATTATAGGAAACCTGGTATCACAAAAAGTTATTAGCTAGCCCAATAATGTCTTCAACCTCTAGTTGTACTCTAATACCCTCTCGTGCGAATACAGTGCCCTCAATATCATAGAAACGTCATTTGTGGCTTAAAATGTGATCTAATGTTTTGAATTCTTTATATTCCAACTTTAGCAACCGTATGGTGGAAAAATGTGCCTTACAACTTTAACCTATGTTTGGACAGTTCTCTCACTCAATTTGGCTAAATTTTCCATGGTCTTTGTTTTATTGAGAAACAATGTGGCATATTAATATGTGGTGTTTTATTTGAGTGGACATAAACATCGTCTAGGTATGCCTTGAATAGAGGGGATTATAGGAAACCTGGTATCACAAAAGGTCATTAGCTAGCCCAATAACATCTTTATCCACTAGTTGTACTCTAATACCCTCTCGTGCGAATACAATGCCCTTGACATCTGGGAAACATCATTTTTAGTTTAAAAGGTGATCTATTGTTTTGAATTCTTCATATTCCTGCTTTTTAGCAACTATATGGTGGAAAAAAGTGCCTTACAACATTAACCTATGTTTGGAAAGTTCTCTCACGCAATTTGGCTAAATTTCCCATGGTCTTTATTTTATTTTGAGAAACGATGTGGCATAATGATGTGCGGTGTTTTACTTGAGTGGACACAAATACCATCTGGTATGCGTTAAATAGAGGGGATTTTAGGTATTTTGCTATCACAAAAGGTCATTTTCTAGCTTAATAACATCTTCATCCACTAGTTGTACCTAATACCGTCTCGTGTGAATACAATGCCCTCAATATCATAGAAACGTCATTTGAGGTTTAAAAGGTGATATATGTTTTGAATTCTTTAGATTCCAACTTTTTTGCAACTATATGGTGGAAAAAGGTGCCTTACAACCTTAACCTATGTTTGGACAGTTCACTCACGTAATTTGGCTAAATTTTCCATGGTCATTATTTTATTTTGAGAAACGATGTGGCATATTGATGTGTTTTGTTTTTCTTGAGTGGACATAAACACGACTAGGTATGCCTTGAATAGAGAGATTATAGGAAACCTGGTATCACAAAAGGTCATTAGTGAGCCCAATGACATCTTGATCCACTAGTTGTACTCTAATACCCTCTCGTGCCAATGCAATGCCCTTGACATCAAGGAAACCTCAGTTGTGGTTTAAAAGGTGATCTATTGAATTGAATTCTTTATATTGAAACTTTTTAGCAACTGTATGGTGGAAAAAAGGTGCCTTACAACCTTAACATATGTTTGGACAGTTCTCCCATGTAGTTTGAGAAACGATGTGGCAAATTGATGTGTGGTGTTTTACTTGAGTGGACATAATCACCGTCTAAGTATGCCTTGAATAGTGGGGTTATAGGAACCTGTTATCACAAAAGGTCATTAGCTAGCCCACTAACGTGTTCATCCAGTAGTTGTATTCTAATACCCTCTCGTGTGAATACAATGCCATTGACATCAAGGAAACGTCATTTTTAGTTTAAAAGTTGATCTATTACTTTGAATTCTTTATATTCCTATATTTTAGCAACTGTATGGTGGAAAAAGGTGTCATATAACCTTAACCTATGTTTGGACAGTTCTCTCACGCAATTTCGCTAAATTTCACATAGTATTTATTATATTTTGAGAAATGATGTGGCATAATGATGTGTGGTGTTTACTTGAGTGGACAGAAACGCCATTTTGGTGTGCCTAGAATAGAGGGGATTATAGGAACCTGGTATCGCAAAAGATCATTAGCTAGCCCAATAATGTCTTCATCCACTAGTTGTACTCTAAAACCCACTCGTGTGAATACAATGCCCTCAATACATAGAAACGACATTTGAGGTTTAAAAGGTGATATATTGTTTTGAATTCTTTATATTCCAACCTTTTAGCATCTATATGGTGGAAAAAAGGTGCCTTACAACCGCAACCTATGTTTGGACAGATCTCACACGCAATTTGGATAAATTTCCCATGGTCTTTATTTTATTTTGAGAAACGATGTGGCAAAAATGATGTACGGTGTTTTACTTGAGTGGACATAAACAACATCTAGGTATGCCTTGAATAGAGGGGATTATAGGAAACCTAGTATCACAAAAGGTCATTAGCTAGCCCAATAACGTCATCATCCACTAGTTGTGAATACAATGCCCTCAATATCATAGAAACGTCATTTGAGGTTTAAAAGGTGATCTATTGTTTTGAATTCTTTATATTCCAACTTTTTCGCAACTGTATGGTGGAAAAAAGGTGCCTTACAACCTTAACCTATCTTTGTACAGTTCACTCACGTAATTTGGCTAAATTTTCCAAGGTCATTGTTTTATTTTTAGAAACAATGTGGCATATTGATGTGTTTTGTTTTTCTTGAGTGGACATAAACACCGTGTAGGTATGCCTTGAATAGAGGGGATTATAGGAAACCTGGTATCACAAAATGTCATTTGCTAGCCCAATGACATCATCCACTAGTTGTACTCTAATACCCTCACGTCCAATTACAATGCCCTTGACATCTGGGAAACATCATTTGTGGTATAAAAGGTGATCTATTGTTTTGAATTCTTTATATTCCAACTTTTTAGCAATTGTACGATGGAAAAAAGGTGTCTTACAACCTTAACCTATATTGGACAGTTCTCTCACAATTTGGCTAAATTTCCCATGGTCTTTATTTTACTTTGAGAAACAGTGTGGCATAATGATGTATGGTGTTATACTTGAGTGGACATAAACACCATCTAGGTATGCCTTGAATAGAGGGGACTATTGGAAACCTAGTATCACAAAAGTCATTAGCTAGCCAAATAACGTCTTCATCCACTAGTTGCACACTAATTCCCTCTCGTGCTAATATATTGCCCTCAAAATCATAGAAACATCATTTGTGGTTTAAAAGGTGATCTATTGTTTGAATTCTCTATATTCCAACTTTTTAGCAACGGTATGGTGGAAAAATGTGCCTTACAACCTTAACCTATGTTTGGACAGTTCTCTCACTCAATTTGGATAAATTTTCCATGGTCATTATTTTATTTTGAGAACGATGTGGCATATTGATGTGTGTTGTTTTTCTTGAGTGGATATAAAAACCATATAGGTATGCCTTGAATAGAGGGGATTATAGGAAACCTGGTATCACAAAAGGTCATTAGCTAGCCCAATAATGTCTTCATCCACTAGTTGTACTCTAATACCCTCTGGTGCGAATACAATGCCCTTGACATCAAGGAAACGTCATTTTTAATTTAAAAGATGATCTATTTTTTGAATTCTTCATATTCCTACTTAATAGCAATAGTTTGGTGGAAAGAAGATTCCTTACAACCTTAACCCATGTTTGGACATGTCTCTCGTGCAATTTGGCTAAATTTCCCATGGTCTTTATTTTATTTTTAGAAACGATGTGGCATAATGATGTGTGATGTTTTACTTGAGTGGACATAAACACATCAATATGAGTTTAAGTTTATGTGTGTTGTGTGGCCATTGATCATCGACCAAGGCTCGTACACCTCACCCCACATATGTTTACTTGCCATTCCTGCTATTTTGGACCATTGGTGTTAGCCTTCGGTATTATTGAAAATGGTCATTCCTGCTATTTTGGACACAAATAGGGGTTGTGTGATCATTGATCATCGACCAGAGGCCCATAAACCTGACCCCACATATGTTTCCTGGCCATAGATCACATTCTTGGATTTTTGGTGGAGACCATTTCTTGGTCAAGAATCCGTAGGTGTTGGCCATTGATCATCGACTAGAGGCTTGTACACCTCACCCCACATTTGTTTCCTTGTGATAGATCACATTCTTGGTTTTCGGGCGGAGACCATTTCTTGCCAAAAATCTGTAGGTATTATTGAAAATGGTCGTTCATGCTATTTTCGACAAAAATGGGGGTTGTGTGGCAATTGATCATCGACCAGTTTCGAGTACACCTCACCCCACATATGTTTCCTTCCCATAGTTCACATTCTTGGATTTCTGGCGAAGACTATTTCTTGGTCAAAAATCGTTAGGTGTTAGCCTTTGGTATTATTGAAAATGCTCGTTCAAGGCAATTTCTGACAAAAATGGGGTTGCGTGGCCATTCATCATCGACCAGAGGCTCGTACACCTCACCCCACTTATGTTTCCTTGCCATAGGTCAAATTTTTGGATTTCTATGGAGACCATTTTCTTGGTCAAAAATCTGAAGGTGTTAGCCTTCGATATTATTGCAAATGGTCGTTCATGGCTATTTTCGACAAAAATGGGGGTTGTGTGGCCATTGATCATTGACCAGAGGCTCGTTCACCTCACCCCCATATGTTTCCTTGCCAAAGATCACATTCTTGGATTTTTGGTGAGACCATTTCTTGGTCAAAAATCCGTTGGTGTTAGCCTACGGTATTATTTAAAATGGTCGTTCATGCTATTTTTGAAAAAATAGGGGTGGTGTGGCCTTTGATCATCGACCAGAGGCTCGTACACCTCACCCACATATGTTTCCTTACCGTGGATCACATTCTTGGATTTCTGGTGGAGACCATTTCTTGGTAAAAATCCTAGGTGTTAGCCTTTAGTATTATTGAAAATGATCGTTCATGGCTATTTTCGACAAAATGGGGGTTGTGGGGCCATTGATCATCGACCAGAGGCTTGTACACCAGACCCCACATATGTTTTCCTTGTCATAGGTCACATTTTTAGATTTCTGGTGGAGACCATTTCTTGGTCAAAAATCCGTAGGTGCTAGCATTCGGTATTATTGAAAATGGTCGTTCATTCTATTTTCGACAAAATGGGGGTTGTGAAGCCATTGACCATCGAACAAAGGCTCGTACACCTGACCCCACATATGTTTTTTGTCATAGGTCATGTTGGGGACTTGTTCTCAAATGCTTCGGATTAAGAACAAGGCAACACAAAATGTTAAATGTCAATATCCTTCGTCCTTCTAAACATTATTTCCTTAAGGATATAATGATTTTCGGACGAAGGTTATGAAGGACATACCTTCATAGGCATAAAATATATAATGAAGAAGGAATCATATGAAGCATATAAGTTAATATAAATGATTATATATTATTGACAATTCATTTCTATTTTATTATGATGACGGAATAGAAATGATATCAAATTACAAATGTACCTTCGGCCTGTTAGAAGGTAAAAGTACGAGTGTGACGCAAAAGTCAATGCCCAATCAGCGTGAACAGTACAGGGATACTGTTCATCTATTTATAGGCACGGTCGCAGCCCATGGAAAATTACAATAATGTCCTTAACATTTATCAATAACTCTATGATAACTCTTCGAGGTCTAATCTGGCTTTTCATCTTTAAGTCGGTTTCCTTTTCCGCCGCTACTTCGAAGCTCTTCTACACACAGCTTCGGCTCTGCGCCATCCTTTGTACTTCTTCGTACCGTGACTCTGATCCGAATCCGAAGGTACCTGTTAATGTACTTTACTCTAGAAACATTGTTAAATCATACTTTTGAGGACCTTCGGAAGCCGAAGGCCCCCAACAGTAGCCCTCACAATATTAATTTGTCAGAATGATGAATTCAGATTGCGAAATGGACGAAGGCTGTAAGCCGAAGGTCCGAAAAAACACCTTCCTTCTGCTAGAAAAGCAACAGTCATTGGCAAATGGGCCCTCCCAGTCTCCGACACAATGAGTTTATAAATACAGGCTCGCCACAATTTATTCGGCACGCTCCCTTGCCATCTGTTTTGCCTGCTCAAATAGTTTCTGCCCACAAATATTTGTTGCTTTCCTAGCTTTAAGCTTCGGAAGCGAGAGGCAAGAATTCCGAAGAGATGTCTGAGGAGAAGAAGGTTGTTGCCGAAATGAAGCTGAGTCTTTCTGAAGAGATGCATCTGGGTTTTCTTCAATCTATGTCGAAGACTAATACTGAGAAGATCCTAAAGAAATTTTGGAAGGTTTATCTGAAGATACTGGTGATAGCGACAGCTATGATGCAGATAGTGGTGGCGAAGACTCCAAAGATCGACCTTGGCGACCAAGCCATGCAGTTTTCGGCAAATCAAGTATTAAAGAAAGTCATCTTGCCAATATGAGGGAAGATATTTCCGGATTTGTCTATTGTAAGGGCTGACGAGGGAGAGAAGACTTCCCCAACTCCTGAGGAAAATGAAGTTGTAGTATTTCGAAGCTTCTTGAAAGCTGGATTACGATTTCCCTTGAGCCGTTTTGTTGTGGAGGTGCTGAAGATATTTGAAATCCACCTTCACCAACTTATTCCTGAAGCGATCATAAGGATGAATATTTTCGTGTGGGCTGTGAGGAGCCAAGGCTTGGAACCTGATGCAAAGAGCTTCTGTAATATACACGAATTGTTTTAACGACAAAACCCTGGGGTAAGGAACAATATCACAACAACTTTGGCTGCTACAGCTTCGGCTCTCGTTCTGGGTCAAGCTGCCCAGTGCCGACCTTTCGCAAGAGGTGGCCTGGCGACTGGATGACGGAATGGTTTTACGTGAAAAATGACTTGAAATCTCGAGAAGATATAAAGAAGATCATTATGCGTCCCATCTGGCAACGCTTCGGCCTGCGAAGGCCGAAGGTGGAAATGAATGAAGCAACCGAAGAATGCCAGAGAGCCTTCGGAGTTGTTTGCTCTTTTATTGGGACGAGGGATTTAACACAAGAACATATTGCCTTCAGAGTGTGGCCTCTTGCGGATAATTGGGAAATGCCGAAAGAAACTATTAAAGAAACTGACGAAGGTGGGCTAATCCGGCTGAAGTACACATTCAAGTACGGAGACAAATTCGTTGAACCAGATGATGATTGGTTAAAGAGCATTGAGACTGTAAGTGATGAACTGCTTGGGGCATATTCGAAGGCCGAAGATACTGCTTTGTCAGCGGCCTTCGGAGGCCGAAAAAGGAAAAGACTCAACCGGTATTTGATGCAATCGGGTTCGTCTACCCCGACTATCGCTATCCCATTCGAGGGCAGAAGAAAAGGCACAACTTCTGCGAAAGAAGAAACTACAGCTGCTCCTAGTGAGCCAGCACCGAAGAGAAAAAGGGTAAAGGTTCTCACCATCGGCCACGCTATATTGAACCAGCCACGGTGCCTGAGTTTACCGGAAAGACCTCTTCGGCCACCGAGGCCGAAGAGCCAACCCTGCTGCCAGAAGTCGCAGAAATGGCCGAAGTGCCAGCGACAGAAAAGATAAAAGAACCAGAGACTGAAGAAGCAAAAGCATCAGCTGAGGGAGTGAAGGCATCAGAAATTTTAAGTCCTTCAGATGAAATTGAAGCATCAAAAATTAAGAAGGGGCCGACAGTGACCCCAAAAAGGAAAAGAATGGTTAATGTGTTAGATGTTTTGGAAACAATTAAACTTCCAAGCACAACTCCAAAGAAACTGCTGAAACTTCTGAGGCACTTGCTGAAGTGTCTGTTGCTGAAGCTCCAAAGCAACAGACTGGAGTTGAAACTGGGCCTCCAGAACCAACCAAGGTAATACCTTCGGAAGCAGAAGAAGTAAAAACTGCAAAGGCAACCGAAGAAATGAAAATGTCAGAGCCAGCTTCGGTTGAAGAAATTGATACCGCCGTCCCCGAAGCATCTTCCAAAATATATGACTATATCGTGCGACATGCTTCGGAAAAAGTTATCAGAAGAAGAGATTTATGAAGCTAACCATTATGCCAAAGATTGAAATATCCGAAGGGGGCACTAGTATTCAATGGAACGGACGAAGGGGATTTCCTATACTGCCTCCCAGACAACAAAGAATTATCCGTCTGTCGGGAGATGGCTAGGAGTATGGGGTTCCCGAAGCTCGAAGCTGGCTTATGTGCTATGACGAAAGAAGATCTCGCAGATAGCCTTGCGTATAATAGCCTGAAGGTATGGGAATTAGACGTTTGAAAATTTTATAATTCGTAACTCATTCTTTTATTCTTATATGGACTCTTTTTCGTATAGGGTTTAATTCTAAGCAACGCATTAAGAGCACATAAGAGTGCCGAAGACGAGAGCTATGAAATTGCGTTCAACAATTTACGATCAGAAGTTATTAAACTGAGAAACGAAGCTCTTGAAAAAGATAAAATTCTGCTTACATTGGTAGACAAGATAAAAAAGGACGAAGCTGCTTCAAAGGTTCAGGCCGATGCTCACAGGTGCGAAATTAAAGATCTTCAGAAGCAACTAGCTAGAGCTAAAGAAGAACGTATGCTTGAAGAGACAAAACGAGAGCTTAGTGACCAATTGGCCAATCATTTGGAGATAAGTGCTAAGGAGCTTCGTGCATCCCAGAGAAAATGCTATGTTAAATCCATAGAGTGCGTTAAGAAAATAAAATCCAGCTTCGCCAGCGTTGGTGCATTTTCTAGTGAAGAGAATTTTTCAAGAGGTAATCCTGAAGGTCCCATGGAATGGATCAGTCACGAAGCAGAGGCCTTCGAGGAAATTCTGAACAGCCGCGGCGACATCTGCGCTTTTTCGGGTGCTAGAGGGATTGCTACGGTTTTGGAGAAGAAGGGCTGCGAACACGTAAAATCCTTAGCGCAGTCCGAAGCTACTTTGTCTACTGAAGATATTAAGACCCTCACCCGAAGCAAGCGTGGTCGGCGGAAAATTCTTCACCGATATCTGGGATAACGGCGGCCGAGAACTGGCGCAAGAAATTATCCAAAGGAGTGAAAAAGGCATCCACGATGCTAGAAAAGTAGCAGAAGCTGCCGAAAAAAGTACAGAGCCAGAAGGGCACATAGGTATTAATTAGTGGTTTTTTATGTTAATTTCTATTTCAAACTCCGTTCTCGGTTTGTAATAGTAATATAGCCGTATCTTTTCTTCCCTCAGAAGCTGCTGAAGCATCTCCGGGCCCCTACCCGAAGGGGGACGATGAAATTAGACAAATGGCCGAAGCCATTATGGACAAGGTTGTCAATCAACTATTGAACGAAGCTGTAGAAATAGTGCTTAAAGAGGATTGAATGCCATTGTAGAAACATTTGAAATGTAAAAATGTGTAATATATTGTAACTTTAAATGTAATATACAATCTATTTATAGTTTTATTCTTTACGATGCATGAAACTTTGCATACATACCATTTTTTGAGCCTTCGGCGGAAAACACCTTCCCTTCTTTTCATGCTTCGTGAAGAAAATCTTTTTCTATATCATAAGAATTTGCTTACTTCTCTGATGAAAAATGTCCAAGCTTCGTGAAATGTTCTTCGAAGCTGTAAAGAAGTTTTGTGTTGCTTTTCCGATGAGGCTACACTTCATCTCGATTTGCCTTGTGCCTTAGCACGATTTTTCTTTCCCAAAATATGTTCCGAAGGTCAATACTGTATCCCCTTCTTGTTCCAGATGCATTATAGTATGATGCTTATGTTATGCAAAAATGATGTGATGATGTTATGTTATGCAAAAATGATGTTTGTGCCGCAGATACATATCCCTGTAATAAAGCACACACACTTTTTATATCAGCGTTGACTTTTCGCTGTAAGCCTCCCTTAGGAGCTTCTTCGCCTTTTACTTTCAGCGGAATCAGCGTTTATTTTTCGCTGTAAGCCTCCCTTAGGAGCTTCTTCGCCTTTTACTTTCAGCGGAATCAGCGTTTATTTTTCGCTGTAAGCCTCCCTTAGGAGCTTCTTCGCCTTTTACTTTCAGCGAATCAGCGTTTATTTTTCGCTGTATGTTTAGAAAACTTACACTGCGCTCCTTAGGAACGACTTTTTACTGCTTCGAACAATTTGTACTGTGTCCATTAGATCGAATTTTTGATAATACAAAAGTCCAAATCAGTATAAGTTCGTATGCTTCGGCAACTCGAGCCTATGGAAAAAACATATTTTTATTATGGTAGAAGACGGAAGTATTACAAGAAATTGAAATTCAATTAAAGACATTTGAACTCTTCATAATTGTTCCTTATTAACAAAAAAGTAATAGTGAAAGTAGGAAATGCAAAAGAACTGCTGTTGATGTAGGATATTCGTCAGTAGATGTGCTTCGACTCGGGCACAGTGCTATTGACTGTGCGAGCTTCGGATTCCTCTCTGAAATCCCGCTGAAGGTTAGTGCGCTGACTCCCTTCTGGCTGCTGACCTCTTTGGATCGGCGGTGGTGGTGGAGGTTGCTGCTAGGATGCTTGGGGTTGACTCGCCGAAGCAACAGAAGCTGCAGGGTGGTTGCCTACATATTCTGGAATATAGGTGAGTGATACGAAGCAGTATGCATGACCTGCTTCGGCTGACTCTGTTGCGCTGCTGCTTCCGCTATTTCCTTCTGCTTCTGGATGGTAACATGGCACATTCTGGTAGTATGGCCCTTGTCTTCACCACAGAATAGGCAATATATTTTTCTTGGCTGGTCTCCAAACCTTCCCCCGAAGCCCCTGGCGCCTCTGCCTCTTGGCGCTGGCGACCGAAAAGAACTCTGCTGTTGGGCCGAAGCTTGTGAAGAGTGTTGTGGCCTTTGCTGCTGGCTTCCTCGATCATCAGTTTGAGCAGAGTTATGGATTGACCTAACATGCCTCGGGTGAAATCTTCCTCCGAAGCCCCTGGTCATTTCAGAAAACCTGAATGCTTCCTCCCTTCTTTGGCGGAAGTCATTGTCAGCTCGAATGTATTTGTCCATCTTCTGGAGAAGCTTCTCCAACGTTTGTGGTGGCTTCCTGGCAAAGTACTGCGCTGATGGCCCCGGCCGAAGCCCCTTAATCATGGCCTCAATGAAATTTCATTGGGAACTTTTGGCGCTTGTGCCCTCAGGCGCAGAAACCTCTAGACATACGCCTGAAGGTACTCTTCATGGTTCTGGGTACACTGAAAGAGAGCCTGAGCGGTGACTGGCTTTGTCTGAAACCCTTGGAAGCTAGTTATCAGCATATCCTTCAATTTCTACCAAGAAGTGATTGTCCCTGGCCGATGGGAAGAGTACCAATTCTGAGCAACGCTCCTGACGGCCATGACAAAAGATTTTGCCATGACTGCCGTATTGCCACCATACGAAGATATTGTTGCTTCATAACTCATTAGGAATTGCTTCGGGTCTGTGTGACCGTCATACATGGGGAGCTGGGGTGGCTTGTAAGACTGTGGCCATGGTGTAGCCTGCAATTCTGTTGAAAGAGGAGAAGCATCATCAAAAGAAAAGTTTCCATGATGGAAATCTTCATACCAGTCATCCTCATTGTGAAAGCCTTCCTGATGAAGCTCTCTACGTGGAGGCCTTCGGCTTTGATCATCTTGAACAAGATGACGAACCTCTTCAGAAGCTTTGTCTATCTGTCTCTGAAGATCAGCTAGATGAGCCATCTTCTCCTTCTTGCGTTGCACCTGTTGCTGAAGGATCTCCAGGTTTTGGATTTCCTGATCCAGGTCATCCTCCGGAGGTGTTGGACTGACAGCCTTCCTCTTCTGGCTTCGGGCCTCTCTGAGAGAAAGGACATCCTGATTGGGATCCAGCGGCTGTAAAGTACCAGCCCCTGTCGCTGAAGCTTTTTTCGGCGGCATGACGAAGCTGATACTTGCCGAAGATGTTCAAAACTCAAGAAATGGAAGTGAGTTCACGGAGGTGGACGCCAATGTTGGGGACTTGTTCTCAAATGCTTCGGATTAAGAACAAGGCAACACAAAATGTTAAATGTCAATATCCTTCGTCCTTCTAAACATTATTTCCTTAAGGATATAATGATTTTCGGACGAAGGTTATGAAGGACATACCTTCATAGGCATAAAATATAATGAAGAAGGAATCATATGAAGCATATAAGTTAATATAAACGATTATATATTATTGACAATTCATTTCTATTTTAATATGATGACGAAATAGAAATGATATCAAATTACAAATGTACCTTCGACCTGTTAGAAGGTAAAAGTACGAGTGTGACGCAAAAGTCAATGCCCAATCAGCGTGAACAGTACAGGGATACTGTTCATCTATTTATAGGCACGGGTCGCAGCCCATGGAAAATTACAATAATGTCCTTCACATTTATCAATAACTCTATGATAACTCTTCGAGGTCTAATCTGGCTTTTCATCTTTAAGTCGGTTTCCTTTTCCGCTACTTCGAAGCTCTTCTACACACAGCTTCGGCTCTGCGCCATCCTTTGTACTTCTTCGTACCGTGACTCTGATCCGAATCTGAAGGTACCTGTTATTGTACTTTACTCCAGAAACATTGTTAAATCATACTTTTGAGGACCTTCGGAAGCCGAAGGCCCCCAACAGGTCACATTCTTGTATTTCTAGTGGGGTCCATTTGTTGGTCAAAAATCCGTAGGTGTTAGCCTTCGGTATTGTTGAAAATGCTCGTTCTTGCTATATTGGACAAAAATGGGGGTTGTGTAGCCATTGATCATCGACCAAAGGCTCATACACCTGACCCCACATATGTTTCCTTGCCATAGATCACATTCTTGGATTTTTGGTGCAGATCATTTCTTGGTAAAAAACCCGTTGGTGTAAGCCTTTGGTATTATTGAAAATGGTCGTTTCATGGCTATTTTCGGCAAAGATGAAGCTTGTGTGGCCATTGATCATCGACTAGAGGCTCCTACACCTCACCCCACATAGGTTTCCTTGCCATAGATCACATTCTTGGTTTTCTGGTGGAGACCATTTCTTGGCCAAAAATCTGTTGGTGTTAGCCTTCCGTATAATTAAAAATGGTCCTTCATGCTATTTGACAAAAATGGGAGTTGTGTGGCCATTGATCATTGACCAGAGGCTCGTACACCTCACCCCATGTATGTTTTCTTTCCATAGATCACATTCTTGGATTTCTGGTGGAGACCATTTTTTGTTCAAAAATCCGTAGGTGTTAGCCATGGGTATTATTGAAAATGGTCGTTCATGGCATTTTCGACAAAAATAGGTGTTGTGTGACCATTAATCATCGACTAGAGGCTCGTACACCTCACCCCACATATGTTTCCATGCCATAGATCACATTTTTGGATTTTTGGTCGAGACAATTTATTGGTCAAAAATTCGTAGGTGTTTGCCTTCGGTATTATTGGAAATGGTCGTTAATGCAATTTTCGATAAAAATATTGGTTGTGTAGCCATTGACCATCGAATTGAGGCTCGTACACCTGACCCCACATATGTTTCCTTGCCATTGGTCACATTCTTGGATTTTGGACACTTCTTGGTCGAGATCCGTAGGTGTTAGCCTTCGATATTATTGAAAATGGTCGTTCTTGCAATTTTGGACAAAAATGGGGGTTATGTGGGCCATTGATTATCAACCAGAGGCTCATACACCTGGCCCCACATATGTTTCCTTGCCATAGATCACATCCTTGGATTTTTGGTGGAGGCCATTTCATGGCCAAAAATCCGTTGGTGTTAGCCTCGGTATTATTGAAAATGGGGGTTTTTTAGTCGATGATCAATGGCCACACAACCCCATTTTTGTCGAAAATAGCATGAACGGCCATTTTCAATAATACCAAAGGCTAACCCTAGGGATTTTTGACCTAGAAATGATCTCCACTAGAAATCCAAGAATGTGACCTTTGGCAAGGAAACATATGTGGGGTGAGGTGTATGAACCTCTAGTCGATGATCAATGGCACACAACCCCTATTTTTGTTGAAAATAGCATGAATGACCATTTTCAATAATAGTGAAGGCTAACACCTATGGATATTTGATCAAGAAATGGTCTCTGCCATAAATGCAAGAATGTGATCTATGGCAAGGAAACATATGTGGTGTGTGGTTTCTAAGCCTCTGGTCGTTGATCAATGGCCACACAACCCCCATTTTTGACGAAAATAGCATGAGCGGCCATTTTCAATAATACCGAGGGCTAACACCTACGGATTTTTGACCAAGAAATGGCCTCCACCAGAATTCTAAGAATGTGATCTATGGCAAGGAAACATATGTGGATTGAGGTGTACGAGCCTCTAGTCCATGATTTCTAGCCACACAACGCATATTTTTGCCGAAAATTGCATCAATACCGAAGGCTAACACCTACAGATTTTTGACCAATAAATGGTCTCCACCAAAAATACAAAAATGTGATCTATGGCATAGAAACCTATGTGGGATGAGGTGCACGAGTCTCTAGTCGATGATCAATGGCCACACAACCCCCATTTTTGTCAAAATAGCATAAACGACCATTTTCAATAATTCCGAAGGCTAACACCTATTGATTTTTGACCAAGAAATGGTCTCCACTAGAAATCCAAGAATGTGATTTATGGCAAGGAAATATATGTGAGGTCAGGTCTACGAGCCTCTGTTCAATGGTCAATGGATACACAACCCCCATTTTTGTCAAAAAATAGAATGAACGGCCATTTTCAATAATACTGAAGGTTAACACTTATGGATTTTTGACTAAGAAATGGTCTCCACCAGAAATCTAAGAATGTGATCTATGGCAAGGAAAATATGTGAGGTATGGTGTACGAGCCTCTGATCGATGATCAATGGCTACACAACCCCCATTTTGTCGAAAATAGCCAAGAACGGCCATTTTCAATAATACCGAAGGCTAACGCCTACGAATTTTCGACCAAGAAATGGTCTCCACTAGAAATACAAGAATGTAATCTATGGCAAGGAAACATATGTTGGGTGAGGTGTACGAGCCTTTGGTCAATGATAAATGGCCACACAAGCCCCATTTTTGTCGAAAATAGCATGAACGACCATTTTCAATAATACTGAAGGCTAACACCAACGGATTTTTCACTAAGAAATGGTCTCCACCAGAAATCCCAGAATGTGATCTATGGTAAGGAAACATATGTGGGGAGAGGTGTACGAGCCTCTAGTTGACGATCAAAGGCCACCCAACACTTATTTTTGTTGAAAATAGCATGAACGACCATTTTCAATAATACCGAAGGCAAACACCTACGATTTTTGACCAAGAACTGGTCTCCACCAGAAATCCAAGAATGTGATCTATGGCAAGGAACCATATGTGGGGTGAGGTGAACGAGCCTCTGGTCAATGATCAATGGCCACACAACCCTCATTTTTGTCGAAAATAGCCATGAATGACCATTTTCAATAATACCGAAGGCTAACACCTACAGATTTTTGACCAAGAAATGGTCTCCACCAGAAATCCAAGAATGTGATCTATGGCAAGGAAACATATGTGGGGTGAGGTGAACGAACCTCTGGTCAATGATCAATGGCCACACGACCCCCATTTTTGTCGAAAATAGCCATGAACGACCATTTTCAATAATACCAAAGGCTACAGATTTTTGACCAAGAAATGGTCTCCACCAGAAATCCAAGAATGTGACCTATGGCAAGGAAACATATGTGGGGTGTGGTGTACGAGTAACTGGTCGATTATCAATGGCCACACAACTCCCATTTTGTCGAAAATAGCATGAACGACCATTTTCAATAATAACGAAGGCTAACACCTATGGATTTTTGACCAAGAAATGGTTTCCATCAGATATCCAAGAATGTGATCTATGGCAAGAAAACATACGTGGGGTGAAGTGTACGTGCCTCTGGTCGATAGTGCGGCCATTGATCATCGACCAGAGGCACGTACACTTCACCCCACGTATGTTTTCTTGCCATAGATCACATTCTTGGATTTTTGATGGAAACCATTTCTTGGTCAAAAATCCATAGGTGTTAGCCTACATTATTATTGAAAATGATCGTTCATGCTATTTTCGAGAAAAATGGGGGTTGTGTGGCCATTGATCATCGACCAGTTACTCGTACACCTCACCCCACATATGTTTCCTTGCCATATGTCACATTGTTGGATTTCTGGTGGAGACCATTTCTTGGTCAAAAATCTATAGCCTTTGGAATTATTGAAAATGGTTGTTCATGGCTATTTTCGACAAAAATGGGGGTCGTTGGCAATTGATCATTGACTAGAGGCTCGTTCACCTCACCCCACATATGTTTCCTTGCCATAGATCACATTCTTGGATTTCTGGTGGAGACCATTTCTTGGTCAAAAATCTGTTGGTGTTAGCCTTCGGTATCATTGAAAATGGTCGTTCATTACTATTTTCGACAAAAATGGGGGTTGTGTGGCCATTGATCATTGACCAGAGGCTCGTTCACCTCACCCCACATATGGTTCCTTGCGATAAATCACATTCTTGGATTTCTGGTGGAGACCAGTTCTTGGTCAAAAATCCGTAGGTGTTTGCCTTCAGTATTATTGAAAATGGTCGTTCATGCTATTTTCAACAAAAATAGGTATTGGGTGGCCTTTGATCGTCAACCAGAGGCTCGTACACCTCTCCCCACATATGTTTCCTTGCCATCGATCACATTCTTGGATTTCTGGTGGAGACCATTTCTTAGTGAAAAATCCATTGGTGTTAGCCTTCAGTATTATTGAAAATGGTCGTTCATGCTATTTTTGACCAAAATGGGGCTTGTGTGGCCATTTATCATTGACCAAAGGCTCGTACACCTCACCCCACATATGTTTCCTTGCTATAGATTACATTCTTGTATTTTGGTGGAGACCATTTCTTGGTCGAAAATCTGTAGGCGTTAGCCTTCGGTATTATTGAAAATGGTCGTTCTTGGCTATTTTCGACAAAATGGGGGTTGTGTGGCCATTGATCATCGACCAGAGGCTCGTACACCATACCCCACATATTTTCCTTGCCATAGATCACATTCTTAGATTTCTGGTGGAGACGATTTCTTAGTCAAAAATCCATAGGTGTTATCCTTCGGTATTATTGAAAATGGCTGTTCATGCTATTTTTGACAAAAATGGGGGTTGTGTGGCCATTGATCATCGACTAGAGACTCGTACACCTCATCCCACATATGTTTCTATGCCATAGATCACATTTTTGGATTTTTGGTGGAGACCATTTATTGGTCAAAAATCTGTAGGTGTTAGCCTTCGGTATTATTGTAAATGGTCGTTGATGCAATTTTCGGCAAAAATATGCGTTGCGTGGCCAATAATCATGGACCAGAGGCTCGTACACCTCAATCCACATATGTTTCCTTGCCATAGATCACATTCTTAGATTTCTGGTGGAGGCCATTTCTTGGTCAAAAATCCATAGGTGTTAGCCCTCGTTATTATTGAAAATGGTCGTTCATGCTATTTTCGTCAAAATGGGGGTTGTGTGGCCATTTACCAATGACCAGAGGCTCAGAAACCACAACCCACATATGTGTAGTTGCCATAGATCACATTCTTGCATTTCTGGCAGAGACCATTTCTTGATCAAAAATCCATAGGTGTTAGCCTTCACTATTATTGAAAATGGTCATTCATGCAATTTTCAACAAAAATAGGGGTTGTGTGTCCATTGATCATCGACTAGAGGTTCATACACCTCACCCCACATATGTTTCCTTTCCATAGGTCACATTCTTGGATTTCTGGTGGATACCATTTCTAGGTCAAAAATCCGTAGGTGTTAGCCTTCGGTATTATTGAAAATGGCCGTTCATGCTTTTTTTCGACAAAAATGGGGTTGTGTGGCCATTGATCATCGACTAAAAAACCACCATTTTCAATACTACCGAGGCTAACACCTATGGATTTTTGGCCAAGAAATGGCCTCCACCAAAAATCCAAGAATGTGATCTATGGCAAGGAAACATATGTGGGGTCAAGTGTATGAGCCTCTGGTTGATAATCCATTGCCACACAGCCCCCATTTTTATCCAAAATTGCAAGAACGACCATTTTCAATAATATCGAAGGCTAACACCTACGGATCTCGACCAAGAAGTGGTCCCCACTAGAAATCAAAGAATGTGACCTATGGCAAGGAAACATATGTGGGGGCAGGTGTACGAGCCTTTGTTCGATGGTCAATGGCTACACAACCCCAATTTTTGTCGAAAATTGCATCAACAACCATTTTCAATAATATCGAAGGCAAACATCTATGGATGTGTTAGCCTTCGGTATTATTGAAAATGGTCATTCATGGCTATTTTCGACAAAAATGTGGGTTGCGTGGCCATTGATCTTTGACAAGAGGCTCATACACTTCACCCCACATATGTTTTCTTGCCATAAATCACATTCTTGGATTTCTGGTGGAGACCATTTCTTGGTCAAAAATCTGTTGGTGTTAGCCTTCAGTGTCATTGAAAATGGTCGTTCATGGCTATTTTCGACAAAATGGGGGTTGTGTGGCCATTGATCATCGACCAGAGGCTCGTACACTTCACCCCACATATGTTTTCTTGCCATAGATCACATTCTTGGATTTCTGGTGGAGACCATTTCTTGGTCAAAAATCCGTTGGTGTTAGCCTTCGGAATTATTGTAAATGGTCGTTCATGGCTATTTTCGACTAAAATGGGGGTTGTGTGGCCATTTATCATTGACTAGAGGCTCGTACACCTCACCCCACATATGTTTCCTTGCCATAGATCGTATTCTTGGATTTCTGGTGGACACCATTTCTTGGTCAAAAATCCGTACGTGTTAGCCTTCGGTATTATTGAAAATGGTCATTCATGGCTATTTTCGACAAAAATGGGGGTTGTGTGGCCATTGATCATCGACCAGAGGCTCGTAAACCTCACCCCGACCATTTCTTGGTCAAAAATCCGAATTTGTTAGCCTTCAGTACTATTGAAAATGGTCGTTCATGGCTATTTTCGACCAAATGGGTGTTGTGTGGCCATTTATCATCGACCAGAGGCTCGTACACCTCACCCCACATATGTTTCCTTGCAATAGATCACATTCTTGGATTTCTGGTGGAGACCATTTCCTTGTCAAAAATCCGTTGGAGTTAGCCTTCGGTATTATTGAAAATGGTCGTTCATGGCTATTTTCGACTAAAATGGGGGTTGTGTGGCCATTTATCATCGACCAGAGGCTCGTACACCTCACCCCACATATGTTTCCTTGCCATTGATCGCATTCTTGGATTTCTGGTGGAGACCATTTCTTGGTCAAAAATCCGTACGTATTAG
The DNA here is from genome assembly GCA_029449295.1 of Zea luxurians. Taxonomy (NCBI): domain Eukaryota; kingdom Viridiplantae; phylum Streptophyta; class Magnoliopsida; order Poales; family Poaceae; genus Zea; species Zea luxurians. The sequence goes on along the minus strand of JAOPSE010003108.1, from coordinate 19,316 downwards.
CCTTCGCTATTATTGAAAATGGTCATTCATGGCTATTTTCGACAAAAATGCGGATTGTGTGGCCATTGATCATCGACCAGAGGCTCGTAAACCTCACCCCACATATGTTTCCATGCCATAGATCACATTCTTGGATTTATGGTGGTGACCATTTCTTGGTCAAAAATCCGTAGGTGTTAGCATTCAGTGTCATTGAAAATGGTCGTTCATGGCTATTTTCGACAAAAATGGGGGTTGTGTGGCCATTGATCATCGACCTGAGGCTCGTACACCTCACCCCACATATGTTTCCTTGCCATAGATCACATTCTTGGATTTCTGGTGGAGACCATTTCTTGGGCAAAAATCCGAATGTGTTAGCCTTCGGTATTATTGAAAATGGTCGTTCATGGTATTTTCGACAAAAATGGGGGTTGTGTGGCCATTGATCATCAACGAGATGCTCATACACCTCACCCCATATATGTTTCCTTGCCATAGATCACATTCTTGGATTTCTGGTGGAGACCATTTCTTGGTCAAAATCCGTAGGTCTTAGCCTTCGGTATTATTGAAAATGGTCGTTCATGGCTATTTTCATCAAAAATGGGGGTTGTGTGGCCATGTATCATCGACCAGAGGCTCGTACACCTCACCCCACATATGTTTCCTTGCCATAGATCACAATCTTGGATTTCTCGTGGAGACCATTTGTTGGTCAAAAATTCGTAGGTGTTAGCCTTCAGTGTCATTGAAAATGGTCGTTCATGGCTATTTTCGACAAAAATGGGGGTTGTGTGGCCATTGATCATCGACCAGAGGCTCGTACACTTCACCCCACATATGTTTTCTTGCTATAGATCACATTCTTGGATTTCTGGTGGAGACCATTTCTTGGTCAAAAATCTGTTGGTGTTAGCCTTCGGTATTATTGAAAATGGTCGTTCATGGCTATTTTCGACTAAAATGGGGGTTGTGTGGCCATTTATCATCAACCAGAGGCTCGTACACCTCACCCCACATATGTTTACTTGCCATAGATCACATTCTTGGATTTCTGGTGGAGACCATTTTTTGGTTAAAAATCCGTACGTGTTAGCCTTCGGTATTATTGAAAATGGTCATTTATGGCTATTTTCGACAAAAACGGGGGTTGTGTGGCCATTGATTATCGACCAGAGGCTCGTACACCTCACCCCACATATGTTTCCTTGCCGTAGATCACATTCTTGGATTTCTGGTGTTGACCATTTCTTGGTCAAAAATCCGTTGGTGTTAGCCTTCGGTATTATTAAAATGGTCGTTCATAGCTATTTTCGACAAAAATGGGGGTTGTGTGGCCATTGATCATCGACCAAAGGCTCATACACCTTACCCCACATATGTTTCCTTGCCATAGACCACATTCTTGGATTTCTGGTGGAGACCATTTGTTGGTCAAAAATCCGTAGGTGTTAGCCTTCGGTATTAATGAAAATGGTCGTTCATGGGTATTTTCATCAAAAATGGGGGTTGTGTGGCCATTTATCATCAACCAGAGGCTCGTACACCTCACCCCACATATGTTTCCTTCCCATAGATCACATTCTTGGATTTCTAGTGGAGAGCATTTCTTGGTCAAAAATTCGTACGTGTTAGCCTTCGGTATTATTGAAAATGGTCGTGGTCGTTCATGGCTATTTTCGACAAAATGGGGGTTGTGTGGCCATTGATCATCGACTAGAGGCTCATACACCTCACCCACATATGTTTCCTTGTCGTAGATCACATTCTTGGATTTCTGGTGGAGACCATTTCTTGGTCAAAAATCCGTACGTGTTAGCCTACGGTATTATTGAAAATGGTCGTTCATGGCTATTTTCGACAAAATAGAGGTTCTGTGGCCATTGATCATCGACCAGAGGCTCATACACCTCACCCACATATGTTTCCTTGCCGTAGATCACATTCTTGGATTTCTGGTGGAGACCATTTCTTGGGCAAAAATCCGAATGTGTTAGCCTTCGGTATTATTGAAAATGGTTATTCATGGCTATTTTCGACAAAAATGGGGGTTGTGTGGCCATTTATCTTCAACCAGAGGCTCATACACCTCACTACACATATGTTTTCTTGCCATAGATCACAATCTTGGATCTATGGTGGAGACCAGTTCTTGGTCAAAAATCCATAGGTGTTAGCCTTCAGTGTCATTGAAAATAGTCGTTCATGACTATTTTCGACAATAATGGGGGTTGTGTGGCCATTGATAATCGACCAGAGGCTCGTACACCCACCCCACATATGTTTCCTTGCCATAGATCACATTCTTGGATTTCTGGTGGAGACCATTTCTTGGTCAAAAATCCGTAGGTGTTAGCCTTCGGTATTATTGAAAATGGTCGTCATGGCTATTTTCGACAAAAATGGGGGTTGTGTGGCCGTTGATCATCGACCAGAGGCTCGTACACCTCACCCCACATATGTTTTATTGCCATAGATCAAAATCTTGGATTTCTCGTGGAGGCCATTTCTTGGTCAAAAATCCTTACGTGTTAGCCTTCGGTATTATTGAAAATGGTCGTTCACGGCTATTTTCGACAAAAATGGGGGTTGTGTGGCCATTGATCATCGACCAGAGGCTCGTACACCTCACCCGACATATAATTCCTTGCCATAGATCATATTCTTGGATTTCTGGTGGAGACGATTTCTTGGTCAAAAATCCGTAGGTGTTAGCCTTCGGTATTATTGAAAATGGTCGTTCATGGCTATTTTCGACAAAAATGGGGGTTGTGTGGCCATTGATCATCGACTAGAGGCTCGTACACCTCACCCCACATATGTTTCCTTGCCATAGATCAAATTCTTGAATTTCTGGTGGAGACCATTTCTTGGTCAAAAATCTGTAGGTGTTAGCCTTCGATATTATTGTAAATGGTCGTTCATGTCTATTTTCGACAAAAATGGTGGTTGTGTGGCCATTGATCATCAACCAGAGGCTCATACACCTCAGCCCACATATGTTTCCTTGCCATAGATCACATTCCTGGATTTCTGGTGGAGACCATTTCTTGGTCAAAAATCTGTAGGTGTTAGCCTCTGGTCTTATTGAAAATGGTCGTTCATGGCTATTTTGATAAAAAATGGGGGTTGTATGGCCATTTATCATCAACCAGAGGCTCGAACACCTCACCCCACATATGTTTCTTGCCATAGATCACATTCTTGGATTTCTGGTGGAGACCATTTCTTGGTCAAAAATTCGTACGTGTTAGCCTTCGATATTATTGAAAATGGTCGTTCATGGCTATTTTCGACAAAATGGGGGTTGTGTGGCCATTGATCATCGACCAGAGGCTCGTACACCTCACCCCACATATGTTTCCTTGCCATAGATCACATTCTTGGATTTCTGGTGGAGACCATTTCTTGGGCAAAAATCGAATGTGTTAGCCTTCGGTATTTTTGAAAATGGTCATTCATGGCTATTTTCGATAAAAATGGGGGTTGTTTCGCCATTGATCTTCGACCAGAGGCTCATACACATCACTACACATATGTTTCCTTGCCATATATCACATTCTTGGATTTATGGTGTAGACCATTTCTTGGTCAAAAATCCATAGGTGTTAGCCTTCAGTGTCATTGAAAATGGTCGTTCATGGCTATTTTCGACAAAATAGAAATTCTGTGGCTATTGATCATCGACCAGAGGCTCATACACCTCACCCCACATATGTTTCCTTGGCATAGATCACATTCTTAGATTTCTGGTGGAGACCATTTCTTGGTCAAAAATCCGTAGGTGTTAGCCTTCAGTATTATTGAAAATGGTCATTCATGGCTATTTTCGACAAAAATGGGGGTTGTGTGGCCATTTATCTTCAACCAGAGGCTCATACACCTCACTACACATATGTTTTCTTGCCATATATCACATTCTTGGATCTATGGTGGAGACCAGTTCTTGGTCAAAAATCCGTAGGTGTTAGCCTTCAGTGTCATTGAAAATAGTCGTTCATGGCTATTTTTGACAAAAAATGGGGTTTGTGTGGCCATTGATAATCTACCAGAGGCTCAAACACCACACCCCACAAATGTTTCCTTGCCATAGATCACATTCTTGGATTTCTGGTGGAAACCATTTCTTGGTCAAAAATGAACGACCATTTTCAATAATACCATAGGCTAACACCTACGAATTTTTGACAAAGAAATGGTCTCCACCAGAAATCTAAGAATGTGATCTATGGCAAGGAAACATATGTGGGGTGAGGTGTGTGAGCCTCTGGTCGATGATCAATGGCCACACAACCCCCATTTTTGTCGAAAATAGCCATGAACGACCATTTTCAATAATACCGAAGGCTAACACCTACGGATTTTTGACCAAGAAATGGTCTCCACCAGAAATCCAAGAATGTGATCTATGGCAAGGAAACATATGTGGGTGAGGTGTACGAGCCTCTGGTCGATGATCAATGGCCACACAACCCCCATTTTTGTCGAATATAGCCATGAACGACCATTTTCAATAATACAGAAGGCTAACACCTACGGATTTTTGACCAAGAAATCGTCTCCACCAGAAATCCAAGAATATTATCTATGGCAAGGAAACATATGTGGGGTGAGGTGTACGAGCCTCTGGTCGATGATCAATGGCCACACAACCACCATTTTTGTCGAAACTAGCCATGAACGACCATTTTCAATAATACAGAAGGCTAACATGTATGGATTTTTGACCAAGAAATGGTCTCCACGAGAAATCCAAGATTGTGATCTATGGTAATGAAACATATTTGGGGTGAGGTTTACGAGCCTCTTGTCGAAGATAAATGGCCACACAACCCCCATTTTTGTCGAAAATAGCCATGAACGACCATTTTCAATAATACCAAAGGCTAACACATACGGATTTTTGACCAAGAAATGGTCTCCACCAGAAATCCAAGAATGTGATCTATGGCAAGGAAACATTTGTGGGGTGAGGTGTATGAGCCTCTGGTCGATTATCAATGACCACACAACCCCCATTTTTGTCGAAAATAGCCATGAACGACTATTTTCAATGACACTGAAGGCTAACACCTACGGATTTTTGACCAAGAACTGGTCTCCACCATAGATCCAAGAATGTGATATATGGCAAGAAAACATATGTGTAGTGAGGTGTATGAGCCTCTGGTTGAAGATAAATGGCCACACAACCCCCATTTTTGTCGAAAATAGCCATGAATGACCATTTTCAATAATACCGAAGGCTAACACCTACGGATTTTTGACCAAGAAATTGTATCCACCAGAAATCCAAGAATGTGATCAATGGCAAGGAAACATATGTGGGGTGAGGTGTATGAGCCTCTGGTCGATGATCAATGGACACAGAACCTCTATTTTGTCGAAAATAGCCATGAACGACCATTTTCAATGACACTGAAAGGCTAACACCGTAAGGATTTTTAGACCAAGAAATGGTCTCCACCAGAAATCCAAGAATGTGATCTATGGCAAGGAAACATATGTGGGGTGAGGTGTATGAGCCTCTGGTCGATGATCAATGGCCACACAACCCCCATTTTGCCTGAAAATAGCCATGAACGACCATTTCAATAATACCGAAGGCTAACACCGTACGAGTTTTTAACCAAGAAATGGTCTCCACCAAGAAATCCAAGAATGTGATCTATGGCAAGGAAACATATGTGGGGTGAGGTGGTATGAGCCTCTAGGTCGATGATCAATGGCCACACAACCACCCATTTTGTCCGAAAATAGCCATGAAGCGACCATTTTCAATAATACTAGAAGGCTAACACCTACGGATTTTTGACCAAGAAATGGTCTCCACCAGAAAATCCAAGAATGTGATCTATGGCAAGGAAACATATGTGGGGTGAGGTGTATGAGCCTCTGAGTCGATGATCAATGGCCACACAACCCCCCATTTTTGTCGAAAATAGCCATGAACGACCATTTTCAATAATACTCGAAGGCTAACACCGTACGGATTTTTGACCAAGAAATGGTCTCCACCAGAAATCCAAGAATGTGATCTATGGCAAGGAAACATATGTGGGTGAGGTGTATGAGCCTCTGGTCGATGATCAATGGCCACACAACCCCCATTTTTGTCGAAAATAGCCATGAACGACCATTTTCAATAATACCGAAGGCTAACACCTACGGATTTTTGACCAAGAAATGGTCTCCACCAGAAATCCAAGAATGTGATCTATGGCAAGGAAACATATGTGGGGTGAGGTGTATGAGCCTCTGGTCGATGATCAATGGCCACACAACCCCCATTTTGTCGAAAAATAGCCATGAACGACCATTTTCAATAATACCGAAGGCTAACACGTACGGATTTTTGACCAAGAAATGGTCTCCACGAGAAATCCAAGATTTTGATCTATGGCAATAAAACATATGTGGGGTGAGGTGTACGAGCCTCTGGTCGATGATCAATGGCCACACAACCCCCATTTTTGTCGAAAATAGCCATGAACGACCATTTTCAATAATACCGAAGGCTAACACCTACGGATTTTTGACCAAGAAAAGGTCTCCACCAGAAATCCAATAATGTGATATATGGCAAGGAAACATATGTGGGGTGAGGTGTATGAGCCTCTGGTCGATTATCAATGGCCACACAACCCCCATTATTGTCGAAAATAGCCATGAACGACTATTTTCAATGACACTGAAGGCTAACACCTATGGATTTTTGACCAAGAACTGGTCTCCACCATAGATCCAAGAATGTGATCTATGGCAAGAAAACATATGTGTAGTGAGGTGTATGAGCCTCTGGTTGAAGATAAATGGCCACACAACCCCCATTTTTGTCGAAAATAGCCATGAATAACCATTTTCAATAATACCGAAGGCTAACACATTCGGATTTTTGCCCAAGAAATGGTCTCCACCAAAATCCAAGAATGTAATCTACAGCGAGGAAACATATGTGGGTGAGGTGTATGAGCCCCTGGTCGACGATCAATGGCCACAGAACCTCTATTTTGTTGAAAATAGCCATGAACGACCATTTTCAATAATACCGAAGGCTAACACGTACGGGTTTTTGACCAAGAAATGGTCTCCACCAGAAATCCAAGAATGTGATCTACGACAAGGAAACATATGTGGGTGAGGCGTACGAGCCTCTGGTCGATGATCAATGGCCACACAACCCCCATTTTGTCGAAAATAGCCATGAACGACCACGACCATTTTCAATAATACCGAAGGCTAACACGTACGAATTTTTGACCAAGAAATGGTCGCCACTAGAAATCCATGAATGTGATCTATGGCAAGGAAACATATGTGGGGTTAGGTGTACGAGCCTCTGGTTGATGATAAATGGCCACACAACCCCCATTTTTGATGAAAATAGCCATGAACGACCATTTTCAATAATACCGAAGGCTAACACCTACGGATTTTTGACCAACAAATGGTCTCCACTACAAAGCCAAGAATGTGGTCTATGGCAAGGAAACATATGCGGGGTGAGGTGTATGAGCCTTTGGTTGATGATCAATGGCCACACAACCCCCATTTTTGTCGAAAATAGCTATGAACGACCATTTTCAATAATACCGAAGGCTAACACCTACGGATTTTTGACCAAGAAATGGTCACCACCAGAAATCCAAGAATGTGATCTATGGCAAGGAAACATATGTGCGGTTAGGTGTACGAGCCTCTGGTCGATAATCAATGGCCACACAACCCCCATTTTTGTCGAAAATAGCCATAAATGACCATTTTCAATAATACCGAAGGCTAACACGTACGGATTTTTAACCAAGATGGTCTCCACCAGAAATCCAAGAATGTGATCTATAGCAAGAAAACGTATGTGGGGTGAAGTGTACGAGCCTCTGGTCGATGATCAATGGCCACACAACCCCCATTTTTGTCGAAAATAGCCATGAACGACCATTTTCAATGACACTGAAGGCTAACACCTATGGATTTTTGACCAAGAAATGGTCTCCACCAGAAATCCAAGAATGTGGTCTATGGCAAGGAAACATATGTGGGGTGAGGTGTATGAGCCTTTGGTCGATGATCAATTGCCACACAACCCCCATTTTTGTCGAAAATAGCCATGAACGACCATTTTCAATAATACCGAAGGCTAACACCTACGGATTTTTGACCAAGAAATGGTCTCCACCAAAATCCAAGAATGTGATCTATGGCAAGGAAACTTATGTGGGGTGAGGTGTACGAGCCTCTTGTTGATGATCAATGGCGACACAACCCCATTTTTGTCAAAAATAGCCATGAATGACCATTTTCAATGACACTGAAGGCTAACACCTACGAATTTTTGACCAACAAATGGTCTCCACGAGAATCCAAGATTGTGATCTATGGCAAGAAAACATATGTGGGGTGAAGTGTACGAGCCTCTGGTCGATGATCAATGGCAACACAACCCCCATTTTTGTCGAAAATAGCCATGAACGACCATTTTGAATGACACTGAAGGCTAACACCTATGGATTTATGACTAAGAAATGGTCTCCACCATAAATCCAAGAATGTGATCTATGGCAAGGAAACATATGTGTAGTGAGGTGTATGAGCCTCTGGTCGAAGATCAATGGCCACACAACCCCCATTGTGTCGAAAATAGCCATGAATGACCATTTTCAATAATACCGAAGGCTAACACGTACGGATTTTTGACCAAGAAATGTCTCCACCAGAAATCCAAGAATGTGATCTATGGCAACGAAACATATGTGGGGTGAGGTGTATGAGCCTCTGGTCGAAGATCAATGGCCACACAACCCCCATTTGTGTCGAAAATAGCCATGAATGACCATTTTCAATAATACCGAAGGCTAACACGTACGGATTTTTGACCAATAAATGGTCTCCACCAGAAATCCAAGAATGTGATCTATGGCAAGGAAACATATGTGGGGTGAGGTGTACGAGCCTCTGATCGATGATCAATGGCCACACAACCCCCATTTTTGTCGAAAATAGCCATGAACGACCATTTTCAATAATTCCGAAGGCTAACACCTATGGAATTTTGACCAAGAAATCGTCTACACCAGAAATGCAAGAATATGATCTATGGCAAGGAAACATATTTGGGGTGAGGTGTTCGAGCCTCTAGTCGAAAACAGCCATGAACGACCATTTTCAATAATACCGAAGGCTAACACGTACGGATTTTTGACCAAGAAATGGTCTCCACGAGAAATCCAAGATTGTGATCTATGGCAATTAAACATATGTGGGGTGAGGTGTACGAGCCTCTGGTCGATGATAAATGGCCACACAACCCCCATTTTTGTTGAAAATAGCCATGAACGACCATTTTCAATAATACCGAAGGCTAACACCAACAGATTTTTGACCAAGAAATGGTCTCCACCAGAAATCCAAGAATGTGATCTATGGCAAGGAAACATATGTGGGGTGAGGTGTACGAGCCCCTGGTCGATTATCAATGGCCACACAACCCCATTTTTGTCGAAAATTGCCATGAACGACTATTTTCAATGACACTGAAGGCTAACACCTATGGATTTTTGACCAAGAACTGGTCTCCACCATAGATCCAAGAATGTGATCTATGGCAAGAAAACATATGTGTAGTGAGGTGTATGAGCCTTTGGTTGAAGATAAATGGCCACACAACACCCATTTTTGTCGAAAATAGCCATGAATGACCATTTTCAATAATACCGAAGGCTAACACATTCGGATTTTTGCCCAAGAAATGGTCTCCACCAGAAATCCAAAATATGATCTATGGCAGGGAAAAATGTGGGTGAGGTGTATGAGCCTCTGGTCGATGATCAATGGCCACACAACCCTATTTTGTCAAAATAGCCATGAACGACCATTTTCAATAATACCGAAGGCTAACACGTACGGATTTTTGACCAAGAAATGGTCTCCACCAGAAATCCAAGAATGTGATCTACGACAATAAAACATATGTGGGTGAGGTGTACGAGCCTCTGGTCGATGATCAATGGCCACACAACCCCCATTTTGTCGAAAATAGCCATGAACGACCATTTTCAATAATACCGAAGGCTAACACGTACGAATTTTTGACCAAGAAATGGTCTCCACCAGAAATCCAAATGTTATATGGCAAGGAAACATATGTGGGGTGAGGTGTACGAGCCTCTGGTCGATGATTAATGGCCACACAACCCCCATTTTGATGAAAATAGCCATGAACGACCATTTTCAATACCGAAAGCTAACACCTACGGATTTTTGACCAACACTGGTCTCCACCAGAAATCCAAGAATGTGGTCTATGGCAAGGAAACATATGTGGTGAGGTGTATGAGCCTTGGTCGATGATCAATGGCCACACAACCCCCATTTTTGTCGAAAATAGCCATGAATGACCATTTTCAATAATACTGAAGGCCAACACACGGATTTTTGACCAAGAAATGGTCACCACCAGAAATCCAAGAATGTCTACAGGAAACACATGTGGGGTGAGGTGTATGAGCGTTTGGTCGATGATCAATGCCACACAACCACCATTTTGTCGAAAATAGCCATGAACGACGATTTTCAATAATACCGAAGGCTAACACCTACGGATTTTTGACCAAGAAATGGTCTCCACCAGAAATCCAAGAATGTGATATATGACAAGGAAACTTATGTGGGTGAGGTACGATCCTCTGGTCGATGATCAATGGCGACACAACCCCCATTTTTGTCGAAAATAGCCATGAATGACCATTTTCAATGACACTGAAGGCTAACACCTACGAATTTTTGACCAACAAATGGTCTCCACGAGAAATCCAAGATTCTGATCTATGGCAAGAAACATATGTGGGGTGAGTGTACGAGCCTCTGGTCGATGATCAATGGCCACACAACCCCCATTTTTGTCAAAAATAGCCATGAACGACTATTTTCAATACTAAAGGCTAACACCTATGGATTTTTGACCAAGAAATGGTCTCCACTAAATCCAAGAATGTGATTTATGGCAAGGAAACATATGTGTAGTGAGGTGTATGAGCCTTGGTCGAAGATCAATGGCCACACAACCCCCATTTTTGTCGAAAATAGCTATGACGATTTTCAAAAATACCGGCTAACACATTCGGATTTTTGCCCAAGAAATGGTCTGCACCAGAAATCCAAGAATGTGATCTATGGCAAGGAAACATATGTGGGTGAGGTGTACGAGCCTCTGGTCGATGATCAATGGCCACACAACCCCCATTTTGCCGAAAATAGCCATGAACGACCATTTTCAATAATACCGAAGGCTAACACGTACGGTTTTTACCAAGAAATGGTCTCCACCAGAAATCCAAGAATGTGATCTATGGCAAGGAAACATATGTGGGGTGAGGTTTATGAGCCTCTAGTCGATGATAAATGGCCACACAACCCCCATTTTTTGAAAATAGCCATGAGCGACCATTTTCAATAACGAGGCTAACACTACGGATTTTTGACCAAGAAATGGTCACCACCAGAAATCCAAGAATGTGATCTATGGCAAGGAAACATATGTGGGTGAGGTGTTGAGCCTCTGGTCGATGATCAATGGCCACACAACCCCCATTTTTGTCGAAAATAGCCATGAATCGACCATTTCAATAAATACCGAAGGCTAACCCTACGGATTTTTGACCAAGAATGGTCTCCACCAGAAATCCAAGAAATGTGATCTATGGCAGGAAACATATGTGGGGTGAGGTGTATGAGCCTCTGGTCGAGATCAATGGGCCACACAACCCCCATTTTTTGTCGAAATAGCCCATGAGCGACCAGTTTCAATAATACTCAGAAGGCTAACACCATTACGGATTTTGACCCGGAAAGAATGGTCTCCACCAGAAATCCAAGAATGTGATCTATGGCAAGGAAACATATGTGGGGTGAGGTGTACGAGCCTCTGTCGATGATCAATGGCCAAAGAAACCCCCCATTTTGCCGAAAATAGCCATGATACGACCATTTTCAATAATACAGAGGCTAACACCTACGGATTTTTTGACCAAGAAATGGTCTCCACCAGAAATCCAAGAATGTGATCTATGGCAAGGAAACTATGTGTGAGGTGTATGAGCCTCTGGTCGATGATCAATGGCCACACAACCCCATTTGCGAAAATAGCCATGAATGACTATTTTCAATAATACCGAAGGCTAACACGTACTAGTTTTTGACCAAGAAATGTCTCCACCAGAAATCCAAGAATGTGATCTATGGCAAGGAAACATATGTGGGGTGAGGTTTATGAGCCTCTAGTCGATGATAAATGGCCACACACCCCCATTTTTCGAAAATAGCCATGAGCCATTTTCAATAATACCGAAGGCTAACACCTACGGATTTTTGACCAAGAAATGGTCTCCACCAGAAATCCAAGAATGTGATCTATGGCAAGGAAACATATGTGGGGTGAGGTGTATGAGCCTCTGATCGATGATCAATGGCCACACAACCCCCATTTTTGTCGAAAATAGCCATGAACGACCATTTTCAATAATACCGAAGGCTAACACCTACGGATTTTGACCAAGAAATGTCACCACCAGAAATCAAGAATGTGGTCTATGGCAAGGAAACACATTGGGGTGAGGTGTTGAGCCTCTAGTCGAAAAGCCATGAACGACGATTTTCAATAATACCGAAGGCTAACACCTACGGATTTTTGACCAAGAAATGGTCTCCACGAAATCCAAGAATGTGATCTATGGCAAGGAAACTATGTGGGGTGAGGTGTACGATCCTCTGGTCGATGATCAATGGCGACACAACCCCCATTTTGTTGAAAATAGCCATGAATGACCATTTTCAATGATACCGAAGGCTAACACCTACGGATTTTTAACCAAGAAATGGTTCTCCACCAGAAATCCAAGAATGTGATCTATGGCAAGGAAACATATGTGGGGTGAGGTTATGAGCCTCTGTCGATGATCAATGGCCACACAACCCCCATTTTTGTCAAAAATAGCCATGAACGACTATTTTCAATGACACTAAGGCTAACACCTATGGATTTTTGACCAAGAAATGGTCTCCACCATAATCCAAGAATGTGATTATGGCAAGGAAACATATGTGTAGTGAGGTGTATGAGCCTTTGGTCGAAGATCAATGGCCACACAACCCCATTTTTGTCGAAAATAGCCATGAATGACCATTTTCAAAATACCAAAGGCTAACACATTCGGATTTTTGCCCAAGAAATGGTCTGCACCAGAAATCCAAGAATATGATCTATGGCAAGGAAACATATGTGGGGTGAGGTGTACGAGCCTCTGGTCGATGATCAATGGCCACAAAACCCCCATTTTGCCGAAAATAGCCATGAACGACCATTTTCAATAATACCGAAGGCTAACACGTACGATTTTTGACCAAGAAATGGTCTCCACCAGAAATCCAAGAATGTGATCTATGGCAAGGAAACATATGTGGGTGAGGTTTATGAGCCTCTAGTCGATGATAAATGGCCACACAACCCCCATTTTTCGAAAATAGCCATGAGCGACCATTTTCAATAATACGAGGCTAACACTACGGATTTTTGACCAAGAAATGGTCACCACCAGAAATCCAAGAATGTGATCTATGGCAAGGAAACATATGGGGTGAGGTGTTTGAGCCTCTGGTCGATGATCAATGGCCACACAACCCCATTTTTGTCGAAAATAGCCATGAACGACCATTTTCAATAATACGGAAGGCTAACACCTACGGATTTTTGACCAAGAAATGGTCTCCACCAGAAATCAAGAATGTGATCTACGGCAAGGAAACATATGTGGGGTGAGGTGTATGAGCCTCTTGGTCGACGATCAATGGCCACACAACCCTAATTTTGTCGAAAATAGCCATGAACGACCATTTTCAATGAATACTAAGGCTAACACCTACGGATTTTTGACCAAGAAATGGTCTCCACCATAAATCCAAGAATGTGATCTATGGCAAGGAAACATATGTGTGAGGTGTATGAGCCTCTGGTCGAAGATCAATGGCCACACAACCCCCATTTTTGTCGAAAATAGCCATGAACCATTTTCAAAATACCAAATGCTAACACCTTCGGATTTTTGCCCAAGAAATGGTCACCACCAGAAATCCAAGAATGTGATCTATGGCAAGGAAACTTATGTGGGGTGAGGTGTACGAGCCTCTGGTCGATGATCAATGGCCACACAACCCCCATTTTGCGAAAATAGCCATGAATGACTATTTCAATAATACACGAAGGCTAACACTAGTTTTTGACCAAGAATGGTCTCCACCAGAAATCCAAGAATTGATCTATGGCAAGGAAACATATGTGGGGTGATGAGCCTCTAGTCGATGATAAATGGCCACACCACCCCCATTTTTGAAAATAGCCATGAGCGACCATTTTCAATAACTAAGGCTAACACCTACGGATTTTTGACCAAGAAATGGTCTCCACCAGAAATCCAAGAATGTGATCTTGGCAAGGAAACATATGTGGTGAGGTGTATGAGCCTCTGGTCGATGATCAATGGCCACACAACCCCCATTTTTGTCGAAAATAGCCATGAACGACCATTTTCAAAATACCGAAGGCTAACACCTACGGATTTTTGACCAAGAAATGGTCCCACCAGAAATCCAAGAATGTGATCTATGGCAAGGAAACATATGTGGGGTGAGGTGTATGAGCCTCTGGTCGACGATCAATGGCCACACAACCATTTTTTCGAAAATAGCCATGAACGACCATTTTCAATAATACCGAAGGCTAACACCTACGGATTTTTGACCAAGAAATGGTCTCCACCATAAATCCAAGAATGTGATCTATGGCAAGGAAACATATGTGTGAGGTTTATGAGCCTCTGGTCGAAGATAATGGCCACACAACCCCCATTTTTGAAAATAGCCATGAGACCATTTTCAAAATACCAAAGGCTAACACATTCAGATTTTTGCCAAGAAATGGTCTCCACCAGAAATCCAAGAATGTGATCTATGGCAAGGAAACTTATGTGGGGTGAGGTGTTTGAGCCTCTGGTCGATGATCAATGGCCACACAACCCCATTTTGCCGAAAATAGCCATGAACGACCATTTTCAATAATACGAAGGCTAACACCTAGTTTTTGACCAAGAAATGGTCTCCACCAGAAATCCAAGAATGTGATCTATGGCATGGAAACATATGTGGGGTGAGGTTTGAGCCTCTAGTCGATGATAAATGGCCACACAACCCCCATATTTTTGAAAATAGCCATGAGCGACCTTTTCAATACAGAGGCTAACACCTACGGATTTTTGACCAAGAAATGGTCTCCACCAGAAATCCAAGAATGTGATCTATGGCAAGGAAACATATGTGGGGTGAGGTGTATGAGCCTCTGGTCGATGATCAATGGCCACACAACCCCCATTTTTGTCGAAAATAGCCATGAACGACCATTTTCAATAATACCGAAGGCTAACACGTACGGATTTTTGACCAAGAAATGGTCCACCAGAAATCCAAGAATGTGATCTGCGACAAGGAAACTATGTGGGGTGAGGTGTATGAGCCTCTGGTCGACGATCAATGGCCACACAACCCTATTTTGTCAAAAATAGCCATGAACGACCATTTTCAATGACACTGAAGGCTAACACCTACGGATTTTTGACCAAGAAATGGTCTCACCATAAATCCAAGAATGTGATCTATGGCAAGGAAACATATGTGTAGTGAGGTGTATGAGCCTCTGGTCGAAGATCAATGGCCACACAACCCCCATTTTTGTGAAAATAGCCATGAATGACCATTTTCAAAAATACCAAAGGCTAACACATACGGATTTTTGCCAAGAAATGGTCTCCACCAGAAATCCAAGAATGTGATCTATGGCAAGGAAACATATGTGGGGTGAGGTGTACGAGCATCTGGTCGATGATCAATGGCCACACAACCCCCATTTTGCCGAAAATAGCCATGAACGACCATTTTCAATATACCGAAGGCTAACACGTACAAGTTTTTTGACCAAGAAATGGTCTCCACCAGAAATCCAAGAATGTGATCTATGGTAAGGAAACATATGTGGGGTGAGGTTTATGAGCCTCTAGTCGATGATAAATGGCCACACAACCCCCATTTTTTATGAAAATAGCCATGAGCGACCATTTTCAATAATACTAGAGGCTAACACCTACGGATTTTTGACCAAGAAATGGTCTCCACCAGAAATCCAAGAATGTGATCTATGGCAAGGAAACATATGTGGGGTGAGGTGTTTGAGACTCTGGTCGATGATCAATGGCCACACAACCCCCATTTATGTCGAAAATAGCCATGAACGACCATTTTCAATAATACCGAAGGCTAACACCTACGGATTTTTGACCAAGAAATGGTCTCCACCAGAAATCCATGAATGTGATCTACGGCAAGGAAACATATGTGGGGTGAGGTGTATGAGCCTCTGGTCGACGATCAATGGCCACCCAACCCTAATTTTTGTCGAAAATAGCCATGAACGACCATTTTCAATGACACCGAAGGCTAACACCTATGGATTTTTGACCAAGAAATGGTCTCCACCATAAATCCAAGAATGTGATCTATGGCAAGGAAACATATGTGTAGTGAGGTGTATGAGCCTCTGGTCCAATATCAATGGCCACACAACCCCCATTTTTGTCGAAAATAGCCATGAACGACCATTTTCAATAGTTCCGAAGGCTAACACATTCGGATTTTTGACCAAGAAATTGTCTCCACCAGAAATCAAAGAATGTGATCTATGGCAAGGAAACATATGTGAGGTGAGTGTACGAGCCTTTGGTCGATGATCAATGGCCACACCCCCATTTTTGTCGAAAATAGCCATGAATGACCATTTTCAATAATACCGAAGGCTAACACGTACGGATTTTTGACCAAGAAATGGTCTCCACCAGAATCCAAGAATGTGAGCTATGGCAAGGAAACATATGTGGGGTGAGGTTTATGAGCCTCTAGTCGATGATAAATGGCCACACAACCCCCATTTTTTATGAAAATAGCCATAAGCGACCATTTTCAATAATATAGAGGCTAACACCTACGGATTTTTGACCAAGAAATGGTCTCCACCAGAAATCCAAGAATGTGATCTATGGCAAGGAAACATATGTGGGGTGAGGTTTATGAGCCTCTAGTCGATGATAAATGGCCACACAACCCTCATTTTTTGAAAATAGCCATGAGGGACCATTTTCAATAATACTAGAGGCTAACACCTACGGATTTTTGACCAAGAAATGGTCTCCACCAGAAATCCAAGAATGTGATCTATGGCAAGGAAACATATGTGTGGTGAGGTGTTTGAGACTCTGGTCGATGATCAATGGCCACACAACCCCATTTTTGTCGAAAATAGCCATGAACGACCATTTTCAATAATACCGAAGGCTAACACCTACGGATTTTTGACCAAGAAATGGTCTCCACCAGAAATCCATGAATGTGATCTACGGCAAGGAAACATATGTGGGGTGAGGTGTATGAGCCTCTGGTCGACGATCAATGGCCACCCAACCCTAATTTTTGTCGAAAATAGCCATGAATGACCATTTTCAATAACACTGAAGGCTAACACCTATGGATTTTTGACCAAGAAATGGTCTCCACCATAATCCAAGAATGTGATCTATGGCAAGGAAACATATGTGGTGAGGTGTATGAGCCTCTGGTCCAATATCAATGGCCACACAACCCCCATTTTTGTCGAAAATAGCCATGAACGACCATTTTCAATAGTTCCGAAGGCTAACACATTCGGATTTTTGACCAAGAAATTGTCTCCACCAGAAATCAAAGAATGTGATCTATGGCATGGAAACATATGTGGGTGAGGTGTACGAGCCTTTGGTCGATGATCAATGGCCACACAACCCCCATTTTTGTCGAAAATAGCCATGAATGACCATTTTCAATAATACCGAAGGCTAACACGTATGGATTTTTGACCAAGAAATGGTCTCCACCAGATATCCAAGAATGTGATCTATGGCAAGGAAACATATGTGGGGTGAGGTGTATGAGCCTCTGGTCGATGATAATGGCCACACAACCCCCATTTCAGTCAAAATAGCCATGACCGACCATTTTCAATAATACCGAAGGCTAACACCGATTTTTGACCAAGAAATGGTCTCCACCAGAAATCCAAGAATGTGATATGGCAAGAAACATATGTGGGGTGAAGTGTACGAGCCTCTGGTCGATGATCAATGGCCACACAACCTCCATTTTTTGTCGAAAATAGCCATGAACGACCATTTTCAATGACACTGAAGGCTAACACCTATGGATTTTTGACCAACAAATGGTCTCCACCATGAATCCAAGAATTTGATCTATGGCAAGGAAACATATGGGGTGAGGTGTATGGGCCTCTGGTCGAAGATCAATGGCCACACAACCCCATTTTTGTCGAAAATAGCCATAATGACCATTTTCAAAAATACCGAAGGCTAACACATTCGGATTTTTGCCCAAGAAATGGTCTCCACCAGAAATCCAAGAATGTGATCTATGGCAAGGAAACATATGTGGGGTGAGGTGTACGAGCATCTGGTCGATGATCAATGGCCACACAACCCCCATTTTGTCGAAAATATCCATGAAACCATTTTCAATATACCGAAGGCTAACACATACGAATTTTTGACCAAGAAATGGTCTCTACCAGAAATCCAAGAATGTGATCTATGGCAAGGAAACATATGTGGGGTGAGGTGTACGAGCCTCTGGTCGATGATAAATGGCCACACAACCCCCATTTTTGATGAAAATAGCCATGAACGACCATTTTCAATAATACCAGTGGCTAACACCTACGGATTTTTTACCAAGAAATGGTCTCCACCAGAAATCCAAGAATGTGATCTATGGCAAGGAAACATATGTGGGGAGGTGTATGAGCTCTGGTCTATGATAAATGGCCACACAACCCCATTTTTTGAAAATAGCCATGAACGACCATTTTCAATAATAACCGAAGGCTACACCACGGATTTTTGACCTAGAAATGGTCCCCACCAGAAATCCAAGAATGTGATCTATGGCAAGAAACATATGTGGGGTGAAGTGTACGAGCCTCTGGTCGATGATCAATGGCCACACCCCCATTTTTGTCGAAAATAGCAATGAACGACCATTTTCAATGACACCGCTAACACCTACGGATTTTTGACCAAGAAATGGTCTCCACCATAAATCCAAGAATGTGATCTATGGAAGGAAACATATGTGTGAGGTGTATGAGCATTTGGTCGAATATCAATGGCCACAAACCCCCATTTTTGTCGAAAATAGCC
>JAOPSE010003107.1:0-61348 GCA_029449295.1 Zea luxurians | reverse complement strand
GGACCTAGTTGG
Source organism: Zea luxurians (assembly GCA_029449295.1). Lineage (NCBI taxonomy): Eukaryota > Viridiplantae > Streptophyta > Magnoliopsida > Poales > Poaceae > Zea > Zea luxurians. Next base: position 61,336 of record JAOPSE010003107.1, on the reverse strand, counting down.
CTGCTATTTCACTTTTAAGTCTTTTTATTTAATCAATTATTTACTTAATTAAGAATGCATGCATGCACGTCCTGAACGACCTCACAGAAAATAAGAGGAATAGGGAAGAACTCCATCCTGTAAAAGTGGCCTGTAGGGCCTAGTCACTTAGCCACCTAGCTACCCTTCTATTATCCTAAGGCTTCACGTCCTAGGTCTATCCTGCTCGCCCTACTATCTATCCAACATTGTTTCTATCAGTTTTACTTTTAGAAAGGGATGTGTTCATGTTTATTGATTCCTCTGTGGTGGTACAAGCTCCGATACCAGCTGTGGCGGAAACTGCCCGAATTATTCCGACTTAAGTGCCTAAGTCCGACCTTAGAGGCTAGACCACACTTAAATGGAATAAACCCGTCAATCCCTCGGATCTAGTCCGACACGGCCATGACAGGATCAAGTACCACAGTCTCACTCGATGGTGAGTCACAGAGCAAATACAATAAAGCATAAAACCATGCATGGAATAGTATTAAGTTATTACATCACCATTGTCATCATCGGAGTTTTCGCAAAAGTAACAATCATTGTTTTTGGAATGCAGCGGAAATTAAACTAACGGTAAATAAATGGAGGGATGGGGAAGCCTGTCCCATCACTCCTCATGCTCCTCCTCAGCCGAGGCGGGGTCCCATTCGACGGTCCAACCCGGTGGCAGGGTGGATGGCCAAGTTACTCCAGCAACCATGTCCTCCAGAGAACCTGTAAAATTATGCCACAAGCAAGGCTGAGTATACTAATACTCAGCTAGACTTACCCGGTGTGAGGAGTCTATACTCCTCTACCTCTAGACATGCAGCTGTTTGGCTGTGGGGTTTGATTGCCAAAAGCACTACTGAGTTTCTAGATCAAGATTTTAACTTATCAAAATTAAGTGTGACTCTCTTAAGGCTAAAAGTGTACTGTCTATTATGCATAGTAGCAAGCATTATTAGCAATCAACAGTTTGTATCATCTCAACCAGTTCCACTTGTTACTCAATGTAGCAGCATGGATCAAGCAGTCTCATTAGCTGCGAGAAGCAGACGATTCGAATCGAGTTTTTATCCTTGCAAGGTAAACCTAAACACACGACATGCAGGGGCACGCCGTCCCCACATATCAACCGTCCCCGATTCCCTGGCAGCAGATCAGGGCTCACGCCTTGGCGTACAATGCCTCACTGACCCCGACTGGCCGTCGTGCATGACAGCACTTGTACCCACCATAACCGGAATGGGAGACTACGTCTCAGGTCGCGTGAGGGGTAAAGTCCACTGCAGGTTCAATCAGGTACTAGGCTTACCGATTTACCATATTTCTCGGTATGTGTTTAGTACGTTCAAACGCTTGACTCACGGTACCACACCTTAATCCTTAATCAACTTTTCATTCGTGAACAACCATCCCCATGGATGTTGTTGCCCACAACCAACATCAATATGATAGGAAAGTGGATACAGCCAATTCCTGACCTCGCGCGAGTGCTAGAAAAATCACTCGACTTCTACCGAGATCCTAATTAATAAAGCAGCTACTCGACTTATCATACTAGTATTCATCTCAATAGGATTCCTGAGATCATGCAACTAGGGTTTCAAACAATTCCTACACCTAAGTGCACAATCAATCCTACAATCATTAAGTGAAGTAAAATAACATAACAGGTTATGCATAAAACCGGGGCTTGCCTTCCAAAGCAGTGGCAGGCAGGTCCTCTGGTGCAGGCTCTGGGGGGTCGGGGGCAACCTCCTGGGCAGCTCCTTGCTCCGGCACGAGGACGTACTCTCCGTCAGCAAGATTACAGTCTATCGAAATGCATGAACATGTATGTCATGATTATGCAAAATTTAAGAACATTAAGCTACAGAATTTACGTCAAGAACTAACTTAGGGTTTCTTGGCTACGAGGGCCTTCTATGGTATATATGAACTTATCACCTTTTGGTTTAGGTTTTCTTTCTAAAATACATATTGGATGTGTATTGCCTCTATAAATTTCAGTGGTCAATTATAAAGATCTTAAGAGGACATTAAGTTTCCATCATCCATTTTCCCTTCTTAATTCCACCTAGGGTTTCTAGTAGGGGTTTTGAACTATGATAGTAGTTTAAAAATTTCCAAAAATTCTGTAAAATTACAGTGGGTGGTCACTGGCTATACTAGCTTGTCTTTAAAATTTGAGGCTTAAGGTATAAAAGCTAACCTTTACACAAAAATAACAATGGTAGGTAAATGGGGCCACTTTACACTACGTCCTTTATTAAAGTGGTTTCTGACTTAATGGTTATTTTTGCTGGCCTCTAGTAGTGATGAAAGCTCTTGTGCCAAAAATGACAGAGAGCTACATGGTGGTTAATTAATGGTGAATTTCTAAACTTGGGTGCAAAAAGAGTGATTAGAACTAACTTGTCATTTGAAAAATATCAAACAACAGATTTCAGATTTTTCTTAAGTTCTCATTATCAACACATTAGTTATCCTAAGGTTTGGGGAGGTTTCACCTTGGGAATATTTTTGTAGGGTTTTTCTAAGTTATCCCTATTTTTTTCCATTTAAAAGGTATCTTGTTTATTTTACACTACACAGGGTATGACATATTTTTCCAGTGAACTATTGACTAAGTATCTCAACAAAAATAGGTGTGCCCTCTGGTTTATCCTTTATATTACCCTTTTTATTTTCCTTAAACTTAAGCATATTCTAGAATAAGGGGTTAAAATTATCTTAAAGTAATAGACAGAGAGGTTTAACATTTTTAACTAAGTTAGTGAGTGAATATAAACTTCTCCAATTTTTTTCTAACCCTAGTTAAATAGTACAACTATTTTTCTTGCTATTATTAAGCTTTTGGCCAAAACTGAAAATAAATCAGAACCTTGTATCCTTCTCTAGTTCATATGGGGTTTTTATATTTTCTTAGACAGGTTACATTATTTAGAGTCTGGCAAAATTGGTTTGACCAATTTGGATGATTTAAACAAAAGTTATGCATTTTCAAAGTTGATATTCAATTTAAAAACATATTTACTTAAGGTTTTCTGGAAAACAGTTTGCACCGAGACCCCTGGGGTTAAACGGATTCAAATCTCGCAGATCTACCCTCGGGTTACTATTCACCTGAGTCTTTGGCTTTGCACTTAACCCCCTGGTTTCTCTCCCTCTCACCCGCGGTCCCTCCCCTAATCCAAACAGTGGCCGTAGAAAAAGAAAGGACGGCGCGGCTTACCGGCGACGAGGAGGCCCGGCGAGGTGGTCAGCGACACTCGGGAGGTTGCGGCGGTCACGTCGATGTGCGGGTCGCCGCTGGAGGTGGTCGGAGCTGCTTGGTCCACGGGCGCAGGCGGGCGAGCTCGCCGGCGGCGTGCGCTCCGGCCTATTCACGGCGGTATGGTTCAATCCAGGGGTACGAGGAGCATCACGGGATGACGCAGAGGCCATACACGCAAGGAATTGAGAAATGGTGGAGGGATTTACCCGGTCCACGCGCGCCGGCGGGTTCTTGAAGTCCGGCGAGCGCGATTCGGCCACTTCGGTGACGCAGGCTCCTGGTTCAAGCTTGAGCAAGGCTCACGGCTTCACCAGGAAGCTAACTGAAGGCTTGGATCGAACGGAGGAGGCTGGAGAGGGGTTGGCCACGACGGTGGTCTTCGGCCGGCACTGGCGGGCCGCGGGGAGGTCGCCGGAGTCGAGGGCTGGCTCGGACAAGTCCGCGAGGTACGGATGAGGTACTGGGGAAACAACCGAGCGCTGGGGCGGGTTTTATAGGCATGGCTCGGGCGTGGTCACGGGCGACCGCGGGCGCGCGGGGGTTCGCGCACGGGCGTGCTCTGAGCGCGCCCCCGGTGCCAGCTCGCGTCGAACACGTGGAGGGTTGCGTCTGCCAAGGTTCAACGGCCGATTCGAGCGCCATGGCGTGCATCTCGGCAAAGTCACTGTGTACGGTCACTTCTCTGCTCCAAATCCTACCCTTTTGCTGTGAGTTTCCAAGTCGAGATATGGTCAGGGCAGGGAGATAGAGAGGGAGAAGTTTGCTGTGTCAGCTGGGTCCAAACCGAGACAAAAGGGGTGTCAAGTCGTGTCTAGCGCCCTAGGATAGGTGTCATCTCTTGCCAGGGTGTTCTAGGGTTAATTTGGCGCCATTTGTTAATTGGGTCGACTGGTTTTGAAAAAGAGATCAAGTGAACATGAGGGATCTTTGCTTAAGGGTTGGTTTTTGACTTAGGCAAAATCTGAATTCTCCCCTTGTGTTCAAACTTGGGTGATCTTTTTAGGGCCTTTCTGAAAACTTTTTGGGGTACTTCCTTACTATTAAACATAGGTTATTAAGTATATTACAAATTTATATTTAGCCCAAACCATCATGATGTTTACATTGTCTTTTGATCATGGCTTTAATTAAGGTTATAATTACCTATGGGGTTTTGTTCTAGGTTTTTGGGAGATCTCCACTTAGGTGTGCATTACAAGCTAGGGCATGACATCCAAGATAGTTTGCACTTGATTAGGACCTTGAATTCCAAGATTGGAGTGCTATGCCCACAAATCTTTATGTAATTATGGGCTAAAAAGGGTAACCCTGGGGTGGACACCCTGAGTAACCTAGGGTGTTACAAATGGCGGCAGGGTTCATCAAAGAGGTATTCCATCCCGAATGGCTTGCCAACCCTGTGCTTGTGAGAAAGAAAGGGGGGAAATGGCGGATGTGTGTAGACTACACTGGTCTCAACAAAGCATGTCCGAAGGTTCCCTACCCTCTGCCTCGCATCGACCAAATCGTGGATTCTACTGCTGGGTGCGAAACCCTGTCTTTCCTCGATGCCTACTCAGGGTATCATCAAATCAAGATGAAAGAGTCCGACCAGCTCGCGACTTCTTTCATCACACCCTTTGGCATGTACTGCTATGTCACCATGCCGTTCGGTTTGAGGAATGCGGGCGCGACGTACCAGCGGTGCATGAACCATGTGTTCGGCAAACACATTGGCCGCACGGTCGAGGCCTACGTCAATGACATCGTAGTCAAGACGAGGAAGGCCTCCGACCTCCTTTCCGACCTTGAAACGACATTCCGATGTCTCAAGGCGAAAGGCGTCAAGCTTAATCCCGAAAAGTGTGTCTTCGGGGTGCCCCGAGGCATGCTCTTGGGGTTCATCGTCTCCGAGCGGGGCATCGAAGCCAACCCGGAGAAGATCGCAGCCATTACCAGCATGGGGCCCATCAAGGACTTGAAAGGCGTACAGAGGGTCATGGGATGCCTCGCGGCTCTGAGCCGCTTCATCTCACGCCTCGGCGAAAGAGGTCTACCTCTGTACCGCCTCTTAAGGAAGGCCGAGTGCTTCACTTGGACCCCTGAGCCGAGGAAGCCCTCGGGAACCTGAAGGCGCTCCTCACAAAGGCGCCTGTCTTGGTGCCCCCAGCTGCCGGAGAAGCCCTCCTGGTCTACGTCGCCGCGACCACCCAGGTGTTAGCGCTGCGATTGTGGTCGAGAGGCAAGAAGAGGGGCATGCATTGCCCGTTCAGAGGCCAGTCTACTTCGTCAGCGAGGTACTGTCCGAAACCAAGATCCGCTACCCACAAGTTCAGAAGCTGCTGTACGCGGTGATCCTAACGCGACGGAAGCTGCGACACTACTTCGAGTCTCATCCGGTAACTGTGGTGTCATCCTTCCCCCTAGGAGAGATCATCTAGTGCCAAGGCCTCGGGTAGGATTGCAAAGTGGGCGGTGGAGATCATGGGCGAGACAATCTCGTTCGCTCCCCGGAAAGCAATTAAGTCCCAGGTCTTGGCGGACTTCATGGCTGAATGGGTCGACACCCAGCTACCGACGGCTCCGATCCAACCGGAGCTCTGGACCATGTTCTTCGACGGGTCGCTGATGAAGATAGGGGCCGGCGCAGGCCTACTCTTCGTCTCACCCCTCGGAAGCATCTACGCTACGTGCTACGCCTCCACTTCCCGGCGTCCAACAATGTGGCCGAATATGAGGCTCTGGTCAACGGGTTGCGGATCGCCATCGAGCTAGGGGTTCGACGCCTCGACGCTCGTGGTGACTCGCAGCTCGTCATCGACCAAGTCATGAAGAACTCCCATTGCCGCGACCCGAAGATGGAGGCCTACTGCGATGAGGTTCGGCGCCTGGAAGACAAGTTCTACGGGCTCGAGCTCAACCACATCGCTCGGCGCTACAACGAGACTGCGGACGAGCTAGCTAAAATAGCCTCGAGGCGAACGACGGTTCCCCCAGACGTCTTCTCCCGAGACCTGCATCAACCGTCGTCAAGATCGACGACACGTCCGAGCCCGAGGTACCCTCGGCCCAGTCCGAGGCACCCATGGCTCAGTCCGAGGCGCCCTCGGCTCAACCCGAGCACCCTCGGCTCATCTCGAGGCACCCTCAGCTCGGCCCGAGGCGCCCTCGGTTCAGTCCGAGGTACCCTCGGCCCCCGAGGGCGAGGCACTGCGCGTTGAGGAGGAGCGAAGCGGGTCGCCTAATCAAACTGGCAGACCCCGTACCTGCAATACCTCCACCAAGGAGAGCTACCCCTCGACCGAGCCGAGGCTCGGCGGGTGGCGCGGCGCGCCAAGTTCGTCTTGCTGGGAGATGAGAAGGAGCTGTACCACCGCAGCCCCTCAGGCATCCTCCAGCGATGTATCTCCATCGCCGAAGGTCAGGAACTCCTGCGAGAGATACACTCGGGGGCTTGCGGCCATCACGCAGCGCCTCGAGCCCTTGTCGGGAACGCTTTCCGGCAAGGCTTCTACTGGCCGACGGCGTGGCCGATGCTACCAGAATCGTCCGCACCTGCGAAGGGTGTCAATTCTACGTGAGGCAGACCCACCTGCCCGCTCAGGCTCTGCAGACGATACCCATCACCTGGCCTTTTGCGGTGTGGGGTCTGGACCTTGTCGGCCCCTTGCAGAAGGCACCTGGGGGCTACACACACCTGCTGGTCGCCATCGACAAATTCTCCAAGTGGATTGAGGTCCGACCCCTGAACAGCATCAGGTCCGAGCAGGCGGTGGCGTTCTTCACCAACATCATCCATCGCTTCGGGGTCCCGAACTCCATCATCACCGACAATGGCACCCAGTTTCACCGGCAGAAAATTCCTGGACTTTTGCGATGATCACCACATCCGGGTGGACTGGGCTGCCGTGGCTCATCCCATGACGATGGGCAGGTGGAGCGTGCCAACGGCATGATTCTACAAGGGCTCCAGCCTCGGATCTACAACGACCTCAACAAGTTCGGCAAGCGATGGATGAAGGAACTCCCCTCGGTGGTCTGGAGTCTGAGGACAACTCCGAGCCGAGCCACGGGCTTCACGCCGTTCTTTCTAGTCTATGGGGCCGAAGCCATCTTGCCCACAGACTTAGAATACGGTTCCCCGAGGACGAGGGCCTACACCGACCAAAGCAACCAAGTCAGCCGAGAAAACTCGCTGGACTAGCTGGAGGAGGCTCGGGACCAGGCCTTGCTACACTCGGCGCGGTACCAGCAGTCCCTGCGACGCTACCACGCCCGAGGGGTCCGGTCCCGAGACCTCCAGGTGGGCGACCTGGTGCTTCGGCTGCGACAAGACGCCCCGAGGGCGGCACAAGCTCACGCCTCCCTGGGAGGGGCCATTCGTCATCGCTAAGGTTCTGAAGCCCGGAACGTACAAGCTGGCCAACAGTCAAGGCAAGGTCTATGGCAACGCCTGGAACATCCAACAGCTACATCGCTTCTACCCTTAAGATGTTTTCAAGTTGATCATATACCTCGCACCCACGCAAAGTTTAGTCATCAAGGAAGGGTCGGCCTCGCCTCGGCAAAGCCTGACCCTCCCTCGGGGCTAAAAGGGGGAACCCCCTCTGCGTTGAAATTTTCCTCGAAAAAGATCTTTTCTGCCAGAATGTCTTTCGCGCTTTTTGGCTACTTCAAAAGTGGATCCTGAAAACGACGGAGTACACGTAAGCAGCCAAGGCTGACCGAGGCGAGGGACTCCTACGCCTCCGGGATACGGATACCTCACTCATCACCTTCTGCGATAAGTAACTCACGTTCGGATAAGTGATTCTGCGAACCGAACAAGTCTTCACGTTCGAAAGCTCTTCTGCCGAAGCGATCCTTCGAGCCTTCTCGACTGTGTCGGTGACAGAGCCCCATGGACAGGTAAGAGTGCGCGTAAGCGGCAAGGCCGACCGAGCCGAGGGACTCCTACGCCTCCGGGATACGGATACCTCACTCATCACCTTCCGCGAGAAGCAACTCTTGCTCGCACGAACATTTCTGTTACCGACAAAAAAGTCCAGATACTCGAAACAAAAGGAAAAAAGACGCAGCTTTACAACACGGCGAGGGTGTGTTTAGGCCTCGGCGGCCGTGGGAAACACATGCTACAAGACAATCCGATCCTGCAGGCTCGGATCTTGATGGCTGAAGGGAGCAGCAGCACCCTCGGCATCGACGACACCTTCGGCGAGGGCCGACCTAGCCTCGGACGGCGACGCGGTCCGAGGATCTCTACTCTGGAGGACGACGTCATCACCACGCCCGGGCCATCGCCCAGGGTCTTCTCCGGGAATCCGGCCCGAGCAGGCGGCTCGGCCGGTCACCCCAGGGCCTCGGCCAGTTACCTTCCAAGGACGTCAATCCGGCCCGAGCAGGCGGCTCGGCCGGTCACCCCGGGGCCTTGGCCAGCTGCCCTCCAAGGACGTCAGCACGACCCGAGGCCTCGGCTGGTCAATTCCGGCGTCGGTCCCGCTAACGGACGACCCGGCCAGGCTCCGGCCAACCAGGTTCTTCTTTTCGAGCCAACTCTGCCTCTGTTCATGTTGACGCCGCTACCCCTGGCCTCGGCTCATCAAAGAGCGGCCGAGGGGTTCCTTTAACTAAGCCAGAGAAGCCTCGGACAACAAGGCCGACCGAGCCGAGGGACTCCTACGCCTCCGAGATACGGATACCTCACTCGTCACCTGTACACGAGGCGACTCACGCTTGGTGAAGCGGTTCACACCAACGGGCGAGTCTTAGTGCTCGAAAAGGAGGAAAAAACACGGCTCCGTGTCGAAATCACATACATGTTCAGGCCCCGACAGCCACAATGAACAAAAACCCTGGCATTCGAAGTGCCATTACAAATGGAACTCCGGTTCCGCCTCCGCAGGTACGAACAACCCCACTCGATGGGGAAGAGGCCTGCGGAGCAACAGAAGACCGACGAACGGCTTGTCGTCGCCCGCCCTAGCCGCGGCGGTGACGACGACTTCTGTCCCGGGGCCAAACAGCAGCAGCAATGACCTCAGGGCGGATGCTGCTGCCAGGAGGCCCCCGCCCTTGCCCAAACTCGAGAGGCAAGGACGGGCAGAAGGCCGTAGAGTTGGAGGTCGGTTCGCGGGGCGCCGGCAAACTCGTCGGCAGCGGAACCTCTTCCAGCTGCCGTGGCGGGAGGCGGCACCGGGAGCGGCTCCAAAGCCGCTTGGCTCAGCGAGCCGGGCACGGTGCAGCTGTCAGCGCCACGGACGACTCCCGCCCTTCCCCCCGATCACTAAGGGAAGGAGCGGGCCACCGCCCACGCAGGGGCCGACCCCAACTCGGCACACTCCCCTCCCCAGCACTAGTGATGAAAATCCTTGAGGCTGAGGGAGGGGCAGAGGCCGCAGCCCGGCTCGCTTTCCCCCACCATCAAGCTGGAGGTCGCCGTCTTGGGTGACCGCCGGTGGAGGGGTGCAGCCGAGCTGCACGATGAAAATCCTTGAAGCCGAACGATGGCTGAAAGGTACCAACTCCCGCGGAGTTGCGTTCCTCCAACGACGAGGCGGAAAGACGGCGGATCTCCCCCATCCGGGGGCTTGGAAGGTGGAAAGACACGATGCATAAGGGAACGCGAAGACATGGTCTCCTCCAAGGGGGTCACCCTCCTTTTAAAGGCGGATCTCCCTACTTGCGTCCCCAGCCGTCACGGGCTGAGTCTTCTCCAACACACTCCAAGGTCCTCCCCCGCGGCGCGGGGGCTGGGTCCCACACGTCATGCAAGCCGGCTCAGAGCAGAAGAAGCCAGACCGCCGCGCGCGGTGCGTACAACCGCCCAGCGGTTACAAGCGACCCTCCACTTTTGCCCAGACCAGCGGCGAAAGGGTGGGCAGCCATGCAGACGGCATGCAACCGCGCCAAGTGGGCGCGCTTCTCCGACTCCCAACACGCCCGGCATGGAGGCCCAGGCCCACGCGTCATGCAACCGGCGCGCCGAATGCTTCGTGCATGCAACTGCACCACCACTTGCGCCACTACCGCACCTCCTCGACTGCGGAACCAATACCGCGACTCGAGGCGACCCGGCGCCGACCCAGCAGCACCAGCCTGGCGCGACGGTCAACACGGCCAAAAGTGGGCCGACAGTAATGGCGGTGGCAGGCGGCAGGAGCAGCGGCCACATCGTCAGCCAAGCTTACGTCCCATCCGGGGGCAGTGAGAGAACCCTCTCCCACGGCGTGAAGACGACGCGCCCGTGATCCTTTCCTCGAACGGCTCGCGCACACGCAACGGTCGCCCCTCCAACCACTCGCCCCGTCGCATTAACTCCACGGCGGGACACGCGACGCCTCTGGCAGGAGAAGCGGGCGACGCTTCGCCTTCGCCAAAATGACCGCGTCCAAAAAGGTACGCCGCGTCGTTCGATTTCACATCCTTTTCCATTTTTCCTCTTTCTCTCTCTTGCAACAGGGACCAGGAAAGGGGGATGCCCTGAAAAGGATCCTTCCCCGAGAAGGAAACAGGCTCCGAGCCCCCCTACTGATCAGAGGTTCGAAGGCTGGCCCCCGGAAGGGTTCAACAGCCACCTCAGATCGCGTGGGCCCTGCACCCACTACTGGTCAGAGGTTCGAAGGCCGGCCCCTCGAAAGGGTTCCACGGCCGCCTCAGGCTACTCGGGCTCCGTGCCCATTACTGATCAGGGGTTCGAAGGCTGGCCCCCGAAGGGTTCACAGCCGCCTCAGACGCCGAGCGAGGGATAACCATGGGTACATTCGATACATAACCAAGGCTCGGGCTGCGCTCCCAAGATACCCTAGGACATTTCTGAGACCAGCGGGAACGATCTTGTAACAGAATCCCATCAGAGGGAGGCATCGAGCCCTCGGACCTCGTCGCCAGGGGACCGGGTCTGGCTGAACACCCCAGGTACTTTTGGGCGTGCCTCTAGGCCCCTAGCCGACCCCTAACAAACGGGGCACGGACGCCCACTCGGATTACCCGCTTGCAGCTCATCGGAGACACCATGTTCGGCGCCCATCGAGGGCAACATGGCGCTTCCCCCCTCCTCCTTGCGGAAAGGCGACGCAGGGGCGTTTGTAAAAAAGCCGAGTCTACCCCTGACCGCCCTCTCGCTCTGTGCAGAGGCTCGGGGGCTGCTCTCGCAAACCCGGCTCCGGCCGAACCGTTGACAGCGTCAACATACCAGCCCGAGAACTTGGGACCCGACCGTACACCTGGGCTACGGCCAGCTCGCATGAGGGAACGACCAGACCAGCCGAAGCACTACGTGAGGCAGTAAGACCTCGAAGGAGTGAAACCACTCCTCCGAGACCTCGAGGGCTACACCCGGCGGGTGCGCTATCGCGCACCCACCGGAACAAAACGCAACTGAGAAAGGCTGGTCCCCTTGCAAAAAAGTGCGACGAAAGCCTCCAAGCGAGTGCAAACACTCCCTTCGAGGCTTGGGGGCTACTGTCGGGGACCATAATTAGGGGTACCCTCAAGGCTCCTAATTCTCAGCTGGTAACCCCCATCAGCACAAAGCTGCAAAGGCCTGATGGGTGCGATTAAGTCAGGGATTAGTCCATTCGAGGGACACGATCACGCCTCGCCCGAGCCTAGCCTCGGACAAGGGCAGCCGACCCCGGAGGATTTCCGTCTCGCCCGAGGCCCCCCTTCAGCGGCGAGCATTCCTGGCTCGCCCGAGGCCCTGCCTTCGCTAAGAAGCAACCCTGACCAAATCGCCGCACCGACCAACCAAGTCGCAGGAGCATTTAATGCAAAGGTGGCCTGACACCCTTATCCTGACGCGTGCCCCCTAGCCGGCAGAGCCGAAGTGACCGCCGTCACTTCGCCGCTCCACTGACCGGCCTGACAGAAGGACAGCGCCGCCTGCGCCACTCCGACTGCAGTGCCACTTGACAGAGTAATACTGACAGGCAGTCAGGCCCTGCCGGAGGCACCATAGGAAGCTCCGCTTCGCCTGACCCAGGGCTCGGACTCGGGCTAAGTCCCGGAAGACGGCGAACTCCGCTTCGCCCGACCCAGGGCTCAGACTCGGGCTAAGTCCCGGAAGACGGCGAACTCCGCTCCGCCCGACCCAGGGCTCGGACTCGGGCTAAGTCCCAGAAGACGGCGAACTCCGCCCGACCCAGGGCTCGGACTCGGGCTAAGCCCCGGAAGACGGCAAACTCCGCTCCGCCCGACCCAGGGCTCGGACTCGGGCTAAGTCCTGGAAGACGGCGAACTCCGCCCGACCCAGGGCTCGGACTTGGGCTAAGTCCCGGAAGACGGCGAACTCCGCCCGCAGGGCTCGGACTTGGGCTCGGCCCCAGAACGACGATCTCCGCCTCGCCCGACCCAGGGCTCGGACTTGGGCTCGGCCCCAGAAGACAACGATCTCCGCCTCGCCCGACCCAGGGCTCGGACTTGGGCTCGGTCCCAGAAGACGACGAACTCCGCTTCGCCCGACCCCAGGGCTCGGACTCCGCCCCGGCACCAGCCGGCAATCTCCGCCTCGCCCGACCCGGGGGCTCGGACTCGACCTCGGCTTCGGAGGAGCTTCCACATCGCCCAACCTAGGGCGCAGACCAGCCACGTCAACAGGAGGCACCATCATCACCCTACCCCGAGCTGACTCGGGCCACAGAGAACAAGACCGGCGTCCCATCTGGCTCGCTCCGCCAGATAGGCAATGATGGCGCCCCGCATGCTCTGTGACGACGGCGGCTCTCAGCCCCCTTACGGAAGCAAGAGGACGTCAGCAAGGACTCGACCGCTCCGACAGCTGTCCCTCCGCCAAGCTCCATCGCTCCTCCGACGGCCACGACATCACACCAGCTGGGTGCCAAGATCTCTCCGGCTGCCACAACGGCATGTACCTAGGGCGCTAGCTCACCTCCGCTAGACACGTAGCACTCTGCTACACCCCCCATTGTACACCTGGATCCTCTCCTTACGCCTATAAAAGGGAGGACCAGGGCCCTCTTAGAGAGGGTTGGCCGCGCGGGGACGAGGACGAGAACAGGCGCTCGCTTGGAGCCGCTCGCTCCCTCTCCCGCGTGGACGCTTGTAACCCCCTACTGCAAGCGCACCCGACCTGGGCGCGGGACGAACACGAAGGCCGCGGGATTCCCACCTCTCTCACGCCGGTCTCCGGCCGCCTCGCTCTCCCCCCTTCGCGCTCGCCCTCGCGCTCGACCCATCTGGGCTGGGGCACGCGACGACATTCACTCGTCGGCTCAGGGACCCCCCGGTCTCGGAACGCCGACAGATAGAAAAGGGGAGATTTCCAAAAGTAGACCTAAGATAAACATCAAGGCAAGATCTAGTGATTACAAGGGTAAGGGGGATATCAAACAAAAGCTACGACTGGCAACGCGGCAGAGGAAAAGGAAACGACCGAGAGCGGGATGGGTAAGACAACACCCTTGAACTAAAATGGGAGGGGAGGCATTAAAATGCAAATACAGGATAAGCATCAAGGTAAAGATCGAGGGGTGACAAGGGAATGGTGATAGCAAATAAAAACACAACAAAGGATGGAATTAGTACAAAACTTGTAAGGCGACAAGGAGGGAAAATAAATCAAGGGAGGGATAGGTAACTCACAGCTCTCAAACCGGGTTGAAAGAATGGGAGCTTTTAAAGGATAAGTTCAAGGTCAGCATTTAGGTAGAAGACATAAATATCAAGGGTCAAAGGCGATAATAGACAAGGGTATCAGAGAAATATGAAGGCATAGAAGAGCCAACGGTATAAGTACAACAAAGAATGGAGTTACGTCAAGGCTTGCACGTGGTAAAGAAGAGGATACTGCCAAGGGTGAGATAAGTAAAACACCGCCCTTAAATTGGGATAGGAGATTTTGGATAACAGACATAACGTAATCACCAAGGTATGATCGAGAGATGGGAAAGGTCAAGGCAACACTAAACAGAGGCACAACAAAGGATGGAGTTGAAAACTCACAAGCGACAAGGAATATGACCAAGGGAAAAGTATGTAAAGTACAATGCTCAGATTGAGATGGAAAGAGGAGATGTTAAAGGGCCGGTATAAGATAAACATCAAGGTAAGATATAGAGGTGATAAGGGTAAAGGTGATAATCATGAAAAGCATAATCCATGGACAGAGTTAAGGCAAGACTCGCAAAGCAACGAAGTGGAGAAAATAATCAAGGATAAGATAAGTGAGGTTTCGACAGAAGAGTTGAAGTAAAAATTCATTACCAAAGGAAGTTACAAGAAAACAACGAGATTACCACGGAGGTGCAAAATAAAATGATCGCTCATGGATCATTAAGAAACAAGGGTGGTCAAGGATATGTTAACTGAAATGTCTTGAACAGTCATTGGGGTATGTAAGATTCCAAGGATACGGGCATACCAAGACAAGGGAATAGAAAAAGCCAAAAGATGATGACTTAATAGTGGAATAGGAAGGGATCTCAGAAGACAAGAAGGTCATGGACATATAAACTTGAGTGTTTAAGTAGGCAGGAGAAATTCAAATATGAGTATTTGTCGGTGTTTTGGGTCCGACTGCACACCCGGGGTTGCCCCTTAAGGTGCTTTTTAGGAGTAGGACGGTGTTTTTGACTGTAGTTCAATGGTTCGTGCCAGATGCACGAGAGACAGTGGACAAAGGTTTACAGGTTCGGGCCGCTTTGAAGTGCGTAACACCCTACGTCTTGGTGAGAGTGCTTTTGCGCGGTGGGTTACAAGGAGTTCTCTAGCACCGGGAGTACAGAGAATTGGGTGGATAACTAAGAAGTGGGTCTCCCTTTCTAAAGGGGTGCCCCCTAGGCCTTATATACTCGACCGTGGGGCAGTACATGCAGATGATAACAATGTGCACCTAAAAAATAGTGAACCAATCGAGTCTATCTTCCTATAGTTCCACTGACCCATCCTCGCTCGGTTCCGTTGTACGGGCCTCCAGCGCGGGAAGGTCGGGTCTCTGTTGTGATTACTCGTTCGAAGTCATCGGGCCATCTGGGCTTGCTCCGATCCTGCCTCATGTCGATCTGCTTCACTGGTCGTTCCTCCTCAGGCCCACGAAGGGATGACCTTACGATTTATTGGGCCCTTGGTCCTTGCATGAGGTCTTTTATCCTCCCAGTGGACCCGGGGGATATCTGTCCCCCACAGTATTTGAAACAAGAGTATTGAAGAATCTAGGGGCACGAGCATGTCAATACCAAGGGAATAGAGATGGTCAATTGGTAGCAATTTAATGACAAAAGAGAAGAATCCCAAAAGGCAAGAAGGTTATGGTCAGGGGCATCTACAAAGATGTCGCAAGCATAAGAGTGAGATCAGATCTAATAGATTGAGATAAGTATAGACGATACTAGAATAAAATACTTTTGGCAAGGGGGCATAGGAGCACAACATAGAATTAGTCGAGGTGACTAATATTTTGAAGCGGAATCAAGGATGAGTTGAAGTAATAAATTAATAAGTCCTTAAAACGGCCATTGCTACTCTAGGATAGCGGTCCTACAGTCAGCAAGGCTTCGATACCACTTATGTCATACCCAGTTTTGGAAGGTAAACCGAATGCGAACCACGTACGTGCTAGGATTAGAAATTCACGTACACAGCGATTACATAAATGACTTCTCATAGAACAATGCTTCTAATAACAATAAAGAGTATGTAATATTAAATACTAGAGTCATTTACATAATATGAATCAAAGTGCACAGAAACGTAGCCAACATAAACAAACCCACAACAGGCGGCTGACTGGGGGAGGTCGCTAGCCTAATCCTTGAATTCATCGGCGTCACGAAGGGATGACCTTACGATTTATTGGGCCCTTGGTC
The DNA here is from genome assembly GCA_029449295.1 of Zea luxurians. NCBI lineage: Eukaryota > Viridiplantae > Streptophyta > Magnoliopsida > Poales > Poaceae > Zea > Zea luxurians. Next base: position 45,247 of record JAOPSE010003107.1, on the reverse strand, counting down.
CTTTCGTGAGGTCTTTTATCCTCCTAGTGGACCCGAGAGATATCTGTCCCCCACAAGCCCTCGATCTTTGGGTTGATTTTAAAATAATCGGCCCAAAGATCCTAAGCCCAGCTTGCGGTCTTTGTTTGTAACAGGAAGTACTTTCTGGTTAATCTGGTAAAACGATTTCTTACTGTCTCCTTCTGCTTTTATCACTCGAAAATTGGTGTTCTGTCTTAGACTCTTGCTTCGGAGGTCAGCATTTCGTACTGCAGGACTTCGAACTTCGAGTGGATTTTTGAAAATAATCTGCTCGAAGGTCTTCACTTTGAGTATTATTAGAAATCACCTTCATCTTCCATTTGTACTTTGTCGGAGGTCAACCTTGTATTGATCTTACCCTATGCTTTAGAGGTCAGCATTGTCTTGATCCGAGATGATGAATCATTGGGTGCACCGAAGGTGCGCCCAATGGTGTAGCCCCCGAGCTTCGAGTGGATTTTTGAAAATAATTCACTCGAAGATCGTCATTTTATGTCTTTTTGGTGATCTTCTTCCCTTTTTGCCGAATGCCTTGGAGGTTAGCACTACGTTATTGATATTATGCTTTAGAAGTCAGCGTATATTTTGTCTTTGAGGTCGAGTTCGTGATCTGCTCATATCTTGCTAGGCGGTGCAATTTATTTGATCTGTGACTGATTGGACGTTCAACAGGTGACCCTTGGCTAGTCTTTGTTATCACTTCTTGCTTCAATGCTTCTGCCGATTAGACTTGTACCTTATTGGCCATATTTGGCTTTCCTTTGATCCTTGCTGATATCTCACTTTTGTCTTGAAGTATTCATTGCACGTGCTGCACGGATGTGACAGTTTTGAAAAATATACTGGCATTTCCTGGGCGTCCCCCCAATGGGTGTGGGCAAGGGACGGCTTGGTACACTAAGTGTTTTAGCAAAACTGTCTCTGAGTAGTAACTTGATGTGATCGCGGGTGTAATCATATCGCCCGCGCAGTTGACTGGAGTCCCAATGGGTGTTGTTTGCGTGAAACGGCGTCAGCCGCATGACGTGTCTTCAGACGGTTTGAATTGCATATTGAATTTTTGCGACTGTTCAGTGGCCGTGGTAGGAGGTGAGCGATTGCCTCCTTCTTCTATAAATAGTGCTCTTGCTTCCCCGGTACTTTCACATCTCTCACTGCTCTCTACTGCTTGCTCTCTTCTTCCTCCTTCCTTTCCACCATGGGAAAGAGTAAGAAGGGTAGCAGTTCCTCGCCTCGCTCTGGTGATAAGCGCAAACGTGAGCCGACTCCTCCCTCGGAGGACTTCGGCAACTCGGAGTACTCGGAGGAGGAGTTCTCCGAGTTCGAGGGGTTTCCGGCCCCCGTCTCTCCCCCGGCGTCGTCTGACGATTCAGACGACTCCCAGGGGATTGCCGCGGAGGTCTGGACCTACATCCGGGCCGTCGAGCACGCCGGGCTCGAGGGCTCGGATGAGTCGGAGTACTCCTCGGACGAGGAGGACTCCTCGGACTCGTCCGAGGAGGGCAGCGGCGGCGATGGCGGAGACCGCGACGACGACGGAGGCGACGGCGACGACGACGGAGGCGACGGCGACGGTGGCGACGGCAGCGGCAGGGGCGGTGACGGCAGCGGCAAGGGGCGACGACAGCGGCAAGGGTAGCAGCAGGGGCAGCAACTAGGCCAGTGGCTAGATGCCACTGATTTTTAGATATTAGTATAGATTAGTAGTAGAAATAGTATTAGTGAAATAATGTAGTAGTAGTAGTAGTATAGAATAGTGTAATGTAATGTAGTAGTAGTGGTGGGGAAGTATCAACTCATAGCGAGTTGATTTGTAAGTTCTGTAGCTTCCCTTCATGAAAAACGATTTCATCTCCTCCTGTGTTAAATACTTCGCCTCCTGATTAGTTTCGAATTATTCTTCTGTTCATTTTCTCTGCGTCATCGGTGCCTCAGAAGAAACGTCCGAGTTATTATTGACAGCGTTAGTACTTCTGAAGTAGCGTCCGAATGATGGCGGGGCCACGTCGGTGTTTTAGAGGTAACAGCCGAGTGACTGATGGTAACGTCGGCGTTTTAGAGATAACAGCCGAGTAATTGACGGCAACGTCAGCGTTTTAGAAGTAACAACCGAGTGATTGACGGCAACATCGGCGTTTTAGAAGTAATAGACAAGTGACTGATGGCAACGTCGGCGTTTTAGAAGTAACATCCGAGTGATTGACGGTAACGTCGGCGTTTTAGAAGTAACAACCGCGTGACTGACGGCAACGTCGGTGTTTTAGAAGTAATAGCCGAGTGACTGACGGCAACGTCGGCGTTTTAGAAGTGACAACCGAGTGAAGTCAGGTACTGTCAGCGTTTTTAGAAACCACGGCTGAGTCAATTTGGGCCGCGTCGGCCGTTTTGGAAATAACAGCCGAGTGATGACATGGCATGCCAGCTTTTTTAGAAATAACCGCTGGGTGATGACTGGGTACTTTTGGAAACGGCATCTGGCCCGGGAAAACCCTATATGTACTGCGCTGTTCTGTGCCTCCACATTCCGTGCCCTAGTTCTTGCTTTCCTGCATCCAGATCCTCTCTGCCATTTGCAATTCTGCTTCCGCTCTGCTCGTCGGCGAGGTTCAGATGGCGCCTAAGCGGAAAGCTTCGAGTTCGTCCGCTGCTGTCATTCCCCCCATCGATCCCAACAGTCAGTTGCCTTTCGCAGGTAACCATATGTCTGTTGTTTCTGAGTCTGACCTTCTCCATCTTGTGTCCATCGGAGTTCTTCCTCCGAAGGAACTCTGTTCCTGGCGGATCTGTTGTGGGGTCACTGTTCCAACAGAAGACACCCATGAATCTGTTGTTTATGTTCCATTCCTCCTCCGCGGCCTTGCTCTTCCTATCTCTCCCTTTTTCCGCGGTCTCCTTGATTTCTATCGCCTGAATCTGACCCATCTGAACCCCAATTCCATTCTGCAAATCTCTATCTTTGTTCATTTATGTGAGGCTTTTCTTGGCGTTCTGCCGCACTTTGGCCTGTGGAAATATTTGTATCACTGTCGGCCTGGGATGGCCGGAGGGCAGCACCAACTGGTAGGGGGCGCGAGCTTGGAGATGCGCCGTGGAGGAAGACTGATTACATTGACATCCCACTTAAAGACAGCATCAAAGGATGGCGCTTAGAGTGGTTTATCGTGGAGATCATGGGAATTCCCTCCCACCACGGTCAGGGAGACAACCGGATGTCCGCACTCCGAGTTGGACTGAATCCCCCATAGACCAAGAGGTGGCTGAGGCAGGGGCTCTGTTGGCTGAAGTTGGATTGTTGAAGGAGAGAGGTTTGACTGCAGAGGTTGTGGTTGCTGACTTTGTCTTCAAGAATATTCAGCCGCTGAAGGACAGGGCACACCCGTCCTATCTGTACCGAGGCTTGACTGACTCAACCGGGTTACCAACAGAAAAATTCCCGCTATGGATTTGGTGAGCCGACTTGAAATGATACTCAGAGGCAAAGTATCGAATGTAGGCGCCCCTGTTGCGTATTCGGCCTGGAATCTGCCTCCTTCTAAGGCCTTCACTCATTTTGTGTCAAATCCTCCTGGTGGTGATGGCGATTTGGGCCTTAGAGTGCGACCCTCTGCCGAAGAAGTTAGTGCTTTGGTTGCTTCTCTTGAGGAAATTCCTGACGATGAACGACAGGTTCATTTCGAGGTGCCTTTGGATCCTAGTGATGCAGAGATAGGTGCCATGCTGGATATGTTGGCTGGATTCTTCTGATGCTGCTCCTGCTGAAACATTGGTGGTGGTGCCCATCCCTGAAGCTGACAAAGCCTTGGACGCTCAGAAGCCTGTCAATGTTCGTCCAAAACGTTCTCGCCGAGTTGATCAAGCCTCTTTTCCTGCTGAGGGAGAAAAAGAAGAAGAGACATCTTCGTCGGGTGTCTAGCTTGGATCAAGGTGTCGGTCCTTCTGCTCCTGTCGCTGAGGAAGTGCCAGTTTCTGAATTTGCTGAAGCTGATCCCAATGGGTGTGACCCGTCTGACGCTGATCCCAATGGGTGTGTTGTCTCTTGTTGATGATGATGGTGAAGAAGAAGATGAAATCCCCCTGATTCGGAAGAACAGCTGCCGTTACTGCCAGTGGGGAAAGTAGCGGTGTTCCTTATCCGGCCTTGTCTGCCCTCGTCGGTCTGCAAGAATTATCTCTGGCGAACTTTGATCAGACTCTCGAGGACATGATTCCAGAAGATCTGCTATCAGAGCCGGCAGATGGTTGCACCATGGGTGTTTATGTTGATGTCCTTGACGCCGGGTTGGGGTCCTCCCGGGCAGCGTCCCGCGCCTCATCAACCTTGGAGCACGGTCTTGAGGGTCAGGAGGCTGGTTTGGATTCCCCTGCTCCATGGAAGTGACCGAGGGACCTTCAGCCTTAGAGGCGGCTGCTGCAGAGAACTCGGCCCTTAATGACGGTGCTGGCCTTTACCCAGCCCCCGAGGGTGCTGCCGGGGATGATCTGCTTGAATGGATAGTGCAAGTTACTATCAAGCCCCCGAGGGTGCTGCCGGAGATGATCCAGCTCGGATGGGTAGTGCAAGCTATGATCTAGCCCCCGAGGGTGTCCGAGCGGGTTCTCCCTCTTGCACTTCCATGGATGTTCACGTAGGGTCTTCTCCTCCACACTCTAGCTGCATGGTGACAGCCCAAGCCTTTGGTCAAGGGGTCGCTTTAGAGGCCAGCGTACCTGATGACAAGGTTTTGGGTTCTGCTGATGTGACTAAATTGGTTCCTACTGAATCGTCGCAAGTTGCTCCGGGTGGTGATCCTTTGCCGAGCCATCAGTTGATCTCTCACGATTTAGGAGTCGCTTCCTTTTTCTCCAACTTCCAGGTATTTTGGTTTCTTCTGGTCTGACTTTTACCCAAGCAGGTAATCATTCTCATGCTCATCTGCTTTTTGATGCCAGGCATTGGTCGACGAGATGTCTAGTCGGCTGAGGTTGCAAGGTGCTTCTGTCCTGGAAGGAGCTTTGTCTCTGGCGCGTTGGAATCCGGTGCTGCTTCAGCGGCGTGTTTCTGATTTAGAGGCGGCGAATGCTGGTCAGTGCTCTTCTGCTTCCTTCTGGCTACCTTATCAAACTGCTTCTTATTTTAGCACCTTTGCTTGATTGCTTCTCGCCAGATATGACTCGGCAGTATTCTGCTCTTGAGGAAAAACGCTCTCAAGATCAAGCTGAACTGGTCTGACGGTGTTCTGATCTCGAGGAAAAGTATTCCCAAAGTCAGACAGAGCTAGCCCAGGTCTCTGCTTCTCTGAATGACGCCAACACGCAGAACTCTACTCTCTGCACTCAGCTCGACTCTGAGAAGGTGACCTATGAATCTGGGTTTTTTTTGCTATGCCCTTATTGCTTGCCTGGCGTTTGAAAAAGTTGATTCTTGCTTGCAGGAAGAAAAACGCGCCCTTGTTACTTCTCGTGACAATCTTGACATGTTATACCGTGACTCTAGCAACTCGCTGACCATCTTGGAGAGGAGTCATCGCTTCACTAGGGAGGAGTTAGACAATCTTCGTTATAAGCTGCAGGAATCCTTGGATGATGTGATTCGCCTCAGGGAGTTGATATCGACCAAAGATGTTGTCATCAAGAATCTGCGTGCTTCCAAGAAATCTGTTGCCCAGGAGCTGGAGGCCGCTCAGTTGGCTGTCAAGGTTGCTGAAGAGATTTCCGCTACTCTGAGGGCCCAACGCGATAAAGCTATGGATAAAGCTATTCGCGCGGGGCGGATTCTGATGAGGAGACCTGGTGTGGTTGTCCCGGACGACATAGTGGCAGATGTGAACGCTGCTCCTAATTCCTCCAGCCGTCCTTCTTCGTCGGTTGCTCCTGAGAAGAATGTTGCAGAATAGAAAAAACACTGTATGCTTTGAGCGGCGGTTAACGTGCTCGGATATTTTGTTAGAGAACACCTTTTTAGTATTGAATGCTACTATTATCCTCCTATTGTTTAGAATTCAATAGTATCTGTATTTGTAGAAGTAAAATGCAGCGTGATGGTTTCGAGATTTCTTCATGGGACATAGAGGCCGCCCCTAGATGAGTAACCGTATGCGTGCTGTTTGAGTGAGTATCAGCTTCCTACTGATTGCTCTGTTGATGCGGTATAGTGGTCACCCCGAGTTAAGTAAGCGTGAGCATGTTGCACCGTCTTAAGTCATCGCCGACTTAAGCCGATTGCTCCGTTAGTGGGGTATAGTGGTCACCCCGAGTTAAGTAAGCGCGAGCATGTTGCATCGTCTTAAGTCATCGCCGACTTAAGTCGATTGCTCCGTTAGTAGGGTATAGTGGTCACCCCGAGTTAAGTAAGCGCGAGCATGTTGCACCGTCTTAAGTCATCGCCGACTTAAGCCGATTGCTCCGTTAGTAGGGTATAGTGGTCACCCCGTTAAGTAAGCGCGAGCATGTTGCACTGTCTTAAGTCATCGCCGACTTAAGCCGATTGCTCCGTTAGTAGGGTATAGTGGTCACCCCGAGTTAAGTAAGCGCGAGCATGTTGCACCGTCTTAAGTCATCGCCGACTTAAGCCGATTGCTCTATTAGTAGGGTATAGTGGTCACCCCGAGTTAAGTAAGAATGCAGGTCGACAATGAATAATTCGAGTGCTCTTGAAGTCTTTTTATTGATGATATATTTCCCAGTTTACAGAGTACATTGTCATCCCAATAGCTTTTGAAATACAGCTAGGGGTAAAACTTCCTGAGGTGTTCTATGTTCCATGAGTTCCCAATTTCCGTGCCGTCCATCTGAGTGAGGCGATATCCTGGCCGAGTGACTTCTGCTACTATGAATGGTCCTTCCCATAGTGGTGACAACTTGTGTCGTCCTTCCCCCATTAGAATTCGACGGAGGACGAGATCTCCTACTGCGAAGGATCGATGTCGCATGGTCTTATCGTGATAGCGCCTCAGAGTTTGTTGGTACCGTGCTGATTGAATTACCGTGTTCAGCGTTCTTCTTCGAGTACATCAACCTCCAGCCTAGTAGTCTCGGCTTCTGCTATGTTTTCAAAGATCAACCTTGGCGCCCCAAACTTGAGATCAGCAGGTAGTACTGCCTCGAACCGTAGACCATGAAGAAAGGAGTATTTCCATGCAGAGCTCGACTATGTTGAGTTCTTAGGCTCCAAACGACGTAGGGCAGTTCCCTTATCCATTTTCCTGCGAACTTTTCATTTTTATCGAAGACTTTTTTCCTGAGTGCCTCCAATATCATCCTGTTAGCTCTTTCAACCTGCCCGTTGGCTCTTGGGTGTGCCACCGAAGCATATTTGATCTGAATGCTCTTTTGCTCACAGAAATCGAAGAACTCTGAACTTGTGAAGTTGGATCCCAGGTCAGTTATGATACTATTCGGTATTCCAAACCTGAATATTATGTCTTGTATGAATTCCACGGCCTTAGCTGAAGTTAAAGAAGCAATGGGTTTGAACTCTATCCATTTAATGAATTTGTCGATTGCTACCAGTATATGTGTGTATCCTCCTTGAGCTTTCTTGAAAGGTCCAATCATCCAGTCCCCAGCATGCGAACGACCAAGTTACTGGTATGGTCTGCAGTTGCTGCGCTGGTAGATGCTGTTGTTTCGACAAGTACTGGTAGGCTTCGCACCTCTGAACTAACTCAGTTGCATCACTCTTTGCTGTTGGCCAATAGAAACCTGACCTGAAGACCTTCCCTACCAAAGTTCTGGATGCTGCGTGTATTCCACACTGCCCGACATGGACTTCATCTAGAAGTTGCCTTCCAGTGGATGAGAGGATGCATTTCATGAGGACTCCTGATGTGCCTCTTCTGTATAGCGTTTCTCCACGAGTGTGTAGTGAGCTGACTGCCTAGCAATGCGCTCGGCTGCATTTTTGTCATCTGGTTCCTCTTCATTCTTTATATATCTGATGATCGGCTTCCTCCAGTCGTCAGAATCTGACTCTGGTTGGCTCAAGGTGTTACATTCTTCTGCCTGATCCAGTGAGATGCTTGGGTGTGGTATTTCTTGAACAAAGACTCCCAGGCGGGACCTGAGTCCGACTGGATCCTAGCTTGGACAACGTCAGCCGCCGTGTTTCGATCTCTCTCCACATGGTGAAATTCTAGACCTTCAAATTTGTCTTCTAATTTCTGGATGGAAGTGCAGTATTTTCCCATGGAATCGTTCGAACAATCCCATTCTTTGTTTATCTGACTTATGACTACCATAGAGTCCCCGTATACCATCAACCTCTTGATGCCCAGTGATATGGCAATGTTCAGTCCATGAATCGGAGCTTCATATTCTGCTGCATTGTTAGAGGCTGGAAATAACAAACTGTAGGGCATATCTGAGGTGTTCGCCTCCAGGTACAGTAAAGAGGATCCCTGCGCCCGCTCTCTGTAGCTTTAATGAGCCATCAAAATACATTCGCCATACTTCTGCGGTTTCTGGGTTATCTGGTACTTGTTGCTCGGTCCACTCCGATACAAAGTCAACCAGTGCTTGAGTTTTAATGGCGGTGCAAGGTCGAAATTCAATGTCATGAGATCCTAGCTCGCAGGCCCATTTGGCTATTCTCCCGATGGCTTCTTTGTTGTGAAGGATATCCCCTATTGGAAAACTAGTAACTACTACGACTTTGTGGTCATAAGTAGTGACAGAGCTTGCGTGCAGTTAGAAGTACTGCATATAATAGCTTCTGAACTTGAGGGTATTTTTTCTTCGAGGGACCCAGAACTTCGCTGATGAAATAAACAGGATGTTGCACTGGATAAGCATGTCCTTCTTCTGCTCGCTCGACTACCAACGCGGTGCTCACCACGTGAGTCGTGCAAGAGATATATAGCAGCAAATCTTCAGCTGGTTGAGTCGACGTGGCCCGTCGCGGCGGTTTTAGCACTGGCGGCGTCGTTATGAACTTTTTCAATGCGTCTAGGGCTTCCTGTGCTTCTGAAGTCCACTGAAACTTGTCCACCTTCTTGAGTAACTTATAAAATGGTAGGCCTTTTTCTCCCAGCCTGGATATGAATCTGCTTAGGGCCGCCATACATCCGGTAAGCCTTTGAACCTTCTTCTGTGATCGTGGTGCCTCCATCCTCATGATAGCTTCGATCTTTTCTGGATTAGCTTCAATTCCCCGGTGGCTAACGATAAATCCGAGTAATTTTCCTGCTGGTACCCCGAAAACACACTTTTCGGGATTAAGCTTCCATCTATATCGCCGCAGACTGTTGAAAACCACCTGTAGATCTTCGATGAAATTTTCCGAACTTTCTGTTTTGATTACCATGTCATCCACATAAGCTTCCACACGCTTGCCCCAGTGATCGGCTAAGCATGTTTGAATAGCTCTCTGATAAGTCTCCAGCGTTTTTGAGGCCGAACGGCATGGAGGTATAGCAGAAAGCACCGAATGGAGTGATGAACGCCGTTTTTTCCTCATCTTCTTTCGCCAGGCTAATCTGGTGATATCCAGAGTAGCAATCCAAGAAGGACAGCATAGAACATCCAGCGGTGGAATCTACCACCTGATCTATCCTAGGGAGCCCGAAGGGATCCTTCGGACAGTGTTTGAGATCCGTATAGTCGACGCACATGCGCCAATCCACCTTATACTTTTTGAGTACAAGAACAGGGTTAGCCAGCCACTCGGGATGTAATACTTCTCTAATAAACCCAGCCGCGACCAAGCGAGCCAGCTCAGCGCGAATGGCTTCTCTCTTGTCGGGCGTGAAACGACGTAATTTTTGCCCAATCGGCCTCGCTTGGGGGTAGACCTTTAGTTTGTGCTCGGCCAGTTCTCTTGGGACTCCTGGCATATCCGCAGGTTGCCATGCGAATACTCGGTTATCTTGCAGGAACCGGACGAGCGCGCTTTCCTATTTGTCATCCAGGCTGGAGCTGATGATGGCAGTCTTGCATTCATCAGCGAACCCGAGGTTGATCCTTTTAGTTTCTTCGGTCGGCCGCATAGAGGTCGTAGCTTGAGCCTCGTTCGCGGGTACCGTGAGGTCTTCTTCAGGCTTAGAGTTTGCCTGCACAGAAGAAGTCGCCGACGGTTTGGTGGTGAGGGCCGCCTGGATGGCCACTCAGAAACATTCTGCGGCGCCTTGGAAGTCAGCGCGCACAGTTATGATCCCTTGTGGTCCTGGCATCTTCAGTATCATGTATGTGTAATGTGGAATGGCCATGAATTTCGCCAGCCTAGGCCTCCCGATGATGGCGTTGTATCCGCAGTCGAAGTTCGCCACCTCGAACCTCAGGTACTCGGTTCTGTAGTTTTCCGGGGTCCCGAAGGTGACCGGCATGTAGATGTGGCCCAGCGGGTATTCTCCTTCGGTCGGCACGATGCTGAAGAAAGGAGTATCAGACTCATGGAGCTCTTTGAGGTGAACTCCCAAGCCTTGAAGCGTCCGGGGGAAGGTGACGTTGATGCTGCCCCCCGTCCACTAGTACCTTCTTCACCCGGCTCTCTCGGATCACCGGATCGACGAGGAGGGTATTTGCCCGGGTGGTCGAAGTTGAGCCACTGATCCGCCCGAGTGAAAGTGATCGGGTGCTCCGACCATCGGTACGGAGCGGGAGGACCGATGGTCGCTACCAATATTTGGCGATCATTGAGCTTTTGTTGTCTCTTGTTCTCCTGCGATCCATGTCCGTCGAAGATGGCGTTGACCTCTCTATCGACGCGCGGGAAGGCTCCATCTCCTCCCTCCTCCTGTTGCTGGGGTTGTCGCGGTTCTGGTCCTCCCCGCGGTGGAGGAGGAGGTAGAGGCTGGAAAGGTCGGCCGTGCCCAATGGAGTGCTTGAAGTCTCTGCAGTTCCGAAGGGTGTGGCGCATGTCCTTGTGGTACGGGCACTGGTGTCGAGGATGTCGTCCAGCGTGCGTTTGCCTCTACGAGGTCCTCCTCGGGCGCGAGAGGTGGGTGGTCCGGTGGCGTGAACTTCTTCGCGAGGCCTCTTCTCCCAACGCTTGTCGAGCTGCTGGTTCGTGTCACGTCGTGGCGCTGCCGGTGTTGGCTTCGCTCCTCCGATGAGGTCCCGAGCCCGTTCGTCGGTGGTGATGTAGAGGTCGGCTTCCCGGAATAGCTGCTCGGAGGTAGTTGGCGCCTTCTGTAATATGGCGCGGACGAAGGCCACGTCATCGGAGCCTCTGTAGAAGTCCTCGATTACTGTTGCCTCCGCGACCTCGGGGATACGATTTCTCATGGTCTGGAACCTTTTGAGGTATGACCTGAGAGTTTTGTCCCCCCGGCGCTTGATGGATTTTAGGTCCCATGGTTGCGCCGGCTTGTTGGAGAGGACTGGAAGTTGGCGATGAAACGTCGACTGAAATCACTCCAGTCATCGATGCAGTGTCGTGGTAGGTGTCGCAGCCATAGCAGTGCGTCTTGCCCGAGAATGATGGGCAAGTACGCGGTCATCACGTCCTCGGTTGCCTCGGTAGCTCGGGCAGCGGTGGTGTAGACGGCCAGCTAGCCTCCCGGATCTTGCTTAGGTTCATATTTGTCGACGTTGGATACCTTGAAGTTAGGGGGCCATTGGATGGCTCTGAGGCGTGGAGTAAGTGCTGACACTCCACACGTGTCCTCCTGTCGTCGGGGATGATGTCTGTCTCGGGGAGGGGAGTGGTTGTCACGGCGCCTCGACCATCCCCGGGTGGTGCCGCCAGTCTAAGCCGTTGCCGACTCAGTCCTGATGGCCTGGCTCCAGGCTGGGATGCCGTGGTCCCTGTCGTATTCTTCCCGGCGACGGATCTCGCTCTCATGTCGTCGTTCGCGCGAAGCGTTGATGGAGCTCCGTGCATCCCGCCGACTGTTGATGGCGTGCCGCAGATCGTTTGGTGGATGTGCAAGAGGTAGAAGATGGTTGGCTGCTTGAGTGAACAGTCGTCGGTAGCCCTCGACGTCGGGAGTCCGAGGGAGCCCATCAGCTATCCGAGCCAGCACCCCTCCGACTTCACTCGGTGTGTTCATGGCTCGGGCGAAGTCAGGGTTCAGGTTGCGCCCGAAGAGCGGATTTTCACGGCGTTGCCTTGCCTCCTGCTTGGCTTGTTCTTGAGCCCATCGGCGATCACAACGTCGGGAATTCCTTCGTTCCTTGAAGACGCGTTCCTCCGGCGTTTCTCCTATATCTGAGACCTCATCTCGCGATACAGGTTACGCCGGTCCCGCTCTCTGGCCTCGTGATGTCTCCGGATATTTCGGCATCGGTTCCTTCGTCGGCGGGATTCTCGCTGAGGATGTTCCTCTCCGGGTGCAGTCGGCTCGTCGTCGGAGACGAGGGGCGACTCCACTCTCCCGATGAAGAGGACGTCGGGGTAGAATGGTGCAGCTGCCGTGACGATCTTCTTTCTGCCCTCCCTTGAGGACAAAGGCGCAGAAAGAACAGCTCGTCGTTCCCCAGCCTCTTTTGCTTCTTTCTTCCTCGTGATCCGTGTTCGTTCTTTCGTCGAAGAAGTGGATAGCGGAGTTCTCTGGGTCAGCAAGTTCTCGACTCCTGGCTTGCTGAAGACGATCTCTTTTCGGAGCGCTGGAGGTTGCACTTTTTCTTGCCTTGCTCCGATTTCCCTGGAGACTTTTGAGGAAAATCTTCTCTCCGCTGGATCCGCAATGTGATGCAGAGTTCCCTCCTCATCTGCTATAGACGAGAAGGTTCCGAAGCAGAATGTGGACCGAGGGCAAAAGACGATCTTGTGCAGGAAGGTGACGACCATTGAACTAGCTTGGATCGACGACACACCCCCTACCTGGCGCCAGCTATCGGTGTTTTGGGTCCGACCGCACACTCGGGGTTGCCCCTCAAGGTACTTTTTTAGGAGTAGGACGGTGTTTTCGACTGTAGTTCAATGGTTCGTGCCAGATGCACGAGAGACAGTGGACAAAGGTTTACAGGTTCGGGCCGCTTTTAAGTGCGTAACACCCTACGTCCTGGTGAGAGTGCTTTTGCGCGGTGGGTTACAAGGAGTTCTCTAGCACCGGGAGTACAGAGAATTGGGTGGATAACTAAGCAGTGGGTCTCCCTTTCTGAAGGGGTGCCCCCTAGGCCTTATATACTCGACCGTGGGGCAGTACATGCAGATATGATAACAATGTGCACCTAAAAAATAGTGAACCGATTGAGTCTATCTTCCTATAGTTTCCGCCGACCCATCCTCGCTCGGTTCCGTTGTACGTGCCTCCAACGCGGGAAGGTCGGGCCTCTGTTGTGATTACTCGTTCGAAGTCATCGGGCCATCTGGGCTTGCTCCGATCTGGCCTCATGTCGATCTGCTTCACTGGTCGTTCCTCCTCAGGCCCACGAAGGGATGACCTTACGATTTATTGGGCCCTTGGTCCTTTCGTGAGGTCTTTTATCCTCCCAGTGGACCCAGGGGATATCTGTCCCCCACAGTATTTGAAACAAGAGTATTGAAGAATCTAGGGCACGAGCATGTCAATACCAAGGGAATAGAGATGGTCAATTGGTAGCAATTTAATGACAAAAGAGAAGAATCCCAAAAGGCAAGAAGGTTATGGTCAGGGGCATCTACAAAGATGTCGCAAGCATAAGAGTGAGATCAGATCTAATAGATTGAGATAAGTAGACGATACTAGAATAAAATACTTTTGGCAAGGGGGCATATAGGAGCACAACATAGAATTAGTCGAGGTGACTAATATTTTGAAGCGGAATCAAGGATGAGAAGTAATAAATTAATAAGTCCTTAAAACGGCCATTGCTACTCTAGGATAGCGGTCCTACAGTCAGCAAGGCTTCGATACCACTTATGTCATACCCAGTTTTGGAAGGTAAACCGAATGCGAACCACGTACGTGCTAGGATTAGAATTCACGTACACAGCGATTACATAAATGACTTCTCATAGAACAATGCTTCTAATAACAATAAAGAGTATGTAATAATATTAAGTACTAGAGTCATTTACATAATATGAATCAAAGTGCACAGAAACGTAGCCAACGTAAACAAACCCACAACAGGCTGCTGACTGGGGGAGGTCGCTAGCCTAATCCTTGAATTCATCGGCGTCTAGAAACTCCTGAAGGTCCGCCTCGACGCCTTCTTCTTTACCTGATCATAGATTGCACCAAGGGCAACCTGGTGTTTTGTGAAAACAAGGGTGAGTACACATCAATGTACTCAGCAAATGTCCTGTTGTCACACTCGTTTTGGTGGCAGAGCCGGGTGCACCGCATATGTGCCAAGATCTATTTCCACACATATGTTGACATCACAAGTGTAATATATCAAAGAACAATGCATAAAAGCATAAATAAAGATTATATTAACATATTACAATTCGAACAGACATAATGTCTTAACCTTTATTCATCAAAGTACAGCGAAACATGGACATCCATCCACAGGAAGATGACCGGGGGTATCACTAGACTAGCATCCATGGCTCAGCATCATAACTTCATCTGCAAACTTCTGATCAAAATTTAAGCAAGGGTGAGCTCACTTATGGTCGGGGCTCAGCAAGTGGGGGAAATTAATGCAAGTTTAACAAGGTGAGGCCAAGGTTGAGCAGTAAGCATTTTAGTTGGTTAACATTTTATTAACAACACCTGTCTTACTAATAAGTGTGAATCCCAAGTATTCCCTTTAAACAAAGGTATAAGTATATCAAAAACACTTAAGTGAAACCACTTAGCAAACCATTGGCAAATCATTAGATCTCGATTTATTTCCATCTTCAAGTTCAATTATCATGTGAGGAGTCTAGGCTGCTCTTAATCGTGAGCACGGCTGATATAGTTTTACTCTGCAGGTGGCGCATCTTTACCCATGAGTCACGATTCCCTTCTAGCCCGGGTTAGCTAGACCCGTATTCACTTTCGAGGTGAATGGCTAGGGTCTCACTACGAGGCTTTTCCCTAGAGTCCTCATTAAGCAAATGCTGGAAATGGTCAAACTGCATAAAGTACATCTAACGTAACCAACTTATAGACCAGTCTGCAGGGTAAAGCTTTGGGAACTATGCCCGTATCCAATCTGCCTGAGCCGGAACTATAAGCTTCCCAGATGCCCCCGTTCTGGTCGACCACAACCAGCACCCAACATAAGACAACCCTAGTTATTTAGCCAAGGGCGTCCCATACCCCCTCATGGTAGCACTGTTTTCCCGGGTGGTCACTCCATGTTCCAATTAAATCATATGATCTTGCTTAATTGTCGGATTAGCAACAATAATGTAAACTTACCATTTGGAACATTAATATCATAAACAGGAGTGATTGCATAACTTTAAAGTTGTAGCAATAGCATAGCTACTTGATTAGATCATAATCCCAGGTTAAACAAGGAGTAAGGTTGGAAAGGTTAGGTGTATCTAAATAGGTATCCCATCAAATTATGCATATATATCCAAGAATAAACTTTATTAAATGTATTGTTTGGGATCAAACATAGTATGCAGAGGGAGAAGTCCACTTGCCTTGCTTATTGAAAAATTGAGGTTCTTCCACGGATAGGAATAGATCTTGATTCTTAACTACTAGATCAACCACTGAATATCACACAAACAAAGAAGAAGAACAAACACCACTCAATAACATACAACATTCACCATACGTAAAGCTAAAAGAAAGCCTAACGAAAAGAGCGTTCGCTTTTCAAAAACATTACACGCAAGGGTTATAAAAAGGTATCCTTTTCAAAAATGTGTGATCTATACTTTATAAAACAAGACACGAGCTTAAAATTTTTTAGTTGAAATATACAAATATTAGGTTCACCAATTTAATCTTTTTAAAACGTCATATGTGATATGTCTAAGATTAAGGGTTTATAAGATGATACAACACGTTATAACAATATTAAACCTTTTTAACCTTTTAGAAAAGATATATGTTATATATCTAAGGTTAATGGGCTACAAAACACGTTATTAATTTTAGAAGTATTATGGAACATCTTATAAATTATTGTTAAACATTCACTTATGATAAACTAAGATATAAGTCTAAATAGGTTTTATGTGCAAAGATCATTATTATTAAAACCTATTTTATGAAAAGCTAGGTTATAGGCCTTTAAGTGGATTTTTATGTAAAAGATAATGAACGAATAACCATCTTTTATTTTTATTAGAAGGTACATGGTCTATATTCTTTATTAAGAAAGCTATATACAAAATAATATGTAAACTAACATTTTAATTATAAAAATAACATGAACACTAATTTAGTTATTTTATCCTTTAAGAAAAACTTAGTGATATATATATAAATAATATGGACTAATTTTGATTAAATGATTAATTAAGCCTATATAACTAGTTCTGAATAAATATAAATCTAATTAACTAGATTATGAGAGGACATAATTACTCTATTACTTATCTTTACCTTTAGTTTAAAAACATAAGTCTCATAGTTAACTATCATTTTAGTTTATGACGGTGTGAGCACTTAATTAAGTCATTATATCATTATTAGAAAAGTTATATGACATATTTCTATTATAAAGCATATAATTATGGATACTTAAATATGAGACTAAATGAGTTTTATGTGAAGGGATAATACATAATTATCATTCTATTAGGAAAACACTAAATCTATATTTGTTGAGAAAACTACATTCAAACCGATAGGTCATCATTTTAAAGATATGAACACCAATTCTATTATTTTAGTATCTTTAGAAAACTCTATTTTTTCTGTTCTCTCCTTTCTTTTCTAAATAGAAATTATACGTATAACTAAAAATTGTTTATAATTCTTCTAACATTAATATTCTAAGAAATAATTATAAATTACTAATTAGACTTTTAATAACATATTCATGGTTATTATGACATAAATAAGTATTTTACTAATTCTAAGTAATTAAGTGCTATAATTATGAATACATTTGTCATGAATAGTAAAATCTATATCTTCATTTGACCAGGAATATGGCTTAGTATTTCTTCTATTTTTTCATATCAACAAGTTTACACTTAAAATACTACTAACAATTATTGTCCCACACACACTAAAGCAAAATTCAATCTGTAAACGTTTTCTAGTATAAAAATCACCGAGGTTGTGAATAGTGACCGTATTCATTTTTAAAATTATAAAATCATACAGGGTTCGATTTTGGCTACACGTATACATCAAAATCTCTAAAATCATACACGTGAATCGCCAAATCATCTCAATATTACAACGATAATTCACAAGATTCATAAATTAATTCAAAACATGCTTTATAAAATAAATCAACATTTTGGGTTGTCTTCAACCTTGGGTTCTTGCTCATGCGCAGGGATGAACGTCGATGAGTAGGGAGGGTTTGACGGTCTTGGTGGGCAAGGAACGGTACAGGGGCTCCGGCTAGGGACGCGGACGGTGAGCACGAGCTCCGACGAGTCTCCACGGACGGCGGGGACGGTTCGGTCGACAGCGAGCTCGGGAATGGGGAGAGCACAAGAGAGAGAGGGAGAGCTCAGGGAGGAAGAGAGGAAGGAACTCGACCAGATTTTATAGGGAGAGGGCGCTGGGGGAGGGAAGATAATGGCGACCGACCATTGATGGCATTCATGGAGCTTGAATGGAGGGAGAGAGAAGAGGAAATGGTCATGGCGGTTTCTGGCTCCTAGCGTGGTCGTCGGTTCGGCTCCGGTGGTCGGTTCGTGTGCAGGGCGCGGGATGGCGGCTGCGTGGGGCGTCAGGGTCGCTCGGCGCGTCAAGGTCCTGGCACGGCTTCTAGGCACGGCCTTGGGCGTGAGTCGGCCTGGGCGCGTTGGGTCGCGGCGCTTGGCGTCGGGCTTCGGTCTGTCAGTGTTGGGCGGCTGCAGGGCACGGCCGGTGGCTGGAGTCGGGTCCCTAGCGGTGCGGGTTGGGGAAGCAGAGAGGCAGGGAGAGAGAGAGAAGAGTGGGGCCGGGTTGCAAGAGAGAGAAAAGGGGAGGGTAGGGAAACAGAGAGCGGCGGCTAGCGCCTAGGAGATCTAGGGGAGGCGGCGGCGGCTAGCAGGGGAGGGAGCAGGGCGGCGCGCGCCTAATGGGCCGTTAGGGTTAGGTTAGGTTAGGTTTTTTCTTTTTCTTTTTTTCTATTTCCTTTTCTAAATTCAAAATATATTTTTAAATAACCCTAAAATTCATAATAATTATACCAAAATTATTTATAAATGAAATATTTATTTTTGGACTAGTAATTATTATATTATTTATTTGGATTTCCATTTAAGAAGAAATGCTATTAAATATCCAAAATCAGTCATGAGCAATCAAAATCATTCCAAATGCAAATAAATAACAAACACTTAAAAGAAAATTTATTACCACAAATACCATTAATACTAAATGTATTATTTTTATTTGATGGTTTTTATAGTGTTACAAACCTACCCCCTCTTAAAAGAATCTCGTCCTCGAGATTAAGGAAGGCTAGCACGAAAGCAAAGGAGATACATGGTTATTTGTAGGTTCTTAGTTCACATTGAACTCTTCTAATATTAAGGAACTTCCTTTCTTCTTTAGTCGGTCTAAACGCTTCTTGGGGCATTCGCGAATAATATGTCCTTCGTTTTTGTAGTAGTAGCAAGCACCTCTTGCTTTGAGTTCTTTGCGAGTCAACTTTGCTTGACCAACATGGGGTGAGGGTTGTCTGGGTGTTCGTATCTCATATAGTTGAGCCTGACTTGATTCTTCTGTTTGGGTATCCATGTGTTTTCGTGGCTTTTGCTTGTGGTTGAGGTGGACTAATCATGTATCCAAACATTTTTCTATTCCTTTTGTTGTTCTTCATTCCATTCATTAAATATCTCTGTGACTCATTTTTCTCATTCATAGTTGTTAAGGTAGGAATATTGTCGTTGGCATCATTTACTTCATTTCCATTAGGGTTCATCATTCTAGTCAGAGGGTAAAAGAGTTAGTGAGACAAATTGCATAAAAGGCTTGCATGACATTAAGATAAAGAGCTTAACACAACATTTTTGATTTCCAAAATAAGATTAGTTAAGGATGATTTCTGATTCCGCCTAGCTTCATCATACTACAAGAGTGTACAAGTGTTATAATCCTTAACAGAGATCTTTTGAACCTTATAGATTTCAGAGCATGGTATCCAAATCATCTTTCTGATCCAACAGTATTTCTTTTAGCACAATTTGAGAGAAAGACTTGAGCAGGATTTTAGGGCAACTAGAATAGAGCATCACATTGTTTGCATATAGCAGATGACACCAAACTTTATTCTCTTTATAAAGAGGCAAAACACAATAGGTGCGAGAGATTCCCCAAATTTATTCATATATCACTTAGCACAATTCCAATTCCTGAAAGGGGCAACACCTTGACATTTTTTGTGAGACATACTGCTTCTTCTAGCTAAATGATATATTATTCTTCCTCGTCAGATGCACCAATCTTCAGAGCTGGAGGTCGATTGTCTTCAACTACTATTCTTTCTCCAGATGGGGTTTCCAAACACATGGTTCTTTCAGTATTTTGGATTACTGTCTTAGTTCTTTGTAACCAATTCTTTCCAAGAATCAGATCCTTTCCCATTGATTCCATCACTATAAGATCAGCTAGAAAATCTATCCCATTGATTTTAACACTTAAATTTGGACATATGTAGTTTACTAACATTTTTCTTTCGGGTGCACTGATGGTCATCCTTGATCTCAAGGGACACTTAAAGATACCATACTTTGTTGCAAACTGGGCACTGATAAAAGAATGTGTAGTACGAGGATCATACAACATGGTGGCTATGGTTGTGCAAATGACCATTGTTCCAAAAATTACTGCATTTTCATATGGAATGGTTCCTATCACTGCATAACTTATCCTTCCTATGGACTTTTTTCGTTGTTTATTCTTTGTTGATGCATGAATTTGAGGGTGTTGTCTTTTCTTTTGGACCTTATTGATCTCCCACACCTTTCTTAGGACAACTATTAAAAAGATGGCCGGAATCACCACAGCCAAAGCAAGCACAACTTGGTAAATTACATGGTGGAGTTGTCTTTACGTTGTTGGTAGAAGTTTTCTGTGCATTTTTGTTCATATTCCATGCCTGAAGACTGAGATAGCTTCATCTCGGAGGTGATCTGTAGTGTACTTTTCTTAGGACAGTTACGGAAGTAATGACCTTCACGTCCACATTGATAGCAAGTTTTTCTTGAAGTTATTTCTTGACTTTTTCCATGTTTCCCTTTTTGTTTCTTGGACCTGATGTGACCACGAGGCTAAAACTGTGTGCAAGTAATAGTCCATTCATCAATTTAACACTCCTATGTTTCTTCTTGGGGCTAGGCATCCTTGTGATGTTTCCTTTTTGGAATACTTTGTAATTCATCAACTGATAGTGCATTAGGTATGAGAGAATATGTTATTAGTTGTTCTTGGGGAGACATTTGTCTTTTTATACCAGAAAACAAAATCCGGTTCTTCTGTTTTGTAGTTTCACTTTCGTTTGTACTGATCTGGTGACAAGGAATTCCATAGTACTCACAACAACAAAATGTTCCAAGATCACTTGTCTGTTGGTTTAGTTGTGCATCCTTTTTTGTCTTGAATGTCTGTTCATAAGCTGTTTTATTTATAGTGTTGTTTTGACTTGCCAACACACCACATTCTTTGCATTTAGTGACATCACTTGTAGTTGACATTCCAAGGTCTGACATCTGTATGAGTATGGAAGAATGGAAGGGACGATAGGGTTGAGCAAAGACAGATTATAGAGAGCAGAGAAAACCCATCTATCTAAAGTTTTACCTAGCTAACTGATGCCATTATGGACAAAAGTCACAAATACACCAACAATCATTTCAAAGAAGCAAATCAAACATGAACACAAAGGACAATGAACTCAAGCATACCAGCACAACACAATCAATTCTACTCATTCAACCAAAACAAAAGGTGAGACAAGGTTTGGAATAAGAAAGATATTATAAAGTCAAGGAGTTGGGTAAGAATTATCAAGGAGTTAGATAAGACATATTTGTTGGTGGCCAAGAGTGAAATAAGATAACCATGAACTATTAAAGTGAGGATAAATGATATAACCAAGGATACGAAGTGAGTTAGGAGAAAGCATATCAAGGACAAAAGTAGAGATGCAAAGGTTTAATATATTAAGGTAGATATTGCGCAAGGGTGGCAATACAATGGCAATAAAGCAAAAGTATAAGAAGTCAAGGGTTATATAGCAATATTAGGGATTAGAAAAACACTATAATATAATATAATATCGACCTTACCGATCTAGTCGAAAATCTTAATACTAAAGAACAATCCTATCAACCTAACCAAGAAGTCTGGTAATAGATCCATAGGATCCATAACAAAACTTCTTGTGAAGTGGGGATAAGACAGAGAATAGGGCATCGTCGATAGCTTCGAAAGGGTTTCTTTTGGCAAACTTCACTTCAAGTTCCACAATCCTAGCTTGATCATCTTGCAATGCTTCTGAGGAGAGCCTTCAGATAGACGAAGAATCAGATAAGAAGGGTTGAACATAAAAGAGGCGAGTTTTTGATATAAAGTAAGTTTTTATGAAGACAATTAAGTCAAGTTTTGAACGACTGACTGGGCTTTCCATTTCTAACTAATCTAGCGACCTACAGTCACATTGCTTTGATACCACTTCTGTCACACCCGTTTCTGGTGGCAGAGTCGGGTGCACCGCATATGTGTGCCAGGATCTATTTCCACACATATGTTGACGTCACAAGTGTAATATATTAAAATAATGCATAAAAGCATAAATAAAGATTATATTAACATATTACACTTCGAACAGACATAATGTCTTAACTTTTATTCATCAAAGTACAGCGAAACATGGACATCCATCCATAGGAGATGACCAGGGGTATCACTAGACTAGCATCCATGGAGCTCAGCATCATAACTTCATCTGCAAACTTCTGATCAAAATTTAAGCAAGGGTGAGCTTACTTATGGTCGGGCTCAGCAAGTGGGGGAAAATTAATGCAAGTTTAACAAGGTGAGGCCAAGGTTGAGCAATAAGCATTTTTAGTTGGTCAACATTTTATTAACAACACCTATCTTACTAATAAGTGAATCCCAAGTATTCCCATTAAACAAAGGTATAAGAGTATATCAAAAACACTTAAGTGAAACCACTTAAGCAAACCATTGGTAGATCATCGGATCTCGATTTATTTCCATCTTCAAGTTCAATTATCATGTGAGGAGTCCAGGCTGCTCTTAACCGTGAGCACGACTGATGTATCAGTTTTACACTCTACAGAGGTGGCACATCTTTACCCATGAGTCATGATTCCCTTCTAGCCTGGGTTAGCTAGACCCGTACTCACTTCCGAGGTGAATGGCTAGGGTCTCACTACGAGGCTTTTCCCTAGAGTCCCCATTAAGCAAATGCTGGAAATGGTCAAACTGCATAAAGCACATCTAATGTAACCAACTTATAGACTAGTCTGCTGGGTAAAACTTTGGGAACTATGCCCGTATCCAATCTGCCTGAGTCGGAACATAAGCGCTTGCCAGATGCCCCCGTTCCGGTCAACCACGACCAGCACCCAACATAAGACTTCCCTAATTATTTAGCCAAGGGCGTCCCATACCACCCTCATGGTAGCACTATTTTTTCGGGTGATCACTTCATGTTCCAATTAAATCATATGATCTTGCTTAATTGTCGGATTAACAACAATAATGTAAACTTACCATTTGGAACTTAATATCATAAACAGGAGTGAGTGCATAAATTTAAAGTTGTAGCAATATCATAGCTACTTGATTAGATCATAATCCCAGGTTAAACAAGGAGTAAGGTTGGAAAGGTTAGGTGTATCTAAATAGGTATCCCATCAAATTATGCATATATATATCCAAGAATAAACTTTATTAATGTTTGTTTGGAATCAAACAGAGTATGCAGAGGGAGAAATCCACTTGCCTTGCTTATTGAAAACTTGAGGTTCTTCCACGGATAGGAATAGATCTTGATTCTTAACTACTAGATCAACCACTGAATATCACACAAACAAACAAGAAGAACAAACACCACTCAATAACATACAACATTCACCATACATAAAGCTAAAAGAAAGCCTAACGAAAAGAGCGTTCGCTTTTCAAAAATCTTACACGCAAGGGTTATAATAAAAAGGTATCCTTTTCAAAAATGTGTGATCTATACTTCATAAAACAAGACATGAGCTTAAAATATATTAATTTAAATATACAAATATTAGGTTCACAAATTTAATCTTTTATAAAACATCATATGTGATATGTCTAAGATTAAGGGTTTATAAGATGATAAAACACGTTATAAACAATATTAAACCTTTTTAACCTTTTAGAAAAGATATATGTTATATCTAAGGTTAATGGGCTACAAAACACGTTATTAATTTTAGAAGTATTATGGAACATCTTATAAATCATTGTTAAACATTCACTTATGATAAACTAAGATATAAGTCTAAATAGGTTTTATGTGAAAAGATCATTATTATTAAACACCTATTTTATGAAAACCTAGGTTATAGGCCTTTAAGTGGATTTTCATGTAAAAGATAATGAACGAATAACCATCTTTTATTTTTATTAGAAGGTACATGGTCTATATTCTTTATTAAGAAAGCTATATACAAAATAATATGTAAATAACATTTTAATTATAAAAAGAACATGGACACTAATTTAGTTATTTTATCCTTTAAGAAAAACTAAGTGATATATAAATAATATGGATTAAGCCTATATAACCAGTTGTGAACAAATACAAATCTAATTAACTAGATTATGAGAGGACATAATTACTCTATTACTTATCTTTATCTTTAGTTTAAACATAGGTTTCATATTTAAAATGAATACTATATTAATTGGTATATTGTTAACTATCATTTTAGTTATGACGGTGTGAGTACTTAATTAAGCCATTATATCATTATTAGAAAAGTTATATGACATATTTCTATTGTAAAGCATATAATTATGGATACTTAAATATGAGACTAAATTAGTTTTATCTGAAGGGATAATAAATAATTATCATTCTATTAGGAAAACACTAAATCTATATTTGTTGAGAAAACTACATTCAAACTGATAGGTCATCATTTTAAAGATATGAACACCAATTCTATTATTTTAGTATATTTAGAAAAACTCTATTCTTTATGTTTTCTCCTTTCTTTTCTAAATAGAAATTATACGTATAACTAATAATTGTTTATAATTCTTCTAACATTAATATTCTAAATTAATTGTAAACTACTAATTGGACTTTTAATATATTCATGGTTATTATGACATAAATAAGTATTTTACTAATTCTAAGTAATTTAAGTGCTATAATTATGAATACATTTGTCATGAATAGTAAAATCTATATCTTCATTGACCAGGAATATGTGGCTTAGTATTCCTTCATGTCAATAAGTTTACACTTAAATACTACTAACAATTATTGTCCCACACACTAAAGTGAAATTCAATCTGTAAACATTTTCTAGTATAAAAATCACCGAGGTGAATAGTGACCGTATTCATTTTTAAAATTATAAATCATACACATATTCAAAGCATTGTCGCGGGGTTTGATTTTGGCTACATGTATACATCGAAATCTCTAAAATCATACACGTGAATCGCCAAATCGTCTCAATATTACAAAGATAATTCATAAGATTCATAAATTAATTCAAAACATGCTTTAAAATAAATCAATATTTTGGAATTGTCTTCAACCTTGGGTTCTTGCTCATGCGCATGGATGAACGTCGATGAGTAGGGAGGGTTCGACGGTCTTGGCGGGCAAGGAACGGTACAGGGGCTCTAGCTGGGGGATGCGGACGGTGAGCACGAGCTCCGGTGAGTATCCACGGACGGCGAGGCGGACGGTTCGGTCGAACGAGCTCGGGAATGAGGAGAGCGCAAGAGAGAGAGAGAGAGAGAGCTCGGGGAGGAAGAGAGGAAGGAACTCGGCCTGATTTTATAGGGAGAGGGCGCTGGGGAGGGAAGAGAAACGGCGGCCGGTCATTGATGGCATTCATGGAGCTTGAATGGAGGGAGAGAGAAGAGGAAACGATCACGGCGGTTTCTGGCTCTGGCGTGGTCGTCGGTTCGGCTTCGGGGTGGTCGGTTCGCGTGCCGGGCGTGGGATGGCGGCTGCGCGAGGCTTCAGGCGCGGTCGGTCCTTGCGCGGGGCATTAGGGTCGCTCGGCGCGTCGAGGTCCTGGCGCGGCTTCTGGGCGCAGGTCGTCCTGGGCGCGTCGGGCGTCGCGGCGCTTGGCGTCGGGCTTGGGTCCGTCGGTGTTGGGCGACTGCAGGGCATGGCTGGGTGGCTGGAGTCAGGTCCTTGGCGGAGTGGGTTGGGGAAGCAGAGAGGTAGGGAGAGAGAGAAGTAGAGTGGGGCTGGGTGCAAGAGAGAGAAAAGGGGAGGGGGAGGGAAACAGAGAGTGGTGGCTGGCGGCTGGGAGATCCAGGGGACGCGGCGGCGGCTAGCAGGGGAGGGAGCAGGGCGGCGCGCGACTAATGGGCCGTTAAGGTTAGGTTAGGTTAGGTTTTTTCTTTTTCTTTTTTTCTATTTCCTTTCTAAATTCAAAATATATTTTAAATAACCCTAAAATTCATAATAATTATACCAAAATTATTTATAAATGAAATATTTATTTTTGGACTAGTAATTATTATATTATTTTATTTGAATTTCCATTTAAGAAGAAATACTATTAAATATCCAAAATCAATCATGAGCAATCAAAAATCATTCCAAATGAAAATAAATAACAACACTTAAAAGAAAATTTATTACCATAAATACCATTAATAACTAAATGTATTATTTTTATTTGATGGTTTTTATAGTGTTACACCTGTTTGGCTGAGGTGGACTAGCTTTATATGGGGTTAGGGTCAAAGCAGTTGCTTTTAGTTCGTCAGGTATTTATTATTAGTAGAACCAAGTTTTAACAATAACCAACCCGTGAACCATTTCCTCATCAAGGAACATCATAATCATCATCGTAGCCAAAACTATAAATAGAACCATAGCATCTCAAACCATCTGTATCTTTAATCAAACAGGATCCCAAGGCCGCTCATAACCGCGAGCACAGATATATCAGTTTCATTCCCCTACAGAGGTTGCGCACTTTACTCACGAGCTGTGATCCCTTTCCAGCCTGGGTTTGCAAGACTAGATCTTCACTACCAAGGTGAATGGCCAGGGATACACTACGTCTTTACAAAGACTTCCCTGGTGCATAGCTGCTCGTTAGGTTTTACCAGTCGTACAAACACAGTACTCCTCTCTGAGGTGGGTGACTAACAAAACCAAATCGAATAAACCTCGACACCACCCTTAGAAGAGCGAGCACTATGCCCCGACCCCCATTGATGGCCCTTTGGCAAAGCCATCTACACCCTCAGGTTTATCTAATTAATCAGCTAAGTGTGTCACATTCTACCCTTATGGTTATACTGTTATCCCGTGTGGTGACTCAACGAACAGGCCCTTATAGAGAGGTACTCAAAAAATAGCCTGAGTCCCCTAAAGTATCACAGTTCATCCTCATAATCAAGATATCATTAACGTATCATAATGTTCTCATCATGTTCATTGATTAAAGTAGAGTAATAGCATGAAGCTAACCATAATAACCCAAAAGGTAATCAAGGACGAGGTGAATACAAAGCTAGTCAATCCTTAGGTTTTCAATTAAGTAATGAAGGACAATGAATTATAATTAAGTAGGACATAATAGGTCAGAGAACAATTGCCTTCACCAAACAGATGCTCAGGGTCTTCAGCTTTGCAGAACTCGAAGAACCAGATCACTTGGTCGCCAATGCTTGACCATCGATTCCTCAAAGCTCGAAAACGAATCGCGATCTAATCACAACACGAAGCGAAGACGAACAGGCACAAGCAAACAAACATATATATATATAATGGTACTAATAATAATTAGAACATTCAATTGACATAATTATTTTGATTAGACATTCAATCGACGAAATAGAGCGGGTTATTTTGATTGACATTTATCGAATGTAAATTAAAATTACTACTCAGTCTTGACTAACTCACTATTTTATAGTGGACGATTAAACAATTAGTTAATTAACTGACGTGAGTGATTATAAGTGAATGATTTAATATCGCGCATGAACAGAGCGCGACATGAGACAACACGTGAGAATAGTGCACGAACGAAGCGCGCCACGCGAAACAGCCTGCGGCACGAATACGGTGCGTGCACAACATGACGTCGCGCGTGAACAACACGCACGACACGCAATAGTCACTAACAGATATCGCGTTTGTACTAAACAAGTATTGAATGAAAATTATTCAAGTTGGTATTAATATAGCTGACATTTATTCATACAGGCACAAGGTAGAAGCTGTAAAATAGTTTTAACCAGAAGCTATTTTAAATAACCAGCAGGTTAAATAATTACTCGACTAATTAATTAATTAAACTTGTGTCGCGATGAAATAATGGTACTAATATGAATGTGACGCTGTTACAGAGTTGACGCGACCAAAACGAGTCGAAACAGGTTTGCGACGCATAACATATTAAATAATTAACAATTCGCGGCTAAATAACGACTCGACATACGAATACCACTAGATTATGATTAAACGCGCAAAAACTATATTCCTAAGCTGATTTTAGTTAATATAAATTATTTGCGTAAGATATTTTAGATAAATTGAATTATCAATTAGTCAACAATTAAATAAGAATTAATTAATATGCATGAACGATTATAGCGAAACGATTAACTAATGTGCGCGGATCGCGCGCACGACACGCGCGAAACAACGCAAACCAGCATGCCACCACGTGCGGAACAATACACGCTACAGGCGAGAAAAGCTAAACAAACATCATATTTACCTTAAACAAATATTAGTTGAAAATATCTGAGTTGGTAGTAACCACATTTATTTGTATCTATAAAACCATTTAAAAACTATATCTTAATTTTAATTAGAACGTCGTTCACATAAACCTCGAATAAACGATTAACTACATAATTACGAAAACATGTGTTTGTGACCAAATAATATTACTAACACGTAGTCGAGGTTATTACGAAGTCGCTACAACTGAAACGAGTCGAGACGGACTCACAACGCAACATATACCAAATATTTAGCATTTCGCGGATTTTAAGCGACGTGGCTAATTATTATTGGCTAGCGGTTGGCCACACCTATGGTCACACGAGACGTAGCCATAGAAGATCCCAAGCTTGGGATCACATGTGGCTAGCTTCTTCCCGTTCTCCACTGCTTGCGCACAGAATGGCCATGACGAGAGGAGCTCGGTGAGGGTGGGGCTCATGGCCGCGCTGCACACCGGGGGGAGACTCGGCCAGGGATAGCCATCTCGCCAGGCCGCGTTGCTGCGCTGGGCCGACGAGGCTGGCCACGCGTAGGGGAGCTCTCGCCACGCAGCGCGATGACGGGGAAGAAGGTCGGACGAGGGGGAGAGAGGAGAGGGATAAAGGGAGAAGAAGAGGGAGCCTCACCCGGCCACTAACCTCGGCAACAACAAGAGCAGCGCAGACCTTCTTAGTCAATCGACGCGATGAACGACCGAGCGGCTAGGACTGCAAGGGCGTGGGGGTCACCGTACATGGAGGGCAGCTCGTCGGAGGCCCGAGGTCGGCTGGGGGCAGGGCTGGCCATGCCGCCATGGCCACGGCTAGCGGCTGCAGCAGGTCGGCTGTCGTGCATTAGAAGACATCCAAGTCTAGTGTCTGAAGCATCATAATACACGTCAAAGGACTTGGCACTGTCGAGTTGTGCCAACACAGGTGCAGTCGTCAGATGCTGCCTTAAGGTGTCAAAGGCGTCTTAGCATTTCTGACTCCACTCAAATTTGACTCCCTTCTTCAATAGCTCAGTCATTGGTTTGGCAATTCTGGAGAAGTTTGGAATGAATCGCCGATAATATCCTGCTAATCCCAGAAAACTCTGAATCTATTAGACCGTGGTAGGAGGCTTCCACTCCATCACTTCTTGTACTTTGTCAGGATCAACTGCTATCCCTTCCTGAGAAATTGGTGACCCAACAACTTGATTTGCTTTAGCTAGAAATCACATTTGGAGAATTTGGCATACAATTGATGATCTCGCAATCGTTGGAGTACTATGTGCAGGTGCCTTGTATGTTCCTCTTCATTCTTCGAATATACCAAGATGTCATCAATAAGAACACTACAAATTTGTCCAGCTCTAGCATGAATACCGAGTTCATCATATACATGAAATGAGCTGGGGCATTAGTCAGCCCGAAAGACATCACCAGATACTCATAAAGCCCATATTTGGTTGAAAAAGTCGTCTTCGGAACATCACTTGCCCTGATCTTAAGTTAATGATAGTCGGAGCGAAGATCTATCTTAGAAAACACCTTAGCTCCAACTAATTGATCAAAGAGAACATCAATGTGGGGTAAAGGAAAAGAAAAACAATCTTTCTGATGAGTCCCTGGTTTTTCTTCCCTTTTCCCTTATGGATCAGTAACTGGTACATTCATCTGAGTCTAGGCCTTAACACTTAACCCCCTGGGTTTTCCTAGCATCTAACCCGCGGTCCTCGGTTGGGGTAAATAGTAACCGTAGTGAAAAAGATGACAGAGCGGCTTATCGATGACGGTAGAGCTCTGGTGAAGGGTTGGGTGAGATTGGGAGCCTCTGGCGGTCACATCGATGTGTGGATTGGTGTCGGAGGTGACCGAAGGCGTCCTGGCCACGAGTTTAGGCTGCAGTGCTCGTCGGATGCGCCTGTTTTGACCAAATCACGGCGGTAGGATTCAATCAAACCACACGAGAAGCTTCACTGGGGTGATAGGGAATGGGTGTGTGCAAGGAATCAAATGGCTCGCTGGATTACTTGGACCACTTGTGTCGGCGGGCTGGTGAAGTCCAACGAGGTGATTCGGCTTCTTTGGTGAGTAGCGTTCGGTCTAAGGGTTTGGGAAGATTCACTAGCCTCTAGGGAAGCCAATGGTGAAGCTTGATTGAGTGGAGTGGGGCTTGGATGGTCGGACCATGGTGGCCGAGACTCAGACGAGCTTGCGTGCGGCGCTTCGGGTCTCTGGCGATCACCGTCGTTCAGGCTTTAGCGAGGGTGCGAGATGTGCGGGAGAGCAAGGCTGAAGGGTTGGGCAGTCTTATAGGCGAAGGCATGGGCACAGGCACGGGGGGTTGGCGCGGTCATGCCGACCGACGCTCGGAGCATGCGTGGGCGCCGTCAGGGTGTGTTCCCGAGTGCTAGCCGAGGTCGAACACGTGGAGGTTACTTCTGCCCTTGTCCAAGCGTTTGTTTGGTTGCCTTAACGTACAAATCTTTCCATGGATCCCTTGTAAGTTCTCTTCCCTGCTCCAAATCCTATCTTTTCTATGTGAGTCCCGAGTGTAGATATGCTTGGGTTTTGGAGAAAAGCCTGTGTCAAGTCGAGTCTGTCTCTCAGCCCGGACCGAGACAAAAGCTAGAGCAAATCATGTCAAATGGTTTTGGTTTGGTTTCAATTTTTCCAGGGTGTGCCTAAGGTATTTTAGTGCCACTTTGTCTATTGGCTATGTGGTTTTGAGTTTTGGAGCTAGGGTGAACATGGTTGATCTTTGAAAAGGGCTGAAAATTACTTAGAGAAAAGCTGATTTTTCCTTTAAGCCCTCTACTTGAGTGATCTTTTTGGGACTTTTGTAGAACCTTTTTGGGGTAACTTTATTACTATTTCTTGTAGATATTTTGGTGGGGCTTCAACTTTTAAAATTATCCCAAGTCATGATAATGTCATTTACATTGCCTTCTTACTTAATCTCTTTAAGTGCTTTATTTGTTTTAAGGTGAGTAGATTTAGGGTTTAAAAACTTCTCCCTTTTGGGTTCATGAAAAAAATTAAGGTAGGCATTCTAAGATTATCAACACTTAATTAGAACTTTGGTCGTTAAGTTTGGTGTCTTGGGCTCAACTAAACCACATGTGATACTAGGTCAATGGTGTGAGTGCTGAGTAGAAACCCTGAGTAACACCTGGGTGTTACAAATATGGGTGTTTGGATCACTTTGTTGTGCTATTCTAATTCTTCAAAATGAAACACTAGCACTTGTAGTGTTTGGATGGTTAGCATGGTTGTTGGGTGGGGCTATTTATATCTAAAGCCCCAAAGAGGGGTTGCTGAAAAGCATGCAAATCTGCTCTCGGCTGGTGCACCAAACCGGGCCACCAACAGTAACACCGTGTCACACCTGGGTTTTAGGGGTCCAAAACCCGGGCGCGAAATTCACCAAGTGTGCTGGATCAAGTCCCACACATATGATGACTAATGGTACAGAAGGAATGTCACATTTTTAATATATAACAGAGTTTTGTACAAAATATATAAATAATTACATCATATGAAGACAATGATCCAGCAACCAAAGTTGACTAGGAGATGACGGCCTAGACCCTCATGAATTCATCACAACATCCTTCGTGCCTCATCCTGTGGTAATTGTTCTTGACCTGGGGAGATGTGAGTATAGCAAGGGTGAGCACACATACGTTCATCGCCCAAGAAGTTGTAGGGAATAATGTGCATGAACTCACCAAAGGTGGGAGCTCATGTGAAGTGTAAGGCTTACCAAAGGAGATGGTTAAAGCTGAGCATTGCTTTTAGAGTTGGTCAAATATTTATTAGCAGTTATTAAGTATAAGTAGATACTATCCCAAATAAATAAGAGATCAAATTAATAACAACACCCACAATGTAATGCATATGACAAATTAAGTTTAGTTCCATAATTTACTCATGTGAGGGTCCGAGCTGCTCATGACCGTGAGCACGGCTGATATACCAGTTTTACTCTACAGAGGTTACACATCTTTATCCACAAGTCGTGTTACCCATTTGCCAAGGGATCGTGACTTCCCATTCATCTCTACTTAGGAGACGAGGCAGGGTACCACTACGAGGCCTTTACAAAGGTCCACTAGCTTCCGAAAACCCACTACGGTTTCTGAGAAGGGAAATATAGGAATCTCTCGTCCAAAAAGTCATCGCAGCATGATCGACCCAAGAATCCCCTATACGCAGCTCCTCTACCGCCCTTGCCCCTTTCGGGTAAGGCAGTCTTCCACTAGCTTTCCTAATTAGTCAGCCAAGGGCGTCCCATACCACCCTTGTGGTAGCACTGTTTTCCTGGGTGGTCGCTCCATATTCCAATTAACATAATGATCTTGTCATGAACAATATAAAACAACAGTATTGTCGGTGTTTCGACCCCGGGGGTCCCTGGACCGACGAGTAAATTGTCGCTGCGTGTCCCAGCCCAGATGGGTCGGCGCGAGACAGGACACAAAGAGGGGAGAACAGTAAGGGAACCACGGCCTTCGTGTTGTCCTGCGCCCAGGGCGGATGGATGCGCTTGCAGTAGGGGGTTACAAGCATTCGCGTGGGAGAGAGAGAGAGCGAGAGCCTTATGCGTCGGCCCATTCTCCCGCGCGACCAACCCTTTTTGTACGAGAGCCCTGGACCTTCCTTTTATAGACGTAAGGAGAGGCCCAGGTGTACAATGGGGGGTGTAGCAATGTGCTAACGTGTCTAACAGAGTGGAGCTAGAGCCCTAAGTACATGCCGTCGTGGCTGTCGGAGAGGTGTTGCTGCCCTGTTCATGTGATGTCGTGGCCATCGGAGGAGAGCTGGAGCCCTGCGGAAGTACAGCTGTCGGGGCTGTTGGATCCTTGCTGATGTCTCCTCGCTGACATAAGGGGCTGGGAGCCGCCGTCGTCATGGAGTGTGCGGGGTGTCATCATTACTTTTTTACTGGGGCGAGCCAGATAGGACGTCGGTCTTGTTCCCCGTAGCTTGAGCTAGCTAGGGGCAGGGTAATGATGGCCCCCCTGGCGACGTGGTCGGTCCGGGACCGAGTTCGGCGAGGTGGCGATTCCTCAGAGGTCAAGGTTGAGTCCGAGCCCTGGGTCGGGCGAGGCGAAGTCCATCGTCTTCCGTAGCCGAGGCTGAGTCCGAGCCCTGGGGTCGGGCGAGGCGGAGTTCGTCGTCTTTCGGAGCCGAGGCTGAGTCCGAGCCCTGGGGTTGGGCGAGGCATTGTTCGCCGTCTTTCGGAGCCGAGGCTGAGTCCGAGCCCTGGGGTCGGGCAAGGCGGAGTTCGTCATCTTCTAAGTCGTGGTTGAGTTCGAGCCTGGGGTCGAGCGAGGCGAAGTCCATCTTCCGAGGCCGAGACGGGCCGAACCCTGGGGTCGGGCGAGGCGGAGCTTCCTATGTCGCCCGAGGCTAGACTTAGCCGCTGTCGACCCTCACTCTGGCGAGTGGCACGGCAGTCGGAGCGGGGCAGGCGGCGCTGTTTTCTTGTCAGGTCGGTCAGTGGAGCGGCGAAGTGACTGCGGTCACTTCGGCTCTGTCGACTGAAGAGCGCGCGTCAGGATAAGATGTCAGGCGATCCTTGCATTAAACGCTCCTGCGATGGTCGGTTGGTGTGGCGATTTGGCCAAGGTTGCTTCTCCGCGAAGCCTACCGAGCTGAGCCTCGGGCGAGTTGATGGTGCATCCGTTGCTTGAGGGGACCCTCGGGCGAGGCGTGAATCTTCCGGTCGGCTGTCTTTGCCCGAGGTCGGCTCGGGCGAGGCGGCGGATCGTGTCCCTTGAGCGGAGCCTTGGCCTGAATCGCGCCCATCAGGCCTTTGCAGCTTTGTGCTGATGGGGTTTACCAGCTGAGATTAGGAGTCTTAGGGTACCCCTAATTATGATCCCCAACAGTAGCCCCGAGCCTCAAAGGGAGTGTTGGCACTCGCTTGGAGGCTTTCGTCGCACTTTTTTGCAAGGGGATCGGCCTTTCTCGGTTGCATTTCGTTCCGGTGGGTGCGCGCGAGCGCACCCGCCGGGTGTAGCCCCCGAGGCCTCGGAGGAGTGTTTTGACTCCTTCGAGGTCTTAGTGCCCTTCGTGATGGCTCGGCCGATTTGGTTGTTCCCTCATGCGAACTGGTCGTTGCCCGGGTGCTTAGTCAGTCAGGTCCCAAGTTCGGGCTGGTGTTGACCCTGTCAACGGTTTGGCCAGAGCCGGGTTCGCGAGAGCAGCCCCCGAGCCTCCGCATAGAGCGAGAGGAAGGTCAAGGACAGACTCGGCTTTTTTCATACGCCCCTGCGTTGCCTTTCCGCAAGGAGGAGGGGGGAAGCGCCATGTTGCCCTCGAGGGCGCCAAACATGGTGTCTCCAGTGAGTTACTAACGGGTAATCCGAGTGGACGCCCGTGCCCCATTCGTTAGGGGTCGGCTAGTGGCCCGGAGGCGCGCTCCAAAAGTACCTGCGGGTGATTCGCCGGACCCGGTCCCCTTTTGACGGGGTCCGAGGGCTCGATGCCTCCCTCTGGTGGGATTCTGTTACAAAATCGTTCCCGTCGGTCTCGGAAATGTCCTAGGGTACCCTCGGGAGCGTAGCCCGAGCCTTAGTTATGTATCGAACGTACCCAGGGTCATCCCTCGCTCTGCGTGCTCTGAGGCGACTGTCGAACCCTTCAGGGGCCAGCCTACGAACCCCTTATCAGTAGAGGGCGCGGAGCCCGAGTGGCCTGAGACGGCCGTTGAACCCTTCCGAGGGGCCAGCCCTTCGAACCTCTGATCAGTAGTGGGCGCGGAGCCCGAGTGCTCTGAGGTGCCTGTTGAACCCTTCCGAGGGGCCAGCCTTCGAACCTCTGTCAGTAGGGGGGCTCGAGGCCCCTTCCTTCGCGGAGAAGGATCCCTTTCAGAGTATCCCCTTTCCCGGTCCCTGTAGCAAGAGAGAGAAAGGGGAAGGGAAAAGGGATATGAATTTGAACGACGTGGCGTACCTTTTTGACGCGGTCATCATGGCGGAGGTGAAGCGTCGCCTGCTTCGCCTGCCAAAGGTGTCGCCTGCCCTGCCGCAGAGTTAATGCGACGGGACGAGTGGTCCGCGGGGCAGTCTTTGTGCGCGCGCGCGAGCCGTTTGAGGAACGGGCGTCTCGCCTTTGAGTTTTGAATCTCGCGGCGGGTTCGGGCGAAGTGTTGAACGGGTCTCACCTGGGCCTTTATATTCGGGAGAGGGACCGGTGACGGTTCTTTACTCTGCTGCTCGCCTCCCACTTAGGTTTTCGCAACCTGAGGGAGCCAGAGAAAGGAAACTGTGCACCTTGTCCTCTCCGCCGCCACCTCTTCTGCTTGGTGATGGCTGACCGGGTGACTGTTGTTTCGCCGCGCGACCCGTGGCCTTTCTCCACCGTCACGGCGGATGATCTGGAGGCCCTTGTTGCTGATGGTTTGCTTCGTCCTCTCTCCGGTGACTCGCAGCCGGAGTGGATGGCCCCTCCGAGCGGAGCCGCCCCGTCCCCGCCGCCGGGGTATGTGCTGAGCTTCATTTCTTTTCACGAGCGGTGGTTCGGAGTGCTGACAAGTCGTTTCATGCGGGCGATTCTGCACTTCTACAGGGTGGAGCTGCACAATCTCAGTCCCAACTCCATCTCGCAAGCAGCCATCTTTGCGGCGATTTACGAAGGATATTTGGGGATTGCCCCCACTGGGACCTGTGGACCCATCTCTTCTCCGCGGAGCTTTTTGCCTCGACGACGGGGAAAGAAGAGTTCGCATGGCGGTGCGGGCCGGTGGCTGCATCCTCCAGTTGAGGCAGGTGCGGCGCAACAGTACATCCCCGCCATCCTCGCGTCTTTGAACAAAGGGTGGCAGCGCCGGTGGTTTTATCTCAGAAATGACGACGGGAGGCTCCCGTCGTTTTCTCAACGAGTGGTGACCGCCGCCGGCGGTAACTGGCGCTACGGGGCCCCGCGCGAGAGACAGAAGAATCTCCAGCCCCTTTTGAAGGCCTTGGAGGAGCTGCGAGAAGGAGGGCTCACCGCCGCGGGGGTGGTTGCCGCCATTCATCACCGGAGGGTGCTCCCCTTGATGGAGCGGCGGCTGCCGCTTTGGGAGATGACGCCGGGGGTCACTTGGAGGGTTTGCAGATGTCCTCGGACCCCCTTCCCGCCGACGACCTCCACAGGCGGGTAGCCGGCACGGTAGGGAAGTTAGACACCGGCGCCTTTTCCTAGCTCTCGATGCGTCCCGATCGCGGGTGTGTGTCCCTGGTGAGTGTCCGCTCCTTCTTCCTTCTTGTGTCGGATTGCCCTTGGTTCTCACAGCCGAGACTTTTTGTCCGTCTCCAGGGTGGGGTTTCACAAGCCTTCCCTGCCACCGGTCCCGGAGGACGCGGTGGATCGAGCTGCGCGGAGGGTCGCCGCGGAGAAGAGGAAGGAGAAGAAGGACGCGAAGAAGGCTCGGGCCCGCGAGCGGATGCGGGCTCGGGATGCCATGGAAAGGCTTCGTCGTCGGCAGGAGAGGGATGGGCTCCCAAGGGAGCCGTCGCCGGAGACGCCTGATGATGACGACGACGATGATGAAGATGATGATGATGAAGACGACGACATGGCTGCCCGCCTCGGCCTCAGCCCGGATCTGAGGCTAGGCCAGGGGCCGTCGAGCCAGCCCCCGAGCGGGCTGGCGCCGTCGGTATCCGGCCGGGACGTCGGGGTCCCGGTCCGAAGAACGGGGGCAGGCCGAGGGGGTACTTGACCCCTTGGCCGAGGTAGAGGGTGACCCTGGGGAGTCAGGCCGAGCCACCGGTTCCCCAAGAACCGTTGCCTGTGCCAACTGCGCAGGAGGGTGATCCTCGGGTCATCGTGGCTGCGCCTGGGCAGTCCGTCCCTCTGGTGCCTCGGGCGCCCAAGGCAAGGATGGTGCCGAAGCTGGCAGCGGGGCTGACCTCGGTGGTACCTTCGGGGATCGAGGCTCGAGAGACCTCCCCACAGGCACGATTGATCGTGGCCCGGAGTGGGTAAGTATCTTAGGATATCTTCGTCCTGGCTCCTCCTTCGTGTGTCCTGATCCTGCTCTTCCTTTTCTTCCCAGCAAACGGAGGCATGGTTCGACCGGTCTGGCTCCCCGGAAGGCCCTCAAAACGGCGCCGGCTTCTGCAGCCAGTGCCGCACCGGGCCTCGCCGGCCAGCTGGCCTTCTTACAAGATGCCCCAAAGCGGGGCCCAGGCGGCACAACTTGTCGTGGGGCGAGCTCCCGAGGCCGACTCCTCCGTCGAGGCGGCCGTCGTGCCGAGGGAGACTGCTGGCGCGGCTGCGGCCTCGAGCCCACCAGACGCGTTGCCGGCGCTGGCACCGGCTTCTGCCGAGGTGGTTGCGTTCTGGCCGTGGAGCCACCCGTCGCCGCCGACGCTGAGATGGCCGAGGCGTCGCTACTTGATGCCTCAGAGGAGGGGGCGCAGAACCGCGACCCGTCCTGGGGAGCGGCAACCTCGTCCCCGCGCGGCGCAGTCCCGACGGGCGGCATCAGTCGCTCCGGTTCTGGACCAGTGGGGCTTCGGATCCCCTCTTCGTTCTTGACGATGAGCGAGAGGAGCAGTCTTGGGACGGGCTTCGTGAGTGTGCCGAGGCAACGGTGGGGTCGCTTCGGTCGACCTTGGAGGTCCTTTGCAGGGACGTTCCCAAGATCCTCCAGGTAATGATTTCAAGCATACCTTTCACGTGACAGAGGCATTCTTTGTGACGCCCCGCTTCCTTTCCTCAGGATCTGACGGATCTGAGCGCCGCCAAGTCGTCGTTCATACGCTGCGAGGCCGATGTCTGGGGTTCGCTGCGGTCCCTGAGGACCACGCTTGCCGGGGCTACCGAGCGCCTCTCCCAACGGAGCGCCGAGGTGGCGGACCTTCGGTTGCTCTATGTCGATCTGGGAGCAGAGGCAGCGGCGGCACGCGCAGAGGCGCAGCGGCAGCAGTTGGAGCTTGGCCAGGTCATCGGCGAGCGGGACCAATCTCGGGGCCGGGCCGCCGAGGCTGAAAGCCGGGCTGAGGCTCTTGGAGTCCAGTTAGCCGAGGCGTCTGCTCGGGCCGGAGCCCTTGCGGCAGACCTAGCCGTGACCCAAGCCGCATCCTCGGAGCAGCGTGCCCGAGCCGAAGGTATGTCTTGGCTGTTTTAAGATTTTGATTCAGCTTCGTTCCTCAACTCATGTTTGAAATCTTCTGCTTTGGCTGTTTTCAGAGCTCGAGTCTACCCTCGATGAGTCCACCAAGGCACTTGCCCAGGCAGCCGAGCAGAGGGAGGCCGACCACGCGGTCATGTCCGAGGCCATCTCGGCCTTTTGCCGAGTCTTTGGTTTCGACGACGTCCCCTCGGGAAGCTCCCCTCAGAGTCGCCTACAGGCCTTGGGTGACCACACGCGCGGAAGACTCCGTGAGGCGCTGCATCACGGCGTCAGGCGGGCCTTCACCGTGCTCGCTTCCCACTACGACGTGGATCTGGAGCGGGTCAGCGAGGGTATTGTCTTCCCGACGAAGATGAAGCTGCCCTGGCCGTCCAGAGGCTTGACGCGGCCGCCGCGGGCCCAAGCGCGGTGATGGCGACCACCTTCGAAGCAGAGATCCTCCCGCTTGTGCCGTCGTCCGAGGCCGGGGCGGATCTCGCCGAGGGTGGAGACGAAGCCGAGGGCGCGGCTCCTTCTCCGGGCGACGCCTGATTCTGCCGAGCAGTTTATTTTGAATGCATATGTGTCTTTTGCGGCCGCCGAGGCTCGAACACTTTATCATCGTGATATAAGGTTGTGTCTCTTTTCCTCCTGTTTTGCGTATCCGGAATCGTTCGTCAGTAGAAGGATTGCTTACCCAAGTAAGAGTTATTTTTCGCGGTAGGCGACGAGTGAGGTATCCGTATCCCAGAGGCGTAGGAGTCCCTCGGCTCGGTCGGCCTTGCCACTTACATGCACTCTTATTCGTTTCTTGGGGTCTTGTTACTGATATAGCCGGGAGACGCGAAAGTCGTTTTGATGGAAGACTTTTTTCGAGGAAAATTTTGACGCGGAGGGGGTTCCCCCCTTCTAGCCCCGAGGGAGGGTCGGGCTTTGCCGAGGCAAGGCTGGCCCTTCCTTGATGGTTAGACTTTGTATGTAAACGAGGTATATGAACGGCTTGAAAACATCTTAAGGTAGAAGCAACGTAGCTGTCGGATGTTCCAAGCATTGCTGTAGACCTCGCCTTGACTGTTGGCCAGCTTGTACGTCCCGGGCTTCAAAACCTTGGCGATGACGAACGGCCCTTCCCAGGGAGGCGTAAGCTTGTGCCGTCCTCGGGCATCTTGTCATAGTCGAAGCACCAAGTCACCCACCTGGAGGTCTCGGGACCAAACCCCTCGGGCGTGGTAGCGTCGCAGGGACTGCTGATACCGCGCCGAGTGTAGTAAGGCCACGTCCCGAGCCTCTTCCAGCTGGTCCAGTGAGTCTTCTCGGTTGGTCTGGTTGCATCGGTCGTCGTAGGCCCTCGTCCTTAGGGAACCGTATTCTAAGTCTTTGGGCAAGATGGCCTCGGCTCCATAGACTAGAAAGAACGGCGTGAAACCCGTGGCTCGACATGGCGTCGTCCTCAGGCTCCAGACCACCAAGGGGAGTTCCTTCATCCATCGTCTGCCGAACTTGTGGAGGTCGTTGTAGATCCTCGGCTTGAGTCCTTGCAGAATCATGTCGTTGGCACGTTCTACCTGCCCATTCGTCATGGGGTGTGCCACGGTGGCCCAGTCCACCCGGATGTGGTGGTCTTCGCAGAAGTCCAGGAACTTTCTGCCAGTGAACTGGGTGCCGTTGTCGGTGATGATGGAGTTCGGGACCCCGAAGCGATGGATGATGTTGGTGAAGAATGCCACCGCCTGTTCGGACCTGATGCTGTTTAGGGGTCCGACTTCGATCCACTTGGATCCACTTTCTGTTCAGGTCGGTCAGTGGAGCGGCGAAGTGACTGCGGTCACTTCGGCTCTGTCGACTGAAGAGCGAGTGTCAGGATAAGATGTCAGGCGATCCTTGCATTAAACGCTCCTGCGATATGGTCGGTTGGTGTGGCGATTTGGCCAAGGTTGCTTCTCCGCGAAGCCTACCCGAGTTGAGCCTCGGGCGAGTCGATGGTGCATCCGTTGCTTGAGGGGACCCTCGGGCGAGGCGTGAATCTTCCGGGGTCGGCTGTCTTTGCCCGAGGTCGGGCTCGGGCGAGGCGGGATCGTGTCCCTTGAGCGGAGCCTTTGCCTGAATCGCGCCCATCAGGCCTTCGCAGCTTTGTGCTGATGGGGTTTACCAGCTGAGATTAGGAGTCTTGGGGGTACCCCTAATTATGGTCCCCGACAAGTATGTCTAGAACATGATAATAATATAACATTAATTTCCCAAAACTAGGTGGAGCATTGGCAAAACTAGCCAATAGTGCTTCTGTTTGCAAGGTAGGGGATAAACAATGTTAGGGAACCTATTGGGTCCGATCAAATTAACCTGAACATGTCATAGTGATTAACAAGAACATTATTAGGTAGAGAAAAGTGATCAAGGGCACAACTTGCCTGAGACTCAAGATTTCCAGGTACCAACTTGATCTTCAAGTGACTCGTAACCTCGCTGTTAGTCATAGCAATACAAACAAACATGATATAGGCAAAATTAACATAACACCAAACCTAAGAACAAACTGCATAATAATATTCTACGCATCGTAACTAGATCCTAGGTTCGAGAACCACTAAAATCAGAGTTACGGTTATAAAGTTATGATTTTCGGAAGATTTACGTGATCACATATTAAATTATAGTATAAATTGGTTAATATACATCATATAAGAAATTATGCTCAAAATAATTAATTCCACTTTAATCTAGATTATAACTTGTTTAGAAATCGTATTACATTCAAATTACAATTAGGCCACGTTTGTTTCGTTGGAATTGAATTCCATTTTAATAATTATAATTTAGACAAAACTAATTAAGTTTATATATTTATATATGTAATATATTAGTATATTATACTAAATCATATGAGATAGATAGTTATATACTACATTTCTATTATAGCGAAGCAAGTAGAAGAGTGTGCTATAAGTTGTACATCGGAAAGTAGCATGTAAATCTATAGAATGAATTTCCATCTCTCAACCTATGAATTTGAGATAGGCTTATATGATAACTTTGGAAAGTAATGGAATGTCACATTCTAAAAAAATAGCCTATTCCATTAATAAGGTTCCAATTCCTCAAAATAAAAGGAAACAAACGGGACCTTATAGACATGTCAACCTTGGATTAGGAAAGTCACTAATCATAGCTTAAATAAATATCTATCTATAAACATAGGTGATATGATAAAATAATGTTATTATAGCGTAGACAAATTTAATACGAGACTAACACAATTTGAACGGTTTAAATCGAGGTTAAAACGGTCAAGTTGTGATTTATCTAAGACTCTAGGTTTTTTTATAACAACAATTTCTATATTCAATTCACCATTTATTTTATCCCTGTTGGACGGTGGACACAAATTCTAGAGAGTTCAGGGGCTAACTCGTGAAAAACAGGACCTAAGTGTAGTGATTTTTATGCATTCAGGGATGGCGGGTTAATTCCACTAAAACATAGGGACTCTATTGTGAAATGCACAGGCCAAAGCAGTATCATGGAACCTAGCCAACCGATCAAGACCTGACGGTCGAGATTAGATAGGCCCGTTGGCGAACTGGTACACATCCGGGCCCTTGGATCTTGGATCCGTGGTCGAGATTTGGCCACGCTATCGACTAATCTCCTCTGCCCGGCTCTGATCCAACAGATCAGATCAAAACACGAAGGGGTATGTGGTCGCTCAATCCACCCTTGGCTACCCGATCAACGGCCACGCCATAACCCACAGCACCTCCCGCAGCTGCATAGAACAGGGCCCTGCGACGACATGTTCTCCCCTGTGGCGGCGCCATGGCCGCTGAGCACCAAAATTCTCCTCACCGCTCTATCCTCGACACTCTTGGGCGCAAAACAACGAGACGACTACTACGGTTCGGATAGTTGGGGACTTACTAGAGTCGGTGCGGTGATGGCCTCTAGCCATGGTGAGGGAAGGCGCTGCGGATATGAAGGCCGACGAGGGATTACAGGCTTCGGGAGTCTTCAATTTAGCGCGATGGAGACCCCGGGCTTGATTCTGGGTGCAGAATAGAGGCGTGGAAGGGTATCACCGACGGCGGCCGCAACCTCTCTCTTCACCCAGCTGATGGCTCACCCAGATCCCCAATTGCACATGGCGGCGGCGGCCAACTTCTTTGATGGCCCCCCGTTCACTTGGCAACTTGCGCATGCGCCTTCGACGGGATGAGGGGGTGCAAGGCGCACATATATACTTGGGATGGAAACCCCGATTGGGTTGGACGTGGAGAATCCAAGCGTGGGGTTCAGAATAAACTCGACCGAGCAGCCGTAAGGATGACGACTGCAATGTCGGGTCCACCAAGCAGACACAGGGTGGAGAGTTTGTTGGTGCCAGCGAGGCTGACGAAGTGGGTTCACATGGCAGATTCAAGCACGATGTGCGGGTGCGGCCACTGGCAAGCCAGGCCCACGGTCAGCGTCCAGGCGGGGGCACGCGAATGCGCGTGCACATGGTAAGATGAGGTAACGGTGGGCCGGTGGGATGAGCATCGTACTGGGCCACGGGTGTGGATTACGACCTAGATAGCAGGTGAGTTCTTCTTTTCCCTTTCTATTTCCAGTTTTATTTTATTCTCAAATTTCAAATTCAGAATTCGAACTTCAAATTTGCAAACAATATGCAACAACCCAAAAATTACCAATCCTAGAAAAAATATTATTAATTTATTATTTATTATCCTATTTAAGCTAGTGATTTTAAGTATGCCACTCATACATACAAAATAAGCATTTTAAAGAAATAATTCCTAGTGGATAGAATCCCATAGAGAGAATTTTTTAATACATAATTTAACAAGGGAATAATTATGTTTGCATATAGACCCCATTTAATCTTTATTAGGTAACATATTTTCTTTATGAGATGTAACCTCAAGGTAAGAGAATTCTTATTAAAAGATATCTTGTACGTGCCACGAATGCGAACAATGTACGTGCCAGGATCAGCAATTCACGTACACAGCGATTACATAACTGGACATCATCATACAGTGCTCAAACAATAATGTAAAGAGGTATTAATTTGGTTACATCATGATGTCCGATACATCCACAGTGTCTTAAACATAGATCAAAGTGTGAAAAAAACATAGTGTAACATGGCCTTCATAAGCAGTCGATTAGGGATGCTGCTAACTCACGCCTATAACTCATCATAGTCTTGAATCTTGGAAATCCTCCACCACGACTTCATCTTGTCCTGAGTAGGGGTTGCAATGTGGACAACCTGGTGTTTTTGGTGTTTTAAGCAAGGGTGAGTACACATTAACATACTCATCAAATATCCCATTTGGCTAAGTGGACTAGCAGTATGTGGGGTGAAGCTCAGAGCAGTTCCTTTTAGTTGGTCAGGTAATTATTACTAGTACAGAGCCAAGTTTTAGCAATCCCAAGTTATTAACCAAAGGTACACCCTCTAAAAGGAAAGAATACTAGAATCCATAATCATCACCATTAAAACCATTATTATCCTCATCATCATCTGTAACCATAGTATCTCTAATCAAAGGAGCTCCTAAGGCCGCTCATAACCGTGAGCACTGTTGATATATCAGTTTCTAACCCTCTGTAGAGGTCACACACTTTACCCATGAGTCATGATTCCCTCTCTAGCCTGGATTTGTAAGACCCTTGTTCACTCCTGAGGTGAATGGCTAGGGATTCACTACGAAGCCTTTACAAAGATTCCCCAAGGATGCAGTCGCCCGTTAGGTTTCCTAAATGTACCGCACTCCTCCCCAAGCGGAAAACCACCCCCAGTAGAGCGACAGCATACACCGAGCCCCACTGACGACACGACGACAAAGCAAACAACACCTCGGTTCCTCTAATTAATTAGCTAAGGGCGTCCCATTCCACCCTCATGCTGAACTGTTATCCCGGGTGGTCATCCAACGAACCAATCCTACGGAGAGGCACTCGAAAACCGCTTGAGCCCCCTTAAATATCACAATGCCATCATCATATCCAAAGGTAAACATCAGATCATAAGTAATCTCACCATGTTCATTGATTTATAGTAAAGCGCTAGCATAGAGCTAGTCAGAAATAATTCAACCCAAATAGGTGATCAAGGCTAGGATAAACAAAAGACTAGTAAATCCTTAGGTATAAATTATGTAAATGCGGGGGGATGAATTATAAAATGAGTAGTGTAGGAAACGGGTGACGCCTAAGAGGTGGGGTGAATTAGGACTTCTAAAACTTTTACTAAACTAGAACACATAAATCCCTAGAGCAAAACCTATGCAAATAATCAAACTAGAATGTGCAAACTAGGTTTTGTCTAAGTGTTGCTATCTCCACCGCAAAGGCTAAGTTTCAATCTACACTATATAAGTATGAATACAAAATTGAAACTTAAATGCTTAATATAAATGCGGAAACTTAAAGAGCAAAGTAGAGAAGGAAACTCTCGTGGATGACGCCGGTATTTTTATCAAGGTATCCGGAACCACGCAAGGTCTAGACTAATCCTCGTTGGTACCCTACGCAAAGGAAGCCCACGCGAGGGCCAAGCATCCACAGTCGAGTAACTCCGTAGAGAGCCGCGAGCCTTCTCCACGCGTAAGTGGTGCTCCGCTTCTGGCTCCTCTCGGACGCTCCCCGCTGTCTCCACTATCGAGCTTCCGGCGAAACGCCGCGGGCCTCGTTCCCTCCGGTACAGGGTGGCAGCCGTGACACAAATGCAGTTGTCACGGTCTCGCAAGACTCTCGCCCCACTCAGTACAATTACAACGACTCACGCAAGAG
The DNA here is from genome assembly GCA_029449295.1 of Zea luxurians. Lineage (NCBI taxonomy): Eukaryota > Viridiplantae > Streptophyta > Magnoliopsida > Poales > Poaceae > Zea > Zea luxurians. The sequence continues at coordinate 485 of JAOPSE010003107.1, read as the reverse complement.
CCGAGGGGTTGTGTGGTTTTACAAAACTCACTCAACTAACTAGGGTTCACCTAGAGCAAGCACTAAAGCGGTCTAACTAACCTAAGCACTTCGCAAAGCACTTACGCTAATCATCGAGTGATTCTATTAAGCACTTGGGTGATTGAGCTATTGGAAATGTGCACTATATGCCTTGGTATGTTGCTTGGGCTCCCACACCTTCAAATGGCTGGTTGGTGAAGTATATATAGGCCCCAACTCAAAATAGTCGTTGAAAAAGTTGTAGTTCTCTGCGGCACACCGGACAGTCCGGTGGTGCACCGGACAGTTCAGTGGTGCACCAGACAGCGCACTGTAGCCTGTCCGGTGCGCCTAGCCGTTGCTCTGTCAGAGCAGGTGACCGTTGGCGCCGCAGGCTTTTCCACACCAGACAGTCTGGTGCTCACACCGGACAGTCTGGTGGTCTTCTCTCGAGTGCCACATGGAACTAGCCGTTGGCTGGTGTT
>JAOPSE010003106.1:0-61430 GCA_029449295.1 Zea luxurians | reverse complement strand
TAATACTAGAGGCTAACACCTACGGATTTTAGACCAAGAAATGGTCTCCACCAGAAATCCAAGAATGTGATCTATGGCAAGGAAACATATGTGGGTGTCGAAAATAGCCATGAACGACCATTTTCAATAATACCGAAGGCTAACACCTACTACGGATTTTTGACCAAGAAATGGTCTCCACCAGAAATCCAAGAATGTAATCTATGCAAGGAAACATATGTGGGTGAGGTTTATGAGCCTCTAGTCGATGATCAATGGCCACACAACCCCCATTTTTGTCGAAAATAGCCATGAACGACCATTTTCAATAATACTAGAGGCTAAGACCTACGGATTTTTGACCAAGAAATGGTCTCCACCAGAAATCCAAGAATGTGATCTATGGCAAAGAAACATATGTGGGGTGAGGTGTATGAGCCTCTAGTCGATGATCAATGGACACACAACCCCCATTTTTGTCGAAAATAGCCATGAATGACCATTTTCAAAAATACCAAGGCTAACACGTACGGATTTTTGACCAAGAAATGGTCTCCACCAGAAATCCAAGAATGTGATCTATGGCAAGGAAACATATGTGGGGTGAGGTGTATGAGTGTCTGGTCGATGATCAATGGCCACACAACCCCCATTTTTGCCGAAAATAGCCATGAACGACCATTTTCAATAATACTAGAGGCTAACACCTACGGATTTTTGACCAAGAAATGGTCTCCACCAGAAATCCAAGAATGTGATCTATGGCAAGGAAACATATGTGGGTGAGGTGTATGAGCCTATGGTCGATGATCAATGGCCACACAACCCCCATTTTTTTTATGAAAATAGCCATGAGCGACCTTGAAAATAGCCATGAGCGACCATTTTTAATAATACTAGAGGCTAAGACCTACGGATTTTTGACCAAGAAATGGTCTCCACCAGAAATCCAAGAATGTGATCTATGGCAAGGAAACATATGTGGGGTGAGGTGTATGAGCCTCTGGTCGATGATCAATGGCCACACAACCCCATTTTTGTCGAAAATAGCCATGAATGACCATTTACAATAATACCGAAGGCTAATACCTACGGATTTTTGACCAAGAAATGGTCTCCACCAAAATCCAAGAATGTGATCTATGGCAAGGAAACATATGTGGGGTGAGGTGTATGAGCGTCTGGTCGATGATCAATGGCCACACAACCCCGATTTTTTATGAAATAGCCATGAGCGACCATTTTCAAAAATACCGAAGGCTAACACGTACGAGTTTTTAACCAGAAATGGTCTCCACCAGAAATCCAAGAATGTGATCTATGGCAAGGAAACATATGTGGGGTGAGGTGTACGAGCCTCTAGTCGATGATAAATGGCCACACAACCCCCATTTTTATGAAAATAGCCATGAACGACCATTTTCAATAATACCGAAGGCTAACACCTACAGATTTTTGACCAAGAATTGGTCTCCACCAGAGTGTATGAGCCTCTGGTCGATGATCAATGGCCACACAACCCCCATTTTTTATGAAAATAGCCATGAGCGACCATTTTCAATAATACTAGAGGCTAAGACCTACGGATTTTTGACCAAGAAATGGTCTCCACCAAAATCCAAGAATGTGATCTATGGCAAGGAAACATATGTGGGGTGAGGTGTATGAGCCTCTAGTCGATGATCAATGGCCACACAACCCCCATTTTTGTCGAAAATAGCCATAAACGACCATTTTCAATGACACTGAAGGCTAACACCTACGGATTTTTGACCAAGAAATGGTCTCCACCAGAAATCCAAGAATGTGATCTATGGCAAGGAAACATATGTGGGGTGAGGTGTATGAGCCTCTGGTCGATGATCAATGGCCACACAACCCCCATTTTTGTCGAAAATAGCCATGAACGACCATTTTCAATAATACTAGAGGCTAAGACCTACGGATTTTTGACCAAGAAATGGTCTCCACCAGAAATCCAAGAATGTGATCTATGGCAGGAAATATGTGGGGTGAGGTGTATGAGCCTCTGGTCGATGATCAATGGCCACACAACCCCCATTTTTGTCGAAAATAGCCATGAGCGACCATTTTCAATAATACTAGAGGCTAACACCTACGGATTTTTGACCAAGAAATGGTCTCCACCAGAAATCCAAGAATGTGATCTATGGCAAGGAAACATATGTGGAGTGAGGTGTACGATCCTCTGGTCGATGATCAATGGCCACACAACCCCCATTTTTGTCGAAAATAGCCATGAATGACCATTTTCAAAATACCGAAGGCTAACACGTTCGGATTTTTGACCAAGAAATGGTCTCCACCAGAAATCCAAGAATGTGATCTATGGCAAGGAAACATATGTGGGGTGAGGTGTATGAGCGTCTGGTCGATGATCAATGGCCACACAACCCCCATTTTTGTCGAAAATAGCCATGAACGACCATTTTCAATAATACCGAAGGCTAACACATACGGATTTTAGACCAAGAAATGGTCTCCACCAGATGGGGTGAGGTGTACGAGCCTCTGGTCGATGATCAATGGCCACACAACCCCCATTTTGTCGAAAATAGCCATGAATGACCATTTTCAATAATACCGAAGGCTAACACCTACGGATTTTTGACCAAGAAATGGTTTCCACCAGAATCCAAGAATGTGATCTACGACAAGGAAACATATGTGGGGTGAGGGTGTATGAGCCTCTGGTCGACGATCAATGGCCCACACAACCCCCATTTTTCCGAAAATAGCCATGAATGACCATTTTCAATAATACTGAAGGCTAAGACTACGGATTTGTTGACCAAGAAATGGTCTCCACCAGAAATCCAAGAATGTGATCTATGGCAAGGAACATATGTGGGGTGAGGTGTATGAGCCTCTGGTCGATGAATCAATGGCCACACAACCCCCATTTTGTCGAAAATAGCCATGAACTGACCATTTTACAATGACTACTGAAGGCTAACACCTACGGATTTTTGACCAAGAAATGGTCTCCACCAGAAATCCAAGAATGTGATCTATGGCAAGGAAACATATGTGGGGTGAGGTGTATGAGCCTCTGGTCGATGATCAATGGCCACACAACCCCCATTTTTGTCGAAAATAGCCATGAACGACCATTTTCAATAATACTAGAGGCTAAGACCTACGGATTTTTGACCAAGAAATGGTCTCCACCAGAAATCCAAGAATGTGATCTATGGCAAGGAAACATATGTGGAGTGAGGTGTACGATCCTCTGGTCGATGATCAATGGCCCCACAACCCCCCATTTTTGTCGAAAATAGCCATGAATGACCATTTTCAAAAATACCGAAGGCTAACACGTTCGGATTTTTGACCAAGAAATGGTCTCCACCAGAAATCCAAGAATGTGATCTATGGCAAGGAAACATATGTGGGGTGAGGTGTATGAGCGTCTGGTCGATGATCAATGGCCACACAACCCCCATTTTGTCGAAAATAGCCATGAACGACCATTTTCAATAATACCGAAGGCTAACACATACGGATTTTAGACCAAGAAATGGTCTCCACCAGATGGGGTGAGGTGTACGAGCCTCTGGTCGATGATCAATGGCCACACAACCCCCATTTTTGTCGAAAATAGCCATGAATGACCATTTTCAATAATACCGAAGGCTAACACCTACGGATTTTTGACCAAGAAATGGTTTCCACCAGAAATCCAAGAATGTGATCTACGACAAGGAAACATATGTGGGGTGAGGTGTATGAGCCTCTGGTCGACGATCAATGGCCACACAACCCCCATTTTGCCGAAAATAGCCATGAATGACCATTTTCAATAATACTGAAGGCTAAGACCTACGGATTTTTGACCAAGAAATGGTCTCCACCAGAAATCCAAGAATGTGATCTATGGCAAGGAAACATATGTGGGGTGAGGTGTATGAGCCTCTGGTCGATGATCAATGGCCACACAACCCCCATTTTTGTCGAAAATAGCCATGAACGACCATTTACAATAATACCGAAGGCTAACACCTACGGATTTTTGACCAAGAAATGGTCTCCACCAGAAATCCAAGAATGTGATCTACGACAAGGAAACATATGTGGGGTGAGGTGTATGAGCCTCTGGTCGATGATCAATGGCCACACAACCCCCATTTTTGCCGAAAATAGCCATGAGCGACCATTTTTTAAATAATACACCTCACCCCACATATGTTTCCTTGCCATAGATCACATTCTTGGATTTATGGTGGAGACCATTTCTTGGTCAAAAATCCGTAGGTGTTAGCCTTTGGTATTTTTGAAAATGGTCATTCTATGGCAAGGAAACATATGTGGGGTGAGGTGTATGAGCGTCTGGTCGATGATCAATGGCCACACAACCCCCATTTTTGCCGAAAATAGCCATGAACAACCGTTTTCAATAATACCGAAGGCTAACACCTACGGATTTTTGACCAAGAAATGGTCTCCACCAGAAATCCAAGAATGTGATCTATGGCAAGGAAACATATGTGGGGTGAGGTGTATTATTGAAAATGGTCGCTCATGGCTATTTTCGGCAAAAATGGGGGTTGTGTGGCCATTGATCATCGACCAGAGGCTCATACACCTCACCTCACATATGTTTCCTTGTCGTAGATCACATTCTTGGATTTCTGGTGGAGACCATTTCTTGGTCAAAAATCCGTAGGTGTTAGCCTTCGGTATTATTGTAAATGGTCATTCATGGCTATTTTCAACAAAAATGGGGGTTGTGTGGCCATTGATCATCGACCAGAGGCTCATACACCTCACCCCACATAGGTTTCCTTGCCATAGATCACATTCTTGGATTTCTGGTGGAAACCATTTCTTGGTCAAAAATCCGTTCCGTAGGTGTTAGCCTTCGGTATTATTGAAAATGGTCATTCATGGCTATTTTCGACAAAAATGGGGGTTGTGTGGCCATTGATCATCGACTAGAGGCTCGTACACCTCACCCCATCTGGTGGAGACCATTTCTTGGTCTAAAATCCGTACGTGTTAGCCTTCGGTATTATTGAAAATGGTCGTTCATGGCTATTTTCGACAAAAATGGGGGTTGTGTGGCCATTGATCATCGACCAGACGCTCATACACCTCACCCCACATATGTTTCCTTGCCATAGATCACATTCTTGGATTTCTGGTGGAGACCATTTCTTGGTCAAAAATCCGAACGTGTTAGCCTTCAGGTATTTTTGAAAATGGTCATTCATGGCTATTTTCGACAAAAATGGGGGTTGTGTGGCCATTGATCATCGACCAGAGGATCGTACACCTCACTCCACATATGTTTCCTTGCCATAGATCACATTCTTGGATTTCTGGTGGAGACCATTTCTTGGTCAAAAATCCGTAGGTCTTAGCCTCTAGTATTATTGAAAATGGTCGTTCATGGCTATTTTCGACAAAAATGGGGGTTGTGTGGCCATTGATCATCGACCAGACGCTCATACACCTCACCCACATATGTTTCCTTGCCATAGATCACATTCTTGGATTTCTGGTGGAGACCATTTCTTGGTCTAAAATCCGTAGGTGTTAGCCTCTAGTATTATTGAAAATGGTCGCTCATGGCTATTTTCATAAAAAATGGGGGTTGTGTGGCCATTGATCGTCGACCAGAGGCTCATACACCTCACCCCACATATGTTTCCTTGCCGTAGATCACATTCTTGGATTTCTGGTGGAGACCATTTCTTGGTCAAAAATCCGTAGGTGTTAGCCTTCGATATTATTGAAAATGGTCGTTCATGGCTATTTTTCGACAAAAATGGGGGTTGTGTGGCCATTGATCATCGACCAGACGGATCATACACCTCACCCACATATGTTTCCTTGCCATAGATCACATTCTTGGATTTCTGGTGGAGACCATTTCTTGGTCTAAAATCCGTAGGTGTTAGCCTCTAGTATTATTGAAAATGGTCGCTCATGGCTATTTTCAAGGTCGCTCATGGCTATTTTCATAAAAAATGGGGGTTGTGTGGCCATTTATCATCGACCAGAGGCTCATACACCTCACCCCACATATGTTTCCTTGCCATAGATCACATTCTTGGATTTTTGGTGGAGACATTTCTTGGTCAAAAACTCGTACGTGTTAGCCTTCGGTATTATTGAAAATGGTCGTTCATGGCTATTTTCGACAAAATGGGGGTTGTGTGGCAATTGATCATCGACCAGAGGCTCATACACCTCACCCCACATATGTTTCCTTGCCATAGATTACATTCTTGGATTTCTGGTGGAGACCATTTCTTGGTCAAAAATCCGTAGGTGTTAGCCTTCGATATTATTGAAAATGGTCGTTCATGGCTATTTTCGACAAAAATGGGGGTTGTGTGGCCATTGATCATCGACCAGACGCTCATACATCCTCACCCCACATATGTTTCCTTGCCATAGATCACATTCTTGGATTTCTGGTGGAGACCATTTCTTGGTCAAAAATCCGTAGGTGTTAGCCTTCGGTATTATTGAAAATGGTCGTTCATGGCTATTTTCGACAAAATGGGGGTTGTGTGGCCATTGATCATCGACCAGAGGCTCATACACCTCACCCCACATATGTTTCCTTGCCATAGATCACATTCTTGGATTTCTGGTGGAGACCATTTCTTGGTCAAAAATCCGTAGGTGTTAGCCTTCGATATTATTGAAAATGGTCGTTCATGGCTATTTTCGACAAAAATGGGGGTTGTGTGGCCATTGATCATCGACCAGAGGATCGTACACCTCACTCCACATATGTTTCCTTGCCATAGATCACATTCTTGGATTTCTGGTGGAGACCATTTCTTGGTCAAAAATCCGTAGGTCTTAGCCTCTAGTATTATTGAAAATGGTCGTTCATGGCTATTTTCGACAAAAATGGGGGTTGTGTGGCCATTGATCATCGACCAGACGCTCATACACCTCACCCCACATATGTTCCTTGCCATATATCACATTCTTGGATTTCTGGTGGAGACCATTTCTTGGTCTAAAATCCGTAGGTGTTAGCCTCTAATATTATTGAAAATGGTCGTTCATGGCTATTTTCGACAAAAATGGGGGTTGTGTGGCCATTGATCATCGACTAGAGGCTCATACACCTCACCCCACATATGTTTCCTTGCCATAGATCACATTCTTGGATTTCTGGTGGAGACCATTTCTTGGTCAAAAATCCGTAGGTCTTAGCCTCTAATATTATTGAAAATGGTCGTTCATGGCTATTTTCGACAAAAATGGGGGTTGTGTGGCCATTGATCATCGACCAGAGGCTCATACACCTCACCCCACATATGTTTCCTTGCCATAGATCACATTCTTGGATTTCTGGTGGAGACCATTTCTTGGTTAAAAACTCGTACGTGTTAGCCTTCGGTATTATTGAAAATGGTCATTCATGGCTATTTTCGGCAAAATGGGGGTTGTGTGGTCATTGATCATCGACCAGAGGCTCGTACACCTCACCCCACATATGTTTCCTTGCCATAGATCAGATTCTTGGATTTCTGGTGGAAACCATTTCTTGGTCAAAAATCCGTAGGTGTTAGCCTTCGGTATTATTGAAAATGGTCATTCATGGCTATTTTCGACAAAAATGGGGGTTGTGTGGCCATTGATCATCGACCAGAGGCTCGTACACCTCACCCCATCTGGTGGAGACCATTTCTTGGTCTAAAATCCGTACGTGTTAGCCTTCGTTATTATTGAAAATGGTCGTTCATGGCTATTTTCAAGGTCGCTCATGGCTATTTTCATAAAAAATGGGGGTTGTGTGGCCATTTATCATCGACTAGAGGCTCATAAACCTCACCCCACATATGTTTCCTTGCCATAGATTACATTCTTGGATTTCTGGTGGAAACCATTTCTTGGTCAAAATCCGTAGGTGTTAGCCTTCGGTATTATTGAAAATGGTCATTCATGGCTATTTTCGACAAAAATGGGGGTTGTGTGGCCATTGATCATCGACCAGACGCTCATACACCTCACCCACATATGTTTCCTTGCCATAGATCACATTCTTGGATTTCTGGTGGAGACCATTTCTTGGTCTAAAATCCGTAGGTGTTAGCCTCTAGTATTATTGAAAATGGTCGCTCATGGCTATTTTCATAAAAAATGGGGGTTGTGTGGCCATTGATCGTCGACCAGAGGCTCATACACCTCACCCCACATATGTTTCCTTGCCGTAGATCACATTCTTGGATTTCTGGTGGAGACCATTTCTTGGTCAAAAATCCGTAGGTGTTAGCCTTCGGTATTATTGAAAATGGTCGTTCATGGCTATTTTTGACAAAAATGGGGGTTGTGTGGCCATTGATCATCGACCAGACGCTCATACACCTCACCCACATATGTTTCCTTGCCATAGATCACATTCTTGGATTTCTGGTGGAGACCATTTCTTGGTCTAAAATCCGTAGGTGTTAGCCTCTAGTATTATTGAAAATGGTCGCTCATGGCTATTTTCAAGGTCGCTCATGGCTATTTTCATAAAAAATGGGGGTTGTGTGGCCATTTATCATCGACCAGAGGCTCATACACCTCACCCCACATATGTTTCCTTGCCATAGATCACATTCTTGGATTTTGGTGGAGACCATTTCTTGGTCAAAAACTCGTACGTGTTAGCCTTCGGTATTATTGAAAATGGTCGTTCATGGCTATTTTCGGCAAAATGGGGGTTGTGTGGCAATTGATCATCGACCAGAGGCTCATACACCTCACCCCACATATGTTTCCTTGCCATAGATTACATTCTTGGATTCTGGTGGAGACCATTTCTTGGTCAAAAATCCGTAGGTGTTAGCCTTCGATATTATTGAAAATGGTCGTTCATGGCTATTTTCGACAAAAATGGGGGTTGTGTGGCCATTGATCATCGACCAGACGCTCATACACCTCACCCCACATATGTTTCCTTGCCATAGATCACATTCTTGGATTTCTGGTGGAGACCATTTCTTGGTCAAAAATCCGTAGGTGTTAGCCTTCGGTATTATTGAAAATGGTCGTTCATGGCTATTTTCGACAAAAATGGGGGTTGTGTGGCCATTGATCATCGACCAGAGGCTCATACACCTCACCCCACATATGTTTCCTTGCCATAGATCACATTCTTGGATTTCTGGTGGAGACCATTTCTTGGTCAAAAATCCGTAGGTGTTAGCCTTCGATATTATTGAAAATGGTCGTTCATGGCTATTTTCGACAAAAATGGGGGTTGTGTGGCCATTGATCATCGACCAGAGGATCGTACACCTCACTCCACATATGTTTCCTTACCATAGATCACATTCTTGGATTTCTGGTGGAGACCATTTCTTGGTCAAAAATCCGTAGGTCTTAGCCTCTAGTATTATTGAAAATGGTCGTTCATGGCTATTTTCGACAAAAATGGGGGTTGTGTGGCCATTGATCATCGACCAGACGCTCATACACCTCACCCCACATATGTTTCCTTGCCATAGATCACATTCTTGGATTTCTGGTGGAGACCATTTCTTGGTCTAAAATCCGTAGGTGTTAGCCTCTAAGTATTATTGAAAATGGTCGTTCATGGCTATTTTCGACAAAAATGGGGGTTGTGTGGCCATTGATCATCGACCTAGAGGCTCATACACCTCACCCCACATATGTTTCCTTGCCATAGATCACATTCTTGGATTTCTGGTGGAGACCATTTCTTGGTCAAAAATCCGTAGGTCTTAGCCTCTAATATTATTGAAAATGGTCGTTCATGGCTATTTTCGACAAAAATGGGGGTTGTGTGGCCATTGATCATCGACCAGAGGCTCATACACCTCACCCCACATATGTTTCCTTGCCATAGATCACATTCTTGGATTTCTGGTGGAGACCATTTCTTGGTTAAAAACTCGTACGTGTTAGCCTTCGGTATTATTGAAAATGGTCATTCATGGCTATTTTCGGCAAAATGGGGGTTGTGTGGTCATTGATCATCGACCAGAGGCTCGTACACCTCACCCCACATATGTTTCCTTGCCATAGATCAGATTCTTGGATTTCTGGTGGAAACCATTTCTTGGTCAAAAATCCGTAGGTGTTAGCCTTCGGTATTATTGAAAATGGTCATTCATGGCTATTTTCGACAAAAATGGGGGTTGTGTGGCCATTGATCATCGACCAGAGGCTCGTACACCTCACCCCATCTGGTGGAGACCATTTCTTGGTCTAAAATCCGTACGTGTTAGCCTTCGGTATTATTGAAAATGGTCGTTCATGGCTATTTTCAAGGTCGCTCATGGCTATTTTCATAAAAAATGGGGGTTGTGTGGCCATTTATCATCGACTAGAGGCTCATAAACCTCACCCCACATATGTTTCCTTGCCATAGATTACATTCTTGGATTTCTGGTGGAAACCATTTCTTGGTCAAAAATCCGTAGGTGTTAGCCTTCGGTATTATTGAAAATGGTCATTCATGGCTATTTTCGACAAAAATGGGGGTTGTGTGGCCATTGATCATCGACCAGAGGCTCGTACACCTCACCCCATCTGGTGGAGACCATTTCTTGGTCTAAAATCCGTACGTGTTAGCCTTCGGTATTATTGAAAATGGTCGTTTATGGCTATTTTCAAGGTCGCTCATGGCTATTTCCATAAAAAATGGGGGTTGTGTGGCCATTTATCATCGACCAGAGGCTCATAAACCTCACCCCACATATGTTTTCCTTGCCATAGATCACATTCTTGGATTTCTGGTGGAGACCATTTCTTGGTCAAAAATCCATAGGTGTTAGCCTTCGGTATTATTGAAAATTGTCGTTCATGGCTATTTTCGACAAAATGTGGGTTGTGTGACCATTGATCATCGACCAGACGCTCATACACCTCACTACACATATGTTTCCTTGCCATAGATCACATTCTTGGATTTCTGGTGGAGACCATTTCTTGGTCTAAAACTCCCGTACGGTATTATGCTTCGGTTTATTATGGAAAATGGGTTCATTTTCATGGCTATTTTTCGACAAAAATGGGGGTTTGTGTTGTCCATTTGATCATCGACCAGAGGCTCAGTAACCTCACCCCATCATATGTTTCCTTGACCATATGTGGGGTGAGGTGTACGAGCCTCTGGTCGATGATCAATGGCCACACAACCCCCATTTTTGTCGAAAATAGCCATGAACGACCATTTTCAATAATACCGAAGGCTAACACGTACGAGTTTTTGACCAAGAAATGGTCTCCACCAGAAATCCAAGAATGTGATCTATGGCAAGGAAACATATGTGGGGTGAGGTTTATGAACCTCTAGTTGATGATAAATGGCCACACAACCCCCATTTTTTATGAAAATAGCCATGAGCGACCTTGAAAATAGCCATGAGCGACCTTGAAAATAGCCATGAGCGACCTTGAAAATAGCCATGAGCGACCATTTTCAATAATACTAGAGGCTAACACCTACGGATTTTAGACCAAGAAATGGTGTCCACCAGAAATCCAAGAATGTGATCTACGGCAAGGAAACATATGTGGGGTGAGGTGTATGAGCCTCTGGTCGACGATCAATGGCCACACAACCCCCATTTTTTATGAAAATAGCCATGAGCGACCTTTAAAATAGCCATGAGCGACCATTTTCAATAATACTAGAGGCTAACACCTACGGATTTTTGACCAAGAAATGGTCTCCACCAGAAATCCAAGAATGTGATCTATGGCAAGGAAACATATGTGGGGCGAGGTGTATGAGCCTCTGGTCGATGATCAATGGCCACACAACCCCCATTTTTGTCGAAAATAGCCATGAACGACCATTTTCAACAATACCGAAGGCTAACACCTACGGATTTTTGACCAAGAAATGGTCTCCACCAGAAATCCAAGAATGTGATCCATGGTAAGGAAACATATGTGGGGTGAGGTGTATGAGCCTCTGGTCGATGATCAATGGCCACACAACCCCCATTTTTGTCGAAAATAGCCATGAACGACCATTTTCAATAATATCGAAGGCTAACACCTACGGATTTTTGACCAAGAAATGGTCTCCACCAGAAATCCAAGAATGTGATCTATGGCAAGGAAACATATGTGGGGTGAGGTGTATGAGCCTCTGGTCGACGATCAATGGCCACACAACCCCCATTTTTTATGAAAATAGCCATGAGCGACCATTTTCAATAATACTAGAGGCTAACACCTACGGATTTTAGACCAAGAAATGGTCTCCACCAGAAATCCAAGAATGTGATCTATGGCAAGGAAACATATGTGGGGTGAGGTGTATGAGCGTCTGGTCGATGATCAATGGCCACACAACCCCCATTTTTGTCGAAAATAGCCATGAACGACCATTTTCAATAATACTAGAGGCTAAGACCTACGGATTTTTGACCAAGAAATGGTCTCCACCAGAAATCCAAGAATGTGACTCTATGGCAAGGAAACATATGTGGAGTGAGGTGTACGATCCTCTGGTCGATGATCAATGGCCACACAACCCCCATTTTTGTCGAAAATAGCCATGATATGGACCATTTTAAAAAATACCGAAGGCTAACACGTTCGGATTTTTGACCAAGAAATGGTCTCCACCAGAAATCCAAGAATGTGATCTATGGCAAGGAAACATATGTGGGGTGAGGTGTATGAGCCTCTGGTCGATACTCAATGGCCACACAACCCCCATTTTTGCCGAAATAGCGATGAATGACCATTTTCAATAATACCGAAGGCTAACACCTACGAGTTTTTAACCAAGAAATGGTTCTCCACCAGGAAATCCAAGGAATGTGATCTATGGCAAGGAAACATATGTGGGGTGAGGTGTATGAGCCTGCTGGTCGATGATCAATGGCCACACAACCCCCATTTTTGTCGAAAATAGCCATGAACGACCATTTTCAATAATACCGAAGGCTACACCTACGGATTTTTGACCAAGAAATGGTCTCCACCAGAATCCAAGAATGTGATCTATGGCAAGGAAACCTATGTGGGGTGAGGTTTATGAGCCTCTAGTCGATGATAAATGGCCACACAACCCCCCATTTTTATGAAAATAGCCATGAGCGACCATTTTCAATAATACTAAGAGGCTAAGACACATTACGGATTTTTTGACCAAGAAATGGTCTCCAACAGAAATCCAAGAATGTGATCTACGACAAGGAAACATATGTGTAGTGAGGTGTTATGAGCGTCTGGTCGATGATCAATGGCCACACAACCCCCATTTTTGTCGAAAATAGCCATGAACGACCATTTTCAATAATACCGAAGGCTAAACACCTACGGATTTTTGACCAAGAAATGGTCTCCACCAGAAATCCAAGAATGTTATCTATGGCAAGGAAACTATATGTGGGGTGAGGTTTATGAGCCTCTAGTCGATGATAAATGGCCACAGCAACCCCCCCATTTTTTATGAAATAGCCATGAGCGACCTTGAAATAGCCATGAGCGACCCATTTTCAATAATACTAGAGGCTAACACCTACGGATTTTTGACCAAGAAATGGTCTCCACCAGAAATCCAAGAATGTGATCTATGGCAAGGAAACATATGTGGGGTGAGGTGTACGAGCCTCTGGTCGATGATCAATGGCCACACAACCCCCATTTTTGTCGAAAATAGCCATGAACGACCATTTTCAATAATACCGAAGGCTACCACGTACGAGTTTTTGGACCAAGAAATGGTTCTCCACCAGAAATCCCAAGAATGTGATCTATGGCAAGGAACATATGTGGGGTGAGGTTTATGAGCCTCTAGTCGATGATAATGGCACACAACCCCCCATTTTTTATGAAAATAGCCATGAGCGACCTTGAAAATAGCCTGTGAGCGCCATTGAAATAGCCCTGAGCGACCATTTTCAATAATACTAGAGGCTAACACCTACGGATTTTAGACCAAGAAATGGTCTCCACCAGAAATCCAAGAATGTGATCTACGGCAAGGAAACATATGTGGGGTGAGGTGTATGAGCCTCTGGTCGACGATCAATGGCCACACAACCCCCATTTTTTATGAAAATAGCCATGAGCGACCTTGAAAATAGCCATGAGCGACCATTTTCAATAATACTAGAGGCTAACACCTACGGATTTTTGACCAAGAAATGGTCTCCACCAGAAATCCAAGAATGTGATCTATGGCAAGGAAACATATGTGGGGCGAGGTGTATGAGCCTCTGGTCGATGATCAATGGCCACACAACCCCCATTTTTGTCGAAAATAGCCATGAAGACCATTTTCAATAATACCGAAGGCTAACACCTACGGATTTTTGACCAAGAATGTGTCTCCACCAGAAATCCAAGAATGTGATCCATGGCTAAGGAAACATATGTGGGGTGAGGTGTATGAGCCCTCTGGTCGATGATCAATGGCCACACAACCCCATTTTGTCGAAATAGCCATGGAACGACCATTTTCAATAATATCGAAGGCTAACACCTACGGATTTTTGACCAAGAAATGGTCTCCACCAGAAATCCAAGAATGTGATCTATGGCAAGGAAACATATGTGGGGTGAGGTGTATGAGCCTCTGGTCGACTGATCAATGGCCACACAACCCCCATTTTTTTCGAAAATAGCCATGAAGCGACCATTTTCAATAATACTAGAGGCTAACACCTACGGATTTTGACCAAGAAATGGTCTCCACCAGAAATCCAAGAATGTGATCTATGGCAAGGAAACATATGTGGGGTGAGGTGTACGAGCTCTGGTCGATGATCAATGGCCACACAACCCCCATTTTTGTCGAAAATAGCCATGAACTGACCATTTTCAATAATACTAGAAGGCTAAGCACCTTACGGATTTTTGACCAAGAAATGGTCTCCACCAGAAATCCAAGAATGTGATCTATGGCAAGGAAACATATGTGGGGTGAGGTGTATGAGCCTCTGGTCGATGATCAATGGCCACACAACCCCCATTTTTGCCGAAAATAGCCATGAATGACCATTTTCAATAATACCGAAGGCTAACACCTACGATTTTTTACCAAGAAATGGTCTCCACCAGAAATCAAGAATGTGATCTATGGCAAGGAAACATATGTGGGGGTGAGGTGTATGAGCCTCTGGTCGATGATCAATGGCCACACAACCCCCATTTTTGTCGAAAATAGCCATGAACGACCATTTTCAATAATACCGAAGGCTAACACCTACGGATTTTTGACCAAGAAATGGTCTCCACCAGAAATCCAAGAATGTGATCTATGGCAAGGAAACATATGTGGGGTGAGGTGTATGAGCCTCTGGCGACGATCAATGGCCACACCAACCCCCATTTTTATGAAAATAGCCATGAGCGACCATTTCAATAATACTAGAGGCTAAGACCTACGGATTTTTGACCAAGAAATGGTCTCCACCAGAAATCCAAGAATGTGATCTACGACAAGGAAACATATGTGTAGTGAGGTGTATGAGCGTCTGGTAGATGATCAATGGCCACACAACCCCCATTTTTGTCGAAAATAGCCATGAACGACCATTTTCAATAATACAGAAGGCTAACACCTACGGATTTTTTACCAAGAAATGGTCTCCACCAGAAATCCAAGAATGTGATCTATGGCAAGGAACATATGTGGGGTGAGGTTTATGAGCCTCTAGTCGATGATAAATGGCCACACAACCCCCATTTTTTATGAAAATAGCCATGAGCGACCTTGAAAATAGCCATGAGCGACCATTTTCAATAATACTAGAGGCTAACACCTACGGATTTTTGACCAAGAAATGGTCTCCACCAGAAATCCAAGAATGTGATCTATGGCAAGGAACATATGTGGGGTGAGGTGTACGAGCCTCTGGTCGATGATCAATGGCCACACAACCCCCATTTTTGTCGAAAATAGCCATGAACGACCATTTTCAATAATACCGAAGGCTAACACGTACGAGTTTTTGACCAAGAAATGGTCTCCACCAGAAATCCAAGAATGTGATCTATGGCAAGGAAACATATGTGGGGTGAGGTTTATGAGCCTCTAGTCGATGATAAATGGCCACACAACCCCCATTTTTTATGAAAATAGCCATGAGCGACCTTGAAAATAGCCATGAGCGACCATTTTCAATAATACTAGAGGCTAACACCTACGGATTTTAGACCAAGAAATGGTCTCCACCAGAAATCCAAGAATGTGATCTATGGCAAGGAAACATATGTGGGGTGAGGTGTATGAGCCTCTGGTCGACGATCAATGGCCACACAACCCCCATTTTTTATGAAAATAGCCATGAGCGACCTTGAAAATAGCCATGAGCGACCATTTTCAATAATACTAGAGGCTAACACCTACGGATTTTTGACCAAGAAATGGTCTCCACCAGAAATCCAAGAATGTGATCTATGGCAAGGAAACATATGTGGGGTGAGGTGTATGAGCCTCTGGTCGATGATCAATGGCCACACAACCCCCATTTTTGTCGAAAATAGCCATGAACGACCATTTTCAATAATACCGAAGGCTAACACCTACGGATTTTTGACCAAGAAATGGCCTCCACCAGAAATCCAAGAATGTGATCTATGGCAAGGAAACATATGTGGGGTGAGGTGTATGAGCCTCTGGTCGATGATCAATGGCCACACAACCCCCATTTTTGTCGAAAATAGCCATGAACGACCATTTTCAATAATATCGAAGGCTAACACCTACGGATTTTTGACCAAGAAATGGTCTCCACCAGAAATCCAAGAATGTGATCTATGGCAAGGAAACATATGTGGGGTGAGGTGTATGAGCCTCTGGTCGACGATCAATGGCCACACAACCCCCATTTTTATGAAAATAGCCATGAGCGACCATTTTCAATAATACTAGAGGCTAACACCTACGGATTTTGGACCAAGAAATGGTCCTCCACCAGAAATCCAAGAATGTGATCTATGGC
Organism: Zea luxurians; assembly: GCA_029449295.1. Taxonomy (NCBI): domain Eukaryota; kingdom Viridiplantae; phylum Streptophyta; class Magnoliopsida; order Poales; family Poaceae; genus Zea; species Zea luxurians. Next base: position 44,535 of record JAOPSE010003106.1, on the reverse strand, counting down.
AAGGAAACATATGTGGGGTGAGGTGTATGAGCGTCTGGTCGATGATCAATGGCCACACAACCCCCATTTTTGTCGAAAATAGCCATGAACGACCATTTTCAATAATACTAGAGGCTAAGACCTACGGATTTTTGACCAAGAAATGGTCTCCACCAGAAATCCAAGAATGTGATCTATGGCAAGGAAACATATGTGGAGTGAGGTGTACGATCCTCTGGTCGATGATCAATGGCCACACAACCCCCATTTTTGTCGAAAATAGCCATGAATGACCATTTTAAAAAATACCGAAGGCTAACACGTTCGGATTTTTGACCAAGAAATGGTCTCCACCAGAAATCCAAGAATGTGATCTATGGCAAGGAAACATATGTGGGGTGAGGTGTATGAGCCTCTGGTCGATGATCAATGGCCACACAACCCCCATTTTGCCGAAAATAGCCATGAATGACCATTTTCAATAATACCGAAGGCTAACACCTACGAGTTTTTAACCAAGAAATGGTCTCCACCAGAAATCCAAGAATGTGATCTATGGCAAGGAAACATATGTGGGGTGAGGTGTATGAGCCTCTGGTCGATGATCAATGGCCACACAACCCCCATTTTTGTCGAAAATAGCCATGAACGACCATTTTCAATAATATCGAAGGCTAACACCTACGGATTTTTGACCAAGAAATGGTCTCCACCAGAAATCCAAGAATGTGATCTATGGCAAGGAAACATATGTGGGGTGAGGTGTATGAGCCTCTGGTCGACGATCAATGGCCACACAACCCCCATTTTTATGAAAATAGCCATGAGCAACCATTTTCAATAATACTAGAGGCTAAGACCTACGGATTTTTGACCAAGAAATGGTCTCCACCAGAAATCCAAGAATGTGATCTATGGCAAGGAAACATATGTGGGGTGAGGTGTATGAGCCTCTGGTTCGATGATCAATGGCCACACAACCCCATTTTTGTCGAAAAAAGCCATGAATGACCATTTACAATAATACCGAAGGCTAACACCTACGGATTTTTGACCAAGAAATGGTCTCCACCAGAAATCCAAGAATGTGATCTACGACAAGGAAACATATGTGGGGTGAGGTGTATGAGCCTCTGGTCGACGATCAATGGCCACACAACCCCCATTTTGCCGAAAATAGCCATGAGCGACCATTTTCAATAATATTAGAGGCTAAGACCTACGGATTTTTGACCAAGAAATGGTCTCCACCAGAAATCCAAGAATGTGATCTATGGCAAGGAAACATATGTGGGGTGAGGTGTATGAGCCTCTGGTCGATGATCAATGGCCACACAACCCCCATTTTGTCGAAAATAGCCATGAACGACCATTTTCAATAACATCGAAGGCTAACACCTACGGATTTTTGACCAAGAAATGGTCTCCACCAGAAATCCAAGAATGTGATCTACGACAAGGAAACATATGTGGGGTGAGGTGTATGAGCCTCTGGTCGACGATCAATGGCCACACAACCCCCATTTTGCCGAAAATAGCCATGAATGACCATTTTCAATAATATCGAAGGCTAACACCTACGAATTTTTGACCAAGAAATGGTCTCCACCAGAAATCCAAGAATGTGATCTACGACAAGGAAACATATGTGTAGTGAGGTGTATGAGCCTCTGGTCGAAGATCAATGGCCACACAACCCCCATTTTTGTCGAAAATAGCCATGAATGACCATTTTCAATAATATCGAAGGCTAACACCTACGGATTTTTGACCAAGAAATGGTCTCCACCAGAAATCCAAGAATGTGATCTATGGCAAGGAAACATATGTGTGGGTGAGGTGTATGAGCCTCTGGTCGACGATCAATGGCCACACAACCCCATTTTGTCGAAAATAGCCATGAATGACCATTTACAATAATACCGAAGGCTAACACCTACGGATTTTTGACCAAGAAATGGTCTCCACCAGAAAATCCAAGAATGTGATCTACGACAAGGAAACATATGTGGGGTGAGGTGTATGAGCCTCTGGTCGACGATCAATGGCCACACAACCCCCATTTTGCCGAAAATAGCCATGAGCGACCATTTTCAATAATATTAGAGGCTAAGACCTACGGATTTTTGACCAAGAAATGGTCTCCACCAGAAATCCAAGAATGTGATCTATGGCAAGGAAACATATGTGGGGTGAGGTGTATGAGCCTCTGGTCGATGATCAATGGCCACACAACCTCCATTTTTGTCGAAAATAGCCATGAACGACCATTTTCAATAACATCGAAGGCTAACACCTACGGATTTTTGACCAAGAAATGGTCTCCACCAGAAATCCAAGAATGTGATCTACGACAAGGAAACATATGTGGGGTGAGGTGTATGAGCCTCTGGTCGACGATCAATGGCCACACAACCCCCATTTTGCCGAAAATAGCCATGAATGACCATTTTCAATAATATCGAAGGCTAACACCTACGAATTTTTGACCAAGAAATGGTCTCCACCAGAAATCCAAGAATGTGATCTACGACAAGGAAACATATGTGGTAGTGAGGTGTATGAGCCTCTGGTCGAAGATCAATGGCCACACAACCCCCATTTTTGTCGAAAATAGCCATGAATGACCATTTTCAATAATATCGAAGGCTAACACCTACGAATTTTTGACCAAGAAATGGTCTCCACCATAAATCCAAAAATGTGATATATGGCAAGGAAACATATGTGGGGTGAGGTGTACGAGCTTCTGGTCGACGATCAATGGCCACACAACCCCCATTTTGCCGAAAATAGCCATGAATGACCATTTTCAATAATACCGAAGGCTAACACCTACGGATTTTTGCCCAAGAAATGGTCTCCACCAGAAATCCAAGAATGTGATCTATGGCAAGGAAACATATGTGGGGTGAGGTGTATGAGCGTCTGGTCGATGATCAATGGCCACACAACCCCCATTTTTGTCGAAAATAGCCATGAACGACCATTTTCAATAATACCGAAGGCTAACACCTACGAATTTTGACCAACAAATGGTCTCCACGAGAAATCCAAGATTCTGATCTATGGCAAGAAAACATATGTGGGGTGAAGTGTACGAGCCTCTGGTCGATGATCAATGGCCACACAACCCCCATTTTTGTCGAAAATAGCCATGAACGACCATTTTCAATAATACCGAAGGCTAACACGTACGGATTTTTGACCAAGAAATGGTCTCCACCAGAAATCCAAGAATGTGATCTATGGCAAGGAAACATATGTGGGGTGAGGTGTATGAGCCTCTGGTCGATGATCAATGGCCACACAACCCCCATTTTTGTCGAAAATAGCCATGAACGACCATTTTCAATAATATCGAAGGCTAACACCTACGGATTTTTGACCAAGAAATGGTCTCCACCAGAAATCCAAGAATGTGATCTACGACAAGGAAAACATATGTGGGGTGAGGTGTATGAGCCTCTGGTCGACGATCAATGGCCACACAACCCCCATTTTTGTCGAAAATAGCCATGAACGACCATTTTCAATAATATCGAAGGCTAACACCAACGGATTTTTGACCAAGAAATGGTCTCCACCAGAAATCCAAGAATGTGATCTTCGACAAGGAAACATATGTGGGGTGAGCTGTATGAGCCTCTGGTCGACGATCAATGGCCACACAACCCCCATTTTGCCGAAAATAGCCATGAACGACCATTTTCAATAATACCGAAGGCTAACACCTACGGATTTTTGACCAAGAAATGGTCTCCACCATAAATCCAAGAATGTGATCTATGGCAAGGAAACATATGTGGGGTGAGGTGTATGAGCGTCTGGTCGACGATCAATGGCCACACAACCCCCATTTTTTTTCGAAAATAGCCATGAATGACCATTTACAATAATACCGAAGGCTAACACCTACGGATTTTGACCAAGAAATGGTCTCCACCAGAAATCCAAGAATGTGATCTACGACAAGGAAACATATGTGGGGTGAGGTGTATGAGCCTCTGGTCGACGATCAATGGCCACACAACCCCCATTTTGCCAAAAATAGCCATGAGCGGACCATTTTCAATAATATTAGAGGCTAAGACCTACGGATTTTTGACCAAGAAATGGTCTCCACCAGAAATCCAAGAATGTGATCTATGGCAAGGAAACATATGTGGGGTGAGGTGTATGAGCCTCTGGTCGACGATCAATGGCCACACAACCCCCATTTTTTATGAAAATAGCCATGAGCGACCTTGAAAATAGCCATGAGCGACCATTTTCAATAATACTAGAGGCTAACACCTACGGATTTTTGACCAAGAAATGGTCTCCACCAGAAATCCAAGAATGTGATCTATGGCAAGGAAACATATGTGGGGTGAGGTGTATGAGCCTCTGGTCGATGATCAATGGCCACACAACCCCCATTTTTGTCGAAAATAGCCATGAACGACCATTTTCAATAATACCGAAGGCTAACACCTACGGATTTTTGACCAAGAAATGGTCTCCACCAGAAATCCAAGAATGTGATATATGGCAAGGAAACATATGTGGGGTGAGGTGTATGAGCCTCTGGTCGATGATCAATGGCCACACAACCCCCATTTTTGTCGAAAATAGCCATGAACGACCATTTTCAATAATATCGAAGGCTAACACCTACGGATTTTTGACCAAGAATGGTCTCCACCAGAAATCCAAGAATGTGATCTATGGCAAGGAAACATATGTGGGGTGAGGTGTATGAGCCTCTGGTCGACGATCAATGGCCACACAACCCCCATTTTTTATGAAAATAGCCATGAGCGACCATTTTCAATAATACTAGAGGCTAACACCTACGGATTTTAGACCAAGAAATGGTCTCCACCAGAAAATCCAAGAATGTGATCTATGGCAAGGAAACATATGTGGGGTGAGGTGTATGAGCGTCTGGTCGATGATCAATGGCCACACAACCCCCATTTTTGTCGAAAATAGCCATGAACGACCATTTTCAATAATACTAGAGGCTAAGACCTACGGATTTTTGACCAAGAAATGGTCTCCACCAGAAATCCAAGAATGTGATCTATGGCAAGGAAACATATGTGGAGTGAGGTGTACGATCCTCTGGTCGATGATCAATGGCCACACAACCCCCATTTTTGTCGAAAATAGCCATGAATGACCATTTTCAAAAATACCGAAGGCTAACACGTTCGGATTTTTGACCAAGAAATGGTCTCCACCAGAAATCCAAGAATGTGATCTATGGCAAGGAAACATATGTGGGGTGAGGTGTATGAGCCTCTGGTCGATGATCAATGGCCACACAACCCCCATTTTGCCGAAAATAGCCATGAATGACCATTTTTAATAATACCGAAGGCTAACACCTACGAGTTTTTAACCAAGAATTGGTCTCCACCAGAAATCCAAGAATGTGATCTATGGCAAGGAAACATATGTGGGGTGAGGTGTATGAGCCTCTGGTCGATGATCAATGGCCACACAACCCCCATTTTTGTCGAAAGTAGCCATGAACGACCATTTTCAATAATATCGAAGGCTAACACCTACGGATTTTTGACCAAGAAATGGTCTCCACCAGAAATCCAAGAATGTCATCTATGGCAAGGAAACATATGTGGGGTGAGGTGTATGAGCCTCTGGTCGACGATCAATGGCCACACAACCCCCATTTTTATGAAAATAGCCATGAGCGACCATTTTCAATAATACTAGAGGCTAAGACCTACGGATTTTTGACCAAGAAATGGTCTCCACCAGAAATCCAAGAATGTGATCTATGGCAAGGAAACATATGTGGGGTGAGGTGTATGAGCCTCTGGTCGATGATCAATGGCCACACAACCCCCATTTTTGTCGAAAATAGCCATGAATGACCATTTACAATAATACCGAAGGCTAACACCTACGGATTTTTGACCAAGAAATGGTCTCCACCAGAAATCCAAGAATGTGATCTACGACAAGGAAACATATGTGGGGTGAGGTGTATGAGCCTCTGGTCGACGATCAATGGCCACACAACCCCCATTTTGCCGAAAATAGCCATGAGCGACCATTTTCAATAATATTAGAGGCTAAGACCTACGGATTTTTGACCAAGAAATGGTCTCCAACCAGAAATCCAAGAATGTGATCTATGGCAAGGAAACATATGTGGGTGAGGTGTATGAGCCTCTGGTCGATGATCAATGGCCACACAACCCCCATTTTTGTCGAAAATAGCCATGAACGACCATTTTCAATAATATCGAAGGCTAACACCTACGGATTTTTGACCAAGAAATGGTCTCCACCAGAAATCCAAGAATGTGATCTATCGACAAGGAAACATATGTGGGGTGAGGTGTATGAGCCTCTGGTCGACGATCAATGGCCACACAACCCCCATTTTTGTCGAAAATAGCCATGAACTGACCATTTTCAATAATACCGAAGGCTAACACCTACGGATTTTTGACCAAGAAATGGTCTCCACCTAGAAATCCAAGAATGTGATCTATGGCAAGGAAACATATGTGGGGTGAGGTGTATGAGCCTCTGGTCGATGATCAATGGCCACACAACCCCCATTTTTGTCGAAAGTAGCCATGAACGACCATTTTCAATAATATCGAAGGCTAACACCTACGGATTTTTGACCAAGAAATGGATCTCCACCAGAAATCCAAGAATGTCATCTATGGCAAGGAAACATATGTGGGGTGAGGTGTATGAGCCTCTGGTCGACGATCAATGGCCACACAACCTCCATTTTTTATCGAAAATAGCCATGAATGACCATTTTCAATAATACCGAGAGGCTAAGACCTACGGATTTTTGACCAAGAAATGGTCTCCACCAGAAATCCAAGAATGTGATCTATGGCAAGGAAACATATGTGGGGTGAGGTGTATGAGCCTCTGGTCGATGATCAATGGCCACACAACCCCCATTTTGTCGAAAATAGCCATGAACGACCATTTTCAATAATACCGAAGGCTAACACCTACGGATTTTTGACCAAGAAATGTCTCCACCAGAAATCCAAGAATGTGATCTATGGCAAGGAAACATATGTGGGGTGAGGTGTATGAGCCTCTGGTGGAAGATCAATGGCCACACAAACCCCCATTTTGTCAAAAATAGCCATGAATGACCATTTTCAATAATACCGAAGGCTAACACCTACGTATTTTTGACCAAGAAATGGTCTCACCAGAAATCCAAGAATGTGATCTATGGCAAGGAAACATATGTGGGGTGAGGTGTATGAGCGTCTGGTCGATGATCAATGGCCACACAACCCCCATTTTTGTTCGAAAATAGCCATGAACGACCATTTTCAATAATACCGAAGGCTAACACCTACGAATTTTTGACCAACAAATGGGTCTCCACGAGAAATCCAAGATTCTAATCTATGCAAGAAACATATGTGGGGTGAAGTGTACGAGCTGTTGGGGGCCTTCGTCCTCCGAAGGTCCTCAAAAACATGATTTGACAATGTTTTCCAAGTGGATTATATGAACAGGTATTTTTCGGATTCAGAATTATGGATATGGAGCACGACCAGGACGAAGCCTGAACCAGACGAAGGTCTGAGAGCAGCCGAAGCTGTACGCAGGGAAGCTTCGGCGCGATAGCATAAGGGGGAACCGACTTAAAGATGAAAGACTTCGGGAGCCTCGACAGATTTCCATAAATCGTTAACAAATGTAATGGACATAGATGTAATTTTACATGGGACTGCGTCCCGCGTCTATAAATAGATGAACAGTACTCCCGTACTGTTCACGCTGACTGTGCATTGGACATTTTGCGTCACACTTGTACTTTGTTACCTTCTCTCAGGACTGAAGGTACATTTATAATTTATAATCATTTCTATTTCTTTGTGTTAATAAAATAGAAATGATTCTATGATCTACATTTCATGTTGTATATGAGTCCTTCGTTATCATTTGTTGAATTTACGAAGGTATGTCTCTCATGACCTTCGTCCGGAACCCATTATTCCCGAAGGGGAATAAAGTTTGATAGGACGAAGGGCCTTAACGTTTAACACTTTTTATGTTGCCTTGTTCTTAATCCGAAGCATTTGAGACAAGTCCCCAACATTGGCGCCCACCTCCGGTGAACTCACTTCCACTTCGAGTTTTTTTTGAACACCTTCGGAAGCTATGGCGCCGAAGAAAGCTTCAGCGACTGGGGCTTCAGCACTGCAACCGCTGGACCACAACCAGGAGACCGTCTCTCTTCGGGAGGCCCGAAGCCAGAAGAGAAAGGCTGTCAGCCCGACACTTCAGGAAGAAGAGTTAGACCAAGAAATCAGGGATATGGAGATGCTACACCAACAAGTACAAAGGAAGAAGGAGAAGATGGCCCGCCTAGCTGAGTTGCAAAGGCAGATAGACGAAGCCTCTGAGGAAGTCCGCCATCTTACTCACGATGAGCAGAACAGAAGGCCTCATCAGAAAGACCTTCATCAGGAGGGCTTCGTCAACGAAGATGACTGGTATGATAATTTCCATCAGGGAAAATTTTGTTTTTGATGATGCTTCTCCTCTGTCTGCTGAGCTGCAGGCTACACCTTGGCCTCCATCCTATAAGCCACCCCAGCTCCCTATGTTTGATGGTCACTCCGACCCGAAGCAATTCTTGATGAGCTACGAAGCAACGGTGTCTTCGTACGGGGGCAATGCTGCAGTCATGGCGAAGTCTTTCGTCATGGCCGTCAGGAATGTTGCTCAGACCTGGTATTCCTCCCTTCGGCCAGGAACAATAACTTCATGGCAGAAGCTGAAGGATATGTTACTGACCAGCTTTCAAGGATTTCAGACGAAGCCAGTCACAGCTCAAGCCCTGTTCCAGTGTATTCAGGATCACGAAGAGTACCTTCAGGCGTATGTCCGAAGGTTTTTTACGATTGAGGGCGCAGGCACCAACGGTGCCCAATGAAATTGTTATCGAAGCTATGATCAAGGGGCTTCGTCCTGGGCCTGCAGCTCAATACTTTGCTAGAAAGCCTCCTCAGACCTTGGAGAAATTGCTCCAAAAGATGGATGAGTACATTCGTGCTGACAATGACTTTCGTCAAAGAAGGGAGGAAGCCTTCAGATTTTCTGAAATGACCAGGGGCTTCGGAGGAAGATATTACCCGAGACATGTCCGTTCCATCCACAACACTCAGAATGATGATAAGGGGAGTCAGAACAGACCACAATGCTCCTCACAGGCTTCGGGGCAACAACAAACTTCCTTCCGGCCACCAGCTCCAAGAGGCAGAGGCGCCAGGGGCTTCGGCGGAAGATTCGGAGATCAGCCAAGGAGACTGTTTTGCTTGTTCTGTGGAGAAGGCAAGGGCCATACCACTAGGTCGTGCCATATTACAATCCAGAAGCAAAAGGAAATTGCCGAAGCTGCATCTCAACAATCTCAGCCGAAGCAGGTCATGCATACTGCTTCGTATCATCCGCCTTATATCCCACAATACATAGACAACCACCCTGCAGCTTCTGTAGCTTCGGCAAGTCAACCTCAGGCTTCCTGGCAACAGCTTCCGCCCCCACCTCCATTGCAGCAAGGGTCAACAGCCAGAAGGGAGTCAATACGCTCCACATCAGAGGGACTTCAGAGAGCAGTCCGAAGCTCGCACAGTCAACAGCACTGTGCCAGAGTCGAAGCACATTTATTGATACATATCCTACCTTTGATAGCAGTCTTTCCTATTCAGTTTTATTTTCTGTGAAGCAAAAAACATTGATAGTTTTCATGAAATAATTTCGTTGTTTTTCACGAGAAGATCTATTTGCTTCACAAGCTTAAGTTGCTGAAGCTTAAAAATTTTTTCCGTTACCAAGGAGGACCTTCAAATTAAAAATCCTTCGGAGCAACAGAAAGTCGTTCTAAAGGAACGCAGAGTAAGCTTGTGACGTCACAAAAAGCCGTTCCAAAGGGAGCGCAGTGTAAGTTTTCTGCTCAGAAGTCGTTCCTAAAGGAATGCAGAGCCTACAGCGAAAAGTCAACGCTGATACCGCCTAAGTAAAGGGCGAAGAAGCTCCTAAGGGAGGCTTACAGCGAAAAGTCAACGCTGATACCGCCTAAGTAAAGGGCGAAGAAGCTCCTAAGGGAGGCTTACAGCGAAAAGTCAACGCTGAGATCGTCTAAGTAAAAGACGAAGAAGCTCCAAAGACGTTCCTAAGGGAATGCAGAGCTTACGAATGTGTTTTGTGTATGTATCTTCGGAACAGACGTCATTTGCATAACATTACATCATCACATCATTTTGCATAGCATAAGCATCATACATCATGTTGCATGCGGCAAAAGAAGGGCACACAGTATTAACCTTCGAAAGAATGATTTGAGAAGTGCAAATCGTGCAAAGTCACGAGGGAATATGATGATGATCTTCGGAAAATAGCTTCGGAGGCTGTTTTTACGAAGCATGGATGTGTCTTATTAGAACACTTTTAACGAAGAATGTTTTCTTCACGAAGCATGAAAAGAAGGGAAGGTGTTTTTTCGCCGAAGGCTCAAAAATGGTATGTATGTACAGTTTCATGCATCGTAAAGAATTGAATAATGAAAAGAAACTTGTATATTACATCCGAATGTACAAAATATTACATAGATCACAATTTAAATGCTTCTTCTAATAGCATCTAGTCCTCTCTTAATACAGCTTCGGCGACTTCATTTAGAAGTTGATCAACAACTTTGTCCATGATAGCTTCGGCCATTTGTTTGATTTCTTCATCTCCCTTTGTGTGGGGATCGGCAGTCGACCCAGCAGCTTCTAAGGGAAGAGAACATTTCTTCATCACTATTAAAAACTATGGGCAGAGTTTGAAACAAAAATTACAACACAATAAGAACGTCTAATTAATACCTAATTGTCTTTCGGGCTCCGTACTTTTTTCGGCAGTTTCTGCCACTTTCCTAGCTTCGTGGATGCCTTTTTCGCTCCTTTGGATAATTTCTTGTGCCATTCCTCGGCCGCCGTTGTTCCAGATGTCAGTAAAAAATTTGCCACCAATCACGCTTGCTTCGGCCGAGGGGTCCTTGATATCTTCGGAAGATAAGGTAGCTTCGGACTGAGCTAAAAATTTTATATGCCCGCAACCTTTCTTCTCTAAGACGGAAGCAATTCCTCTGGCGCCCGAAAAAGCGCATATGTCGCCGCGACTGTTCAGAATCTCTTCGAAGGCCTCTGCTTCATGGCTAATCCATTCCAGCGGATCTTCGGGATTACCTTGAGAAAAATTCTCTTCGCTGGAAAAGGCGCCGACGCTAGCAAAGCTGGTTTTAATTTTATTCACGCATTCTATAGATTTAACATAGCATTTTCCTAGAGATGTGCAAAGCTCCTTAACTCTTGATTCCAATTTGCTGACCATAAAATCACTAAGTTCTCGTTTCGTTTCCTCAAGCGCGCGCTCCTCTTTAGCTCTAGCCAGCTGTTTCTGAAGATCTTTAATCTCGCGTTTTTGAGCTTCGGTTGGGCCTTTGAAACAGCTTCGTCTTTTTTCACTTTATCTACCAGTGTAAGCAGAATTTTATCTTTTTCCAAAGCTTCGTTTCTCAGTTTGATAACTTCAGAGCGTAAATTATTAAATGCAATTTCATAGCTTTCGTCTTCGGCGCTCTTTTGCGCTCTTAGCGCGTTGCTTAGGATCAGGCCCTATACGAAAAAGAACTCATATAAGAGAAAAGGAACGAGTTGCGTAAAAAATTATAAGGGGTTTTATTCAAGCGTTTAATTCCCGAACCTTCAGGCTGTTGTACGCAAGACTGTCTGCGAGGTCTTCTTTCGTCATGGCGCTTAATCCAGATTCAAGCTTCGGGAAACCAATACTTCTGGCCATCTCTCGGCAGACAGATAGCTCTTTGTTGTCAGGCAGGCAGTACAAGAAATCATCTTCATTTGTCCCATTGAATATTACTGCTCCCTTTGGATATTTTAGCTCCTTTGCATAATGGTTAGCTTCGTGGGTTTTCTTCTTCAGATAGTTTTTTCCCCGAAGCATGTCGTATGATGTAATCACACATGCTGGCAGGTGCTTCGGGGATGGCAGTGTCAGTTTCTTCAATTAAAATTGGTTCTGGTATTTTTATTGCTTCAGCTTCCAAAGTTGGCTCCCTGAAGGGCTCTGAAGGCCCAGCCTTAGCTTCAGCTTGTTGTGTCGGAGCTTCAGAAGAAGCTTCAGCAATTTCAACACTCTTTTTTGGAGTTGTACTTGAAGACTTAATTGTCTCCAAGACATCTAGAACATTTACCATTCTCTTTCTTTTTGGGGTCACCATTGGCCCCTTTTGGATTTTTCCTGCTTCGACATTTGCTACAGGACTCAAAATATCTGATGTTTTTTCCTTAGTCGGATTTTTCGCTTTTTTCCATTTTTTCTGTCGATGGCGCTTCGGCCATCTCTGCAATTTCTGGCAGCAAGGTTGGCTGTTCAGCTTCGGCGGCCGAAGAAGTTTCTCCGGTAAACTCAGGCACCGAAGCTGGTTCAATATGGCGTGGTCGGTGTGTGAGGACCTTCAACCTTTTTTCTTTCGGTTCTGGCTCGCTAGGAGCAGTTCCAGCTTCTTCTTTTTCAGGGGTTATGTTTTTTCCTTTTTTGCCTTCGGATGGGATAACAATAATCAGGGTAGAAGAACCCGACTGCATCAAATACTCGGTTGAGTCTCTTCTTTTTTCGGCCTCCGAAGGCTGCTGATAGCGCAGTATTTTCAGCCTTCGAATATGCCCCAAGTAATTCGTCACTTAATGTTTCAATGCTTTTCAGCCAGTCATCATCAGGTTCAATAAATTTATCTGCATATTTGAATGTATACTTTAATCTGATTAGTCCGCCTTCGTCGGGCTCTTTGATGGTTTCCTTCGGCATTTCCCACTTTTCTGCAAGTGGCCATACCCTGAAGGCAATGTGTTCTTGGACCAAGTCCCTTGTCCCAATAAACGAGCAGACTACCCCGAAGGCTCTTTGGCATTCTTCGGCCGCTTCGTCCATTTCGACCTTCGGCCTTCGAAGACCGAAACGTTGCCAGATTGGGTGCATAATGATACTCTTCACATTCTCTTGAGCTGTTAGATCATTCTTTACATAAAACCATTCAGTCATCCAGGCTCCAGGCCACCTCTTCCGAAAGGTCGGCACAGGGCAGCTTGACCCGGAGCGGGCGCCGAAGCTGTAGCACCCAAAGTTGTTATGGTATTGCTCCTTTCCCCAGGGCTTCGTCTCGTATAATAACTCATGAATATTGCAGAAGCTTTTAGCGTTCGGTTCCAAACCTTGGCTCCTCGCAGCCCAGACGAATACTCCCATTCTTATGATGGCTTCGGGAGTAATTTGATGCAGATGGACTTGAAATGTCTTTAGTACTTCAACAACAAAGTTGCTCAGGGGGAATCGAAGCCCAGCCTTGAGGAAGCTTCGGAAAATCACAACTTCATCTTGCTTCGGGGGTGGGAGAAGTTTTTTCCCCGGCATCAGCTCTCACAATAGATATGTCTCGGAAATATCGCCCCCTCATGTTATCAATGTGACTTTGCTTGATGGTCGTTTTACCAAAAACTGTGTGGCTTGGTCGCCACGGTCGATCTTCGGCCTCTTCCCCACCACTTTCCACATCATAGCTGTCGCTATCATCAGTATCTTCGGACAAACCTTCGAGAATCTCATTCGTGATTTTTTCTGTATTGGTCTCTGCCATCGCTATCAGGAACCCCAGATTCTTCTCCTCCTCGAGACTCAGCTTCGTCTCAGCAGGGATCCTCAGCTTCGTCTCAGCAGGGATCTTCAGCTTCGTCTCAGCAGGGATCTTCAGCTTCGTCTCAGCAGGGATCTTCTTGCCTTCAGACATCTTCGGAAACGCTAAAAATTGTTCCCGAGGCCGAAGCTTCGAAATCAAAAAGACCAGCAAATCTTAATGAACAAGAGCTAAAAATTTTAGTGGACCGAAGCAAAAGGCAAGTGTGCGTACCAAATGAGTTCGCGATGTGATCTTATTTATACGCCTAGGGCGTTGAAAATAGAAAAGCCCCGCTTGTCAGTGAATGTTGCTATTCTAGCAAAGGGAAGGTGTTTTTTTCGGACCTTCGGCTCAAGGCCTTCGTCCATATCGCAATCTGAATTTATTATTTACAAATTAATATTGCGAGGGGCTACTGTTGGGGGCCTTCGTCCTCCGAAGGTCCTCAAAAACATGATTTGACAATGTTTTCCAAGTGGATTATATGAACAGGTATTTTCGGATTCAGAATTATGGATATGGAGCACGACCAGGACGAAGCCTGAACCAGACGAAGGTCGAGAGCAGCCGAAGCTGTACGCAGGGAAGCTTCGGCGCGATAGCATAAGGGGGAACCGACTTAAAGATGAAAAGACTTCGGGAGCCTCGACAGATTTCCATAAATCGTTAACAAATGTAATGGACATAGATGTAATTTTACGTGGGACTGCGTCCCGCGTCTATAAATAGATGAACAGTACTCCCGTACTGTTCACGCTGACTGTGCATTGACATTTTGCGTCACGCTTGTACTTGTTACCTTCTCTCAGGACCGAAGGTACATTTATAATTTATAATCATTTCTATTTCTTTGTGTTAATAAAATAGAAATGATTCTATGATCTACATTTCATGTTGTATATGAGTCCTTCGTTATCATTTGTTGAATTTACGAAGGTATGTCTCTCATGACCTTCGTCCGGAACCCATTATTCCCGAAGGGGAATAAAGTTTGATAGGACGAAGGGCCTTAACGTTTAACACTTTTTATGTTGCCTTGTTCTTAATCCGAAGCATTTGAGAACAAGTCCCCAACACGAGCCTCTGGTCGATGATCAATGGCCACACAACCCCCATTTTTGTCGAAAATAGCCATGAACGACCATTTTCAATAATACCGAAGGCTAACACGTACGGATTTTTGACCAAGAAATGGTCTCCACCAGAAATCCAAGAATGTGATCTATGGCAAGGAAACATATGTGGGGTGAGGTGTATGAGCCTCTGGTCGATGATCAATTGCCACACAACCCCCATTTTTGTCGAAAATAGCCATGAACGACCATTTTCAATAATATCGAAGGCTAACACCTACGGATTTTTAACCAAGAAATGGTCTCCACCAGAAATCCAAGAATGTGATCTACGACAAGGAAACATATGTGGGGTGAGGTGTATGAGCCTCTGGTCGACTGATCAATGGCCACACAACCCCCATTTTTGTCGAAAATAGCCATGAACGACCATTTTCAATAATATCGAAGGCTAACACCTACGGATTTTTGACCAAGAAATGGTCTCCACCAGAAATCCAAGAATGTGATCTACGACAAGGAAACATATGTGGGGTGAGGTGTATGAGCCTCTGGTCGACGATCAATGGCCACACAACCCCCATTTTGCCAAAAATAGCCATGAACGACCATTTTCAATAATACCGAAGGCTAACACCTACGGATTTTTGACCAAGAAATGGTCTGCACCATAAATCCAAGAATGTGATCTATGGCAAGGAAACATATGTGGGGTGAGGTGTATGAGCGTCTGGTCGACGATCAATGGCCACACAACCCCCATTTTTTCGAAAATAGCCATGAATGACCATTTACAATATTACCGAAGGCTAACACCTACGGATTTTTGACCAAAAAATGGTCTCCACCAGAAATCCAAGAATGTGATCTACGACAAGGAAACATATGTGGGGTGAGGTGTATGAGCCTCTGGTCGACGATCAATGGCCACACAACCCCCATTTTGCCGAAAATAGCCATGAGCGACCATTTTCAATAATATTAGAGGCTAAGACCTACGGATTTTTGACCAAGAAATGGTCTCCACCAGAAATCAAAGAATGTGATCTATGGCAAGGAAACATATGTGGGGTGAGGTGTATGAGCCTCTGGTCGACGATCAATGGCCACACAACCCCCATTTTTTATGAAAATAGCCATGAGCGACCTTGAAAATAGCCATGAGCGACCATTTTCAATAATACTAGAGGCTAACACCTACGGATTTTTGACCAAGAAATGGTCTCCACCAGAAATCCAAGAATGTGATCTATGGCAAGGAAACATATGTGGGGTGAGGTGTATGAGCCTCTGGTCGATGATCAATGGCCACACAACCCCTCATTTTTATCGAAAATAGCCATGAACGACCATTTTCAATAATACCGAAGGCTAACACCTACGGATTTTTGACCAAGAAATGGTCTCCACTAGAAATCCAAGAATGTGATCTATGGCAAGGAAACATATGTGGGGTGAGGTGTATGAGCCTCTAGTCGATGATCAATGGCCACACAACCCCCATTTTTGTCGAAAATAGCCATGAACGACCATTTTCAATAATATCGAAGGCTAACACCTATGGATTTTTGACCAAGAAATGGTCTCCACCAGAAATCCAAGAATGTGATCTATAGCAAGGAAACATATGTGGGGTGAGGTGTATGAGCCTCTGGTCGATGACCAATGGCCACACAACCCCCATTTTTTATGAAAATAGCCATGAGCGACCATTTTCAATAATACTAGAGGCTAACACCTACGGATTTTAGACCAAGAAATGGTCTCCACCAGAAATCCAAGAATGTGATCTATGGCAAGGAAACATATGTGGGGTGAGGTGTATGAGCGTCTGGTCGATGATCAATGGCCACACAACCCCCATTTTTGTCGAAAATAGCCATGAACGACCATTTTCAATAATACTAGAGGCTAAGACCTACGGATTTTTGACCAAGAAATGGTCTCCACCAGAAATCCAAGAATGTGATCTATGGCAAGGAAACATATGTGGAGTGAGGTGTACGATCCTCAGGTCGATGATCAATGGCCACACAACCCCCATTTTTGTCGAAAATAGCCATGAATGACCATTTTCAAAATACCAAAGGCTAACACGTTCGGATTTTTGACCAAGAAATGGTCTCCACTAGAAATCCAAGAATGTGATCTATGGCAAGGAAACATATGTGGGGTGAGGTGTATGAGCCTCTGGTCGATGATCAATGGCCACACAACCCCCATTTTGCCGAAAATAGCCATGAATGACCATTTTCAATAATACCGAAGGCTAACACGTACGAGTTTTTAACCAAGAAATGGTCTCCACCAGAAATCCAAGAATGTGATCTATGGCAAGGAAACATATGTGGGGTGAGGTGTATGAGCCTCTGGTCGATGATCAATGGCCACACAACCCCCATTTTTGTCGAAAATAGCCATGAACGACCATTTTCAATAATATCGAATGCTAACACCTACGGATTTTTGACCAAGAAATGGTCTCCACCAGAAATCCAAGAATGTGATCTATGGCAAGGAAACATATGTGGGGTGAGGTGTATGAGCCTCTGGTCGACGATCAATGGCCACACAACCCCCATTTTTTATGAAAATAGCCATTGAGCGACCATTTTCAATAATACTAGAGGCTAAGACCTACGGATTTTTGACCAAGAAATGGTCTCCACCAGAAATCCAAGAATGTGATCTATGGCAAGGAAACATATGTGGGGTGAGGTGTATGAGCCTCTGGTCGATGATCAATGGCCACACAACCCCCATTTATGTCGAAAATAGCCATGAATGACCATTTACAATAATACCGAAGGCTAACACCTACGGATTTTTGACCAAGAAATGGTCTCCACCAGAAATCCAAGAATGTGATCTACGACAAGGAAACATATGTGGGGTGAGGTGTATGAGCCTCTAGTCGACGATCAATGGCCACACAACCCCCATTTTGCCGAAAATAGCCATGAGCGACCATTTTCAATAATATTAGAGGCTAAGACCTACGGATTTTTGACCAAGAAATGGTCTCCACCAGAAATCCAAGAATGTGATCTATGGCAAGGAAACATATGTGGGGTGAGGTGTATGAGCCTCTGGTCGATGATCAATGGCCACACAACCCCCATTTTTGTCGAAAATAGCCATGAACGACCATTTTCAATAATATCGAAGGCTAACACCTACGGATTTTTGACCAAGAAATGGTCTCCACCAGAAATCCAAGAATGTGATCTACGACAAGGAAACATATGTGGGGTGAGGTGTATGAGCCTCTGGTCGACGATCAATGGCCACACAACCCCCATTTTGCAGAAAATAGCCATGAATGACCATTTTCAATAATATCGAAGGCTAACACCTACGGATTTTTGACCAAGAAATGGTCTCCACCAGAAATCCAAGAATGTGATCTACGACAAGGAAACATATGTGTAGTGAGGTGTATGAGCCTCTGGTCGAAGATCAATGGCCACACAACCCCCATTTTTGTCGAAAATAGCCATGAATGACCATTTTCAATAATATCGAAGGCTAACACCTACGGATTTTTGACCAAGAAATGGTCTCCACCATAAATCCAAAAATGTGATATATGGCAAGGAAACATATGTGGGGTGAGGTGTACTAGCGTCTGGTCGACGATCAATGGCCACACAACCCCCATTTTGCCGAAAATAGCCATGAATGACCATTTTCAATAATACCGAAGGCTAACACCTACGGATTTTTGCCCAAGAAATGGTCTCCACCAGAAATCCAAGAATGTGACCTATGGCAAGGAAACATATGTGGGGTGAGATTTATGAGCCTCTGGTCGATGATGAATGGCCACACAACCCCCATTTTTGTCGAAAATAGCCATGAACGACCATTTTCAATAATATCGAAGGCTAACATGTACGAGTTTTTGACCAAGAAATGGTCTCCACCAGAAATCCAAGAATGTGATCTATGGCAAGGAAACATATGTGGGGTGAGGTGTATGAGCGTATGGTCGATGATCAATGGCCACACAACCCCCATTTTTGTCGAAAATAACCATGAACGACCATTTTCAATAATACCGAAGGCTAACACCTAAGGATTTTTGACCAAGAAATGGTCTCCACCAGAAATCCAAGAATGTGATCTATGGCAAGGAAACATATGTGGGGTAAGGTGTATGAGCCTCTGGTGGAAGATCAATGGCCACACAACCCCCATTTTTGTCAAAAATAGCCATGAATGACCATTTTCAATAATATCGAAGGCTAACACCTACGGATTTTTGACCAAGAAATGGTCTCCACCAGAAATCCAAGAATGTGATCTACGACAAGGAAACATATGTGGGGTGAGGTGTATGAGCCTCTGGTCGATGATCAATGGCCACACAACCCCCATTTTTGCCGAAAATAGCCATGAGCAACCATTTTCAATAATACACCTCACCCCACATATGTTTCCTTGCCATAGATCACATTCTTGGATTTATGGTGGAGACCATTTCTTGGTCAAAAATCCGTAGGTGTTAGCCTTTGGTATTTTTGAAAATGGTCATTCTATGGCAAGGAAACATATGTGGGGTGAGGTGTATGAGCGTCTGGTCGATGATCAATGGCCACACAACCCCAATTTTTGCCGAAAATCGCCATGAACGACCGTTTTCAATAATACCGAAGGCTAACACCTACGGATTTTTGACCAAGAAATGGTCTCCACCAGAAATCCAAGAATGTGATCTATGGCAAGGAAACATATGTGGGGTGAGGTGTATTATTGAAAATGGTCGCTCATGGTTATTTTCGGCAAAAATGGGGGTTGTGTGGCCATTGATCATCGACCAGAGGCTCATACACCTCACCCCACATATGTTTCCTTTCCATAGATCACATTCTTGGATTTCTGGTGGAGACCATTTCTTGGTCAAAAATCCGAACGTGTTAGCCTTCGGTATTTTTGAAAATGGTCATTCATGGCTATTTTCGACAAAAATGGGGGTTGTGTGGCCATTGATCATCGACCAGAGGATCGTACACCTCACTCCACATATGTTTCCTTGCCATAGATCACATTCTTGGATTTCTGGTGGAGACCATTTCTTGGTCAAAAATCCGTAGGTCTTAGCCTCTAGTATTATTGAAAATGGTCGTTCATGGCTATTTTCGACAAAAATGGGGGTTGTGTGGCCATTGATCATCGACCAGACACTCATACACCTCACCCCACATATGTTTCCTTGCCATAGATCACATTCTTGGATTTCTGGTGGAGACCATTTCTTGGTCTAAAATCCGTAGGTGTTAGCCTCTAGTATTATTGAAAATGGTCGCTCATGGCTATTTTCATAAAAAATGGGGGTTGTGTGGCCATTGATCGTCGACCAGAGGCTCATACACCTCACCCCACGTATGTTTCCTTGCCATAGATCACATTCTTGGATTTCTAGTGGAGACCATTTCTTGGTCAAAAATCCGTAGGTGTTAGCCTTCGATATTATTGAAAATGGTCGTTCATGGCTATTTTCGACAAAAATGGGGGTTGTGTGGCCATTGATCATCGACCAGAGGCTCATACACCTCACCCCACATATGTTTCCTTGCCATAGATCACATTCTTGGATTTCTGGTGGAGACCATTTCTTGGTCAAAAATCCGTAGGTGTTAGCCTTCGGTATTATTGAAAATGGTCGTTCATGGCTATTTTCGACAAAAATGGGGGTTGTGTGGCCATTGATCATCGACCAGAGGCTCATACACCTCACCCCATATATGTTTCCTTGCCATAGATCACATTCTTAGATTTCTGGTGGAGACCATTTCTTGGTCAAAAATCCGTAGGTGTTAGCCTCTAGTATTATTGAAAATGGTCGCTCATGGCTATTTTCAAGGTCGCTCATGGCTATTTTCATAAAAAATGGGGGTTGTGTGGCCATTGATCGTCGACCAGAGGCTCATACACCTCACCCCACATATGTTTCCTTGCCATAGATCACATTCTTGGATTTCTGGTGGAGACCATTTCTTGGTCAAAAATCCGTAGGTCTTAGCCTCTAATATTATTGAAAATGGTCGCTCATGGCTATTTTCGGCAAAATGGGGGTTGTGTGGCCATTGATCGTCGACCAGAGTCTCATACACCTCACCCCACATATGTTTCCTTGTCGTAGATCACATTCTTGGATTTCTGGTGGAGACCATTTCTTGGTCAAAAATCCGTAGGTGTTAGCCTTCGGTATTATTGTAAATGGTCATTCATGGCTATTTTCGACAAAAATGGGGGTTGTGTGGCCATTGATCATCGACCAAAGGCTCATACACCTCACCCCACATATGTTTCCTTGCCATAGATCACATTCTTGGATTTCTGGTGGAGACCATTTCTTGGTCAAAAATCCGTAGGTCTTAGCCTTCGGTATTATTGAAAATGGTCATTCATGGCTATTTTCGGCAAAATGGGGGTTGTCTGGCCATTGATCGTCGACCAGAGGCTCATACACCTCACCCCACATATGTTTCCTTGCCATAGATCACATTCTTGGATTTCTGGTGGAGACCATTTCTTGGTCAAAAATCCGTAGGTGTTAGCCTTCGGTATTATTGTAAATGGTCGTTCATGGCTATTTTTGACAAAATGGGGGTTGTGTGGCAATTGATCATCGACCAGAGGCTCGTACACCTCACCCCACATATGTTTCCTTGCCATAGATCACATTCTTGGATTTCTGGTGGAGACCATTTCTTGGTCTAAAATCCGTAGGTGTTAGCCTTCGATATTATTGAAAATGGTCGTTCATGGCTATTTTCGACAAAAATGGGGGTTGTGTGGCCATTGATCATCGACCAGAGGCTCATACACCTCACCCCACATATGTTTCCTTGCCATAGATCACATTCTTGGATTTCTGGTGGAGACCATTTCTTAGTTAAAAACTCGTAGGTGTTAGCCTCTAATATTATTGAAAATGGTCATTCATGGCTATTTTCGAAAAAAATGGGGGTTGTGTGGCCATTGATCGTCGACCAGAGGCTCATACACCTCACCCCACATATGTTTCCTTGCCATAGATCACATTCTTGGATTTCTGGTGGAGACCATTTCTTGGTCAAAACCTCACCCCACATATGTTTCCTTGCCATAGATCACATTCTTGGATTTCTAGTGGAGACCATTTCTTGGTTAAAAACTCGTAGGTGTTAGCCTCTAATATTATTGAAAATGGTCATTCATGGCTATTTTCGAAAAAAATGGGGGTTGTGTGGCCATTGATCGTCGACCAGAGGCTCATACACCTCACCCCACATATGTTTCCTTGCCATAGATCACATTCTTGGATTTCCGGTGGAGACCATTTCTTGGTCAAAACCTCACCCCACATATGTTTCCTTGCCATAGATCACATTCTTGGATTTCTGGTGGAGACCATTTCTTGGTTAAAAACTCGTAGGTGTTAGCCTCTAATATTATTGAAAATGGTCATTCATGGCTATTTTCGAAAAAAATGGGGGTTGTATGGCCATTGATCGTCGACCAGAGGCTCATACACCTCACCCCACATATGTTTCCTTGCCATAGATCACATTCTTGGATTTCTGGTGGAGACCATTTCTTGGTCAAAACCTCACCCCACATATGTTTCCTTGCCATAGATCACATTCTTGGATTTCTGGTGGAAACCATTTCTTGGTTAAAAACTCGTAGGTGTTAGCCTCTAATATTATTGAAAATGGTCATTCATGGCTATTTTCGAAAAAATGGGGGTTGTGTGGCCATTGATCGTCGACCAGAGGCTCATACACCTCACCCCACATATGTTTCCTTGCCATAGATCACATTCTTGGATTTCAGGTGGAGACCATTTCTTGGTCAAAACCTCACCCCACATAGGTTTCCTTGCCATAGATCACATTTTTGGATTTCTAGTGGAGACCATTTCTTGCTTAAAAACTCGTAGGTGTTAGCCTCTAATATTATTGAAAATGGTCATTCATGGCTATTTTCGAAAAAAAATGGGGGTTGTGTGGCCATTGATCGTCGACCAGAGGCTCATACACCTCACCCCACATATGTTTCCTTGCCATAGATCACATTCTAGGATTTCTGGTGGAGACCATTTCTTGGTTAAAAACTCATAGGTGTTAGCCTCTAATATTATTGAAAATGGTCATTCATGGCTATTTTCGAAAACAATGCGGGTTGTGTGGCCATTGATCGTCGACCAGAGGCTCATACACCTCACCCCACATATGTTTCCTTGCCATAGATCACATTCTTGGATTTCTGGTGGAGACCATTTCTTGGTCAAAACCTCACCCCACATAGGTTTCCTTGCCATAGATCACATTCTTGGATTTCTGGTGGAGACTATTTCTTGGTTAAAAACTCGTAGGTGTTAGCCTCTAATATTATTGAAAATGGTCATTCATGGCTATTTTCGAAAAAATGGGGGTTGTGTGGCCATTGATCGTCGACCAGAGGCTCATACACCTCACCCCACATATGTTTCCTTGCCATAGATCACATTCTTGGATTTCTGGTGGAGACCATTTCTTGGTCAAAACCTCACCCCACATATGTTTCCTTGCCATGGATCACATTCTTGGATTTCTGGTGGAGACCATTTCTTGGTTAAAAACTCGTAGGTGTTAGCCTCTAATATTATTGAAAATGGTCATTCATGGCTATTTTCGAAAAAAATGGGGGTTGTGTGGCCATTGATCGTCGACCAGAGGCTCATACACCTCACCCCACATATGTTTCCTTGCCATAGATCACATTCTTGGATTTCTGGTGGAGACCATTTCTTGGTCAAAACCTCACCCCACATATGTTTCCTTGCCATAGATCACATTCTTGGATTTCTGGTGGAGACCATTTCTTGGTTAAAAACTTGTAGGTGTTAGCCTCTAATATTATTTAAAATGGTCATTCATGGCTATTTTCGAAAAAAATGGGGGTTGTGTGGCCATTGATCGTCGACCAGAGGCTCATACACCTCACCCCACATATGTTTCCTTGCCATAGATCACATTCTAGGATTTCTGGTGGAGACCATTTCTTGGTTAAAAACTCGTAGGTGTTAGCCTCTAATATTATTGAAAATGGTCATTCATGGCTATTTTCGAAAAAAAATGCGGGTTGTGTGGCCATTGATCGTCGACCAGAGGCTCATACACCTCACCCCACATATGTTTCCTTGCCATAGATCACATTCTTGGATTTCTGGTGGAGACCATTTCTTGGTCAAAACCTCACCCCACATATGTTTCCTTGCCATAGATCACATTCTTGGATTTCTGGTGGAGACTATTTCTTGGTTAAAAACTCGTAGGTGTTAGCCTCTAATATTATTGAAAATGGTCATTCATGGCTATTTTCGAAAAAATGGGGGTTGTGTGGCCATTGATCGTCGACCAGAGGCTCATACACCTCACCCCACATATGTTTCCTTGCCATAGATCACATTCTTGGATTTCTGGTGGAGACCATTTCTTGGTCAAAAATCCGTAGGTCTTAGCCTCTAATATTATTGAAAATGGTCGCTCATGGCTATTTTCGGCAAAATGGGGGTTGTGTGGCCATTGATCGTCGACCAGAGTCTCATACACCTCACCCCACATATGTTTCCTTGTCGTAGATCACATTCTTGGATTTCTGGTGGAGACCATTTCTTGGTCAAAAATCCGTAGGTGTTAGCCTTCGGTATTATTGTAAATGGTCATTCATGGCTATTTTCGACAAAAATGGGGGTTGTGTGGCCATTGATCATCGACCAAAGGCTCATACACCTCACCCCACATATGTTTCCTTGCCATAGATCACATTCTTGGATTTCTGGTGGAGACCATTTCTTGGTCAAAAATCCGTAGGTCTTAGCCTTCGGTATTATTGAAAATGGTCATTCATGGCTATTTTCGGCAAAATGGGGGTTGTCTGGCCATTGA
Organism: Zea luxurians; assembly: GCA_029449295.1. NCBI lineage: Eukaryota > Viridiplantae > Streptophyta > Magnoliopsida > Poales > Poaceae > Zea > Zea luxurians. The sequence continues at coordinate 19,813 of JAOPSE010003106.1, read as the reverse complement.
TCGTCGACCAGAGGCTCATACACCTCACCCCACATATGTTTCCTTGCCATAGATCACATTCTTGGATTTCTGGTGGAGACCATTTCTTGGTCAAAAATCCGTAGGTGTTAGCCTTCGGTATTATTGTAAATGGTCGTTCATGGCTATTTTCGACAAAATGGGGGTTGTGTGGCAATTGATCATCGACCAGAGGCTCGTACACCTCACCCCACATATGTTTCCTTGCCATAGATCACATTCTTGGATTTCTGGTGGAGACCATTTCTTGGTCTAAAATCCGTAGGTGTTAGCCTTCGATATTATTGAAAATGGTCGTTCATGGCTATTTTCGACAAAAATGGGGGTTGTGTGGCCATTGATCATCGACCAGAGGCTCATACACCTCACCCCACATATGTTTCCTTGCCATAGATCACATTCTTGGATTTCTGGTGGAGACCATTTCTTAGTTAAAAACTCGTAGGTGTTAGCCTCTAATATTATTGAAAATGGTCATTCATGGCTATTTTCGAAAAAAATGGGGGTTGTGTGGCCATTGATCGTCGACCAGAGGCTCATACACCTCACCCCACATATGTTTCCTTGCCATAGATCACATTCTTGGATTTCTGGTGGAGACCATTTCTTGGTCAAAACCTCACCCCACATATGTTTCCTTGCCATAGATCACATTCTTGGATTTCTAGTGGAGACCATTTCTTGGTTAAAAACTCGTAGGTGTTAGCCTCTAATATTATTGAAAATGGTCATTCATGGCTATTTTCGAAAAAATGGGGGTTGTATGGCCATTGATCGTCGACCAGAGGCTCATACACCTCACCCCACATATGTTTCCTTGCCATAGATCACATTCTTGGATTTCTGGTGGAGACCATTTCTTGGTCAAAACCTCACCCCACATATGTTTCCTTGCCATAGATCACATTCTTGGATTTCTGGTGGAAACCATTTCTTGGTTAAAAACTCGTAGGTGTTAGCCTCTAATATTATTGAAAATGGTCATTCATGGCTATTTTCGAAAAAATGGGGGTTGTGTGGCCATTGATCGTCGACCAGAGGCTCATACACCTCACCCCACATATGTTTCCTTGCCATAGATCACATTCTTGGATTTCAGGTGGAGACCATTTCTTGGTCAAAACCTCACCCCACATAGGTTTCCTTGCCATAGATCACATTTTTGGATTTCTAGTGGAGACCATTTCTTGCTTAAAAACTCGTAGGTGTTAGCCTCTAATATTATTGAAAATGGTCATTCATGGCTATTTTCGAAAAAAAAATGGGGGTTGTGTGGCCATTGATCGTCGACCAGAGGCTCATACACCTCACCCCACATATGTTTCCTTGCCATAGATCACATTCTAGGATTTCTGGTGGAGACCATTTCTTGGTTAAAAACTCATAGGTGTTAGCCTCTAATATTATTGAAAATGGTCATTCATGGCTATTTTCGAAAACAATGCGGGTTGTGTGGCCATTGATCGTCGACCAGAGGCTCATACACCTCACCCCACATATGTTTCCTTGCCATAGATCACATTCTTGGATTTCTGGTGGAGACCATTTCTTGGTCAAAACCTCACCCCACATAGGTTTCCTTGCCATAGATCACATTCTTGGATTTCTGGTGGAGACTATTTCTTGGTTAAAAACTCGTAGGTGTTAGCCTCTAATATTATTGAAAATGGTCATTCATGGCTATTTTCGAAAAAATGGGGGTTGTGTGGCCATTGATCGTCGACCAGAGGCTCATACACCTCACCCCACATATGTTTCCTTGCCATAGATCACATTCTTGGATTTCTGGTGGAGACCATTTCTTGGTCAAAACCTCACCCCACATATGTTTCCTTGCCATGGATCACATTCTTGGATTTCTGGTGGAGACCATTTCTTGGTTAAAAACTCGTAGGTGTTAGCCTCTAATATTATTGAAAATGGTCATTCATGGCTATTTTCGAAAAAAATGGGGGTTGTGTGGCCATTGATCGTCGACCAGAGGCTCATACACCTCACCCCACATATGTTTCCTTGCCATAGATCACATTCTTGGATTTCTGGTGGAGACCATTTCTTGGTCAAAACCTCACCCCACATATGTTTCCTTGCCATAGATCACATTCTTGGATTTCTGGTGGAGACCATTTCTTGGTTAAAAACTTGTAGGTGTTAGCCTCTAATATTATTTAAAATGGTCATTCATGGCTATTTTCGAAAAAAATGGGGGTTGTGTGGCCATTGATCGTCGACCAGAGGCTCATACACCTCACCCCACATATGTTTCCTTGCCATAGATCACATTCTAGGATTTCTGGTGGAGACCATTTCTTGGTTAAAAACTCGTAGGTGTTAGCCTCTAATATTATTGAAAATGGTCATTCATGGCTATTTTCGAAAAAAATGCGGGTTGTGTGGCCATTGATCGTCGACCAGAGGCTCATACACCTCACCCCACATATGTTTCCTTGCCATAGATCACATTCTTGGATTTCCGGTGGAGACCATTTCTTGGTCAAAACCTCACCCCACATATGTTTCCTTGCCATAGATCACATTCTTGGATTTCTGGTGGAGACCATTTCTTGGTTAAAAACTCGTAGGTGTTAGCCTCTAATATTATTGAAAATGGTCATTCATGGCTATTTTCGAAAAAATGGGGGTTGTATGGCCATTGATCGTCGACCAGAGGCTCATACACCTCACCCCACAAATGTTTCCTTGCCATAGATCACATTCTTGGATTTCTGGTGGAGACCATTTCTTGGTCAAAACCTCACCCCACATATGTTTCCTTGCCATAGATCACATTCTTGGATTTCTGGTGGAAACCATTTCTTGGTTAAAAACTCGTAGGTGTTAGCCTCTAATATTATTGAAAATGGTCATTCATGGCTATTTTCGAAAAAAATGGGGGTTGTGTGGCCATTGATCGTCGACCAGAGGCTCATACACCTCACCCCACATATGTTTCCTTGCCATAGATCACATTCTAGGATTTCTGGTGGAGACCATTTCTTGGTTAAAAACTCGTAGGTGTTAGCCTCTAATATTATTGAAAATGGTCATTCATGGCTATTTTCGAAAAAAATGGGGTTGTGTGGCCATTGATCGTCGACCAGAGGCTCATACACCTCACCCCACATATGTTTCCTTGCCATAGATCACATTCTTGGATTTCCGGTGGAGACCATTTCTTGGTCAAAACCTCACCCCACATATGTTTCCTTGCCATAGATCACATTCTTGGATTTCTGGTGGAGACCATTTCTTGGTTAAAAACTCGTAGGTGTTAGCCTCTAATATTATTGAAAATGGTCATTCATGGCTATTTTCGAAAAAATGGGGGTTGTATGGCCATTGATCGTCGACCAGAGGCTCATACACCTCACCCCACAAATGTTTCCTTGCCATAGATCACATTCTTGGATTTCTGGTGGAGACCATTTCTTGGTCAAAACCTCACCCCACATATGTTTCCTTGCCATAGATCACATTCTTGGATTTCTGGTGGAAACCATTTCTTGGTTAAAAACTCGTAGGTGTTAGCCTCTAATATTATTGAAAATGGTCATTCATGGCTATTTTCGAAAAAAATGGGGGTTGTGTGGCCATTGATCGTCGACCAGAGGCTCATACACCTCACCCCACATATGTTTCCTTGCCATAGATCACATTCTTGGATTTCAGGTGGAGACCATTTCTTGGTCAAAACCTCACCCCACATAGGTTTCCTTGCCATAGATCACATTTTTGGATTTCTAGTGGAGACCATTTCTTGCTTAAAAACTCGTAGGTGTTAGCCTCTAATATTATTGAAAATGGTCATTCATGGCTATTTTCGAAAAAAATGGGGGTTGTGTGGCCATTGATCGTCGACCAGAGGCTCATACACCTCACCCCACATATGTTTCCTAGCCATAGATCACATTCTAGGATTTCTGGTGGAGACCATTTCTTGGTTAAAAACTCGTAGGTGTTAGCCTCTAATATTATTGAAAATGGTCATTCATGGCTATTTTCGAAAAAAATGCGGGTTGTGTGGCCATTGATCGTCGACCAGAGGCTCATACACCTCACCCCACATATGTTTCCTTGCCATAGATCACATTCTTGGATTTCTGGTGGAGACCATTTCTTGGTCAAAACCTCACCCCACATAGGTTTCCTTGCCATAGATCACATTCTTGGATTTCTGGTGGAGACTATTTCTTGGTTAAAAACTCGTAGGTGTTAGCCTCTAATATTATTGAAAATGGTCATTCATGGCTATTTTCGAAAAAATGGGGGTTGTGTGGCCATTGATCGTCGACCAGAGGCTCATACACCTCACCCCACATATGTTTCCTTGCCATAGATCACATTCTAGGATTTCTGGTGGAGACCATTTCTTGGTCAAAACCTCACCCCACATATGTTTCCTTGCCATAGATCACATTCTTGGATTTCTGGTGGAGACCATTTCTTGGTTAAAAACTCGTAGGTGTTAGCCTCTAATATTATTGAAAATGGTCATTCATGGCTATTTTCGAAAAAAATGGGGGTTGTGTGGCCATTGATCGTCGACCAGAGGCTCATACACCTCACCCCACATATGTTTCCTTGCCATAGATCACATTCTTGGATTTCTGGTGGAGACCATTTCTTGGTCAAAACCTCACCCCACATATGTTTCCTTGCCATAGATCACATTCTTGGATTTCTGGTGGAGACCATTTCTTGGTTAAAAACTCGTAGGTGTTAGCCTCTAATATTATTTAAAATGGTCATTCATGGCTATTTTCGAAAAAAATGGGGGTTGTGTGGCCATTGATCGTCGACCAGAGGCTCATACACCTCACCCCACATATGTTTCCTTGCCATAGATCACATTCTAGGATTTCTGGTGGAGACCATTTCTTGGTTAAAAACTCGTAGGTGTTAGCCTCTAATATTATTGAAAATGGTCATTCATGGCTATTTTCGAAAAAAAATGCGGGTTGTGTGGCCATTGATCGTCGACCAGAGGCTCATACACCTCACCCCACATATGTTTCCTTGCCATAGATCACATTCTTGGATTTCTGGTGGAGACCATTTCTTGGTCAAAACCTCACCCCACATATGTTTCCTTGCCATAGATCACATTCTTGGATTTCTGGTGGAGACTATTTCTTGGTTAAAAACTCGTAGGTGTTAGCCTCTAATATTATTGAAAATGGTCATTCATGGCTATTTTCGAAAAAATGGGGGTTGTGTGGCCATTGTTCGTCGACCAGAGGCTCATACACCTCACCCCACATATGTTTCCTTGCCATAGATCACATTCTTGGATTTCTGGTGGAGACCATTTCTTGGTCAAAACCTCACCCCACATATGTTTCCTTGCCATGGATCACATTCTTGGATTTATGGTGGAGACCATTTCTTGGTTAAAAACTCGTAGGTGTTAGCCTCTAATATTATTGAAAATGGTCATTCATGGCTATTTTCGAAAAAAAATGGGGGTTGTGTGGCCATTGATCGTCGACCAGAGGCTCATACACCTCACCCCACATATGTTTCCTTGCCATAGATCACATTCTTGGATTTCTGGTGGAGACCATTTCTTGGTTAAAACCTCACCCCACATATGTTTCCTTGCCATAGATCACATTCTTGGATTTCTGGTGGAGACCATTTCTTGGTTAAAAACTCATAGGTGTTAGCCTCTAATATTATTTAAAATGGTCATTCATGGCTATTTTCGAAAAAAATGGGGGTTGTGTGGCCATTGATCGTCGACCAGAGGCTCATACACCTCACCCCACATATGTTTCCTTGCCATAGATCACATTCTAGGATTTCTGGTGGAGACCATTTCTTGGTTAAAAACTCGTAGGTGTTAGCCTCTAATATTATTGAAAATGGTCATTCATGGCTATTTTCGAAAAAAATGCGGGTTGTGTGGCCATTGATCGTCGACCAGAGGCTCATACACCTCACCCCACATATGTTTCCTTGCCATAGATCACATTCTTGGATTTCTGGTGGAGACCATTTCTTGGTCAAAACCTCACCCCACATATGTTTCCTTGCCATAGATCACATTCTTGGATTTCTGGTGGAGACTATTTCTTGGTTAAAAACTCGTAGGTGTTAGCTTCTAATATTATTGAAAATGGTCATTCATGGCTATTTTCGAAAAAATGGGGGTTGTGTGGCCATTGATCGTCGACCAGAGGCTCATACACCTCACCCCATATATGTTTCCTTGCCATAGATCACATTCTTGGATTTCTGGTGGAGACCATTTCTTGGTCAAAACCTCACCCCACATATATTTCCTTGCCATAGATCACATTCTTGGATTTCTGGTGGAGACCATTTCTTGGTTAAAAACTCGTAGGTGTTAGCCTCTAATATTATTGAAAATGGTCATTCATGGCTATTTTCGAAAAAAATGGGGGTTGTGTGGCCATTGATCGTCGACCAGAGGCTCATACACCTCACCCCACATATGTTTCCTTGCCATAGATCACATTCTTGGATTTCTGGTGGAGACCATTTCTTGGTCAAAACCTCACCCCACATATGTTTCCTTGCCATAGATCACATTCTTGGATTTCTGGTGGAGACCATTTCTTGGTTAAAAACTCGTAGGTGTTAGCCTCTAATATTATTTAAAATGGTCATTCATGGCTATTTTCGAAAAAAATGGGGGTTGTGTGGCCATTGATCGTCGACCAGAGGCTCATACACCTCACCCCACATATGTTTCCTTGCCATAGATCACATTCTTGGATTTCTGGTGGAGACCATTTCTTGGTCAAAACCTCACCCCACATATGTTTCCTTGCCATAGATCACATTCTTGGATTTCTGGTGGAGACCATATTTTTGGTTAAAAACTCGTAGGTGTTAGCATCTAATATTATTGAAAATGGTCATTCATGGCTATTTTCGAAAAAAATGGGGGTTGTGTGGCCATTGATCGTCGACCAGAGGCTCATACACCTCACCCCACATATGTTTCCTTGCCATAAATCACATTCTTGGATTTCTGGTGGAGACCATTTCTTGGTCAAAACCTCACCCCACATATGTTTCCTTGCCATAGATCACATTCTTGAATTTCTGGTGGAGACCATTTCTTGGTTAAAAACTCGTAGGTGTTAGCCTCTAATATTATTGAAAATGGTCATTCATGGCTATTTTCGAAAAAAATGGGGGTTGTGTGGCCATTGATCGTCGACCAGAGGCTCATACACCTCACCCCACATATGTTTCCTTGCCAGAGATCACATTCTTGGATTTCTGGTGGAGACCATTTCTTGGTCAAAACCTCACCCCACATATGTTTCCTTGCCATAGATCACATTCTTGGATTTCTGGTGGAGACCATTTCTTGGTTAAAAACTCGTAGGTGTTAGCCTCTAATATTATTGAAAATGGTCATTCATGGCTATTTTCGAAAAAATGGGGGTTGTGTGGCCATTGATCGTCGACCAGAGGCTCATACACCTCACCCCACATATGTTTCCTTGCCATAGATCACATTCTTGGATTTCTGGTGGAGACCATTTCTTGGTCAAAACCTCACCCCACATATGTTTCCTTGCCATAGATCACATTCTTGGATTTCTGGTGGAGACCATTTCTTGGTCAAAACCTCACCCCACATATGTTTCCTTGCCATAGATCACATTCTTGGATTTCTGGTGGAGACCATTTCTTGGTTAAAACTCGTAGGTGTTAGCCTCTAATATTATTGAAAATGGTCATTCATGGCTATTTTCGAAAAAAATGGGGGTTGTGTGGCCATTGATCGTCGACCAGAGGCTCATACACCTCACCCCACATATGTTTCCTTGCCATAGATCACATTCTTGGATTTCTGGTGGAGACCATTTCTTGGTCAAAACCTCACCCCACATATGTTTCCTTGCCATAGATCACATTCTTGGATTTCTGGTGGAGACCATTTCTTGGTCAAAAACTCGTACGTGTTAGCCTTCGATATTATTGAAAATGGTCGTTCATGGCTATTTTCGACAAAAATGGGGGTTGTGTGGCCATTGATCATCGACCAGAGGCTCATAAATCTCACCCCACATATGTTTCCTTGCCATAGATCACATTCTTGGATTTCTGGTGGAGACCATTTCTTGGTCAAAAATCCGTACGTGTTAGCCTCTAGTATTATTGAAAATGGTCGCTCATGGCTATTTTCAAGGTCGCTCATGGCTATTTTCATAAAAAATGGGGGTTGTGTGGCCATTGATCATCGACCAGACGCTCATACACCTCACCCCACATATGTTTCCTTGCCATAGATCACATTCTTGGATTTCTGGTGGAGACCATTTCTTGGTCAAAACCTCACCCCACATATGTTTCCTTGCCATATATTACATTCCTGGATTTCTGGTGGAGACCATTTCTTGGTTAAAAACTCGTACGTGTTAGCCTTCGGTATTATTGAAAATGGTCATTCATGGCTATTTTCGACAAAAATGGGGGTTGTGTGGCCATTGATCATCGACCAGAGGCTCATACACCTCACCCCACATATGTTTCCTTGCCATAGATCACATTCTTGGATTTCTGGTGGAGACCATTTCTTGGTCAAAAATCCGTAGGTGTTAGCCTTCGGTATTATTGAAAATGTTCGTTCATGGCTATTTTCGACAAAAATGGGGGTTGTGTGGCCATTGATCATCAACCAGACGCTCATACACCTCACCCCACATATGTTTCCTTGCCATAGATCACATTCATGGATTTCTGGTGGAGACCATTTCTTGGTCAAAAATCCGTACGTGTTAGCCTCTAGTATTATTGAAAATGGTCGCTCATGGCTATTTTCGGCAAAATGGGGGTTGTGTGGCCATTGATCGTCGACCAGAGGCTCATACACCTGACCCCACATATGTTTCCTTGTCATAGATTACATTCTTGGATTTCTGGTGGAGACCATTTCTTGGTCAAAAATCCGTAGGTGTTAGCCTTCGATATTATTGTAAATGGTCATTCATGGCTATTTTCGACAAAAATGGGGGTTGTGTGGCCATTGATCATCGACCAGAGGCTCATACACCTCACCCCACATATGTTTCCTTGCCATAGATCACATTCTTGGATTTCTGGTGGAGACCATTTTTTGGTCAAAAATCCGTAGGTCTTAGCCTTCGGTATTATTGAAAATGGTCGTTCATGGCTATTTTCGACAAAAATGGGGGTTGTGTGGCCATTGATCTTCGACCAGACGCTCATACACCTCACCCCACATATGTTTCCTTGCCATAGATCACAGTCTTGGATTTCTGGTGGAGACCATTTCTTGGTCAAAAATCCGTACGTGTTAGCCTCTAGTATTATTGAAAATGGTCGCTCATGGCTATTTTCAAGGTCGCTCATGGCTATTTTCATAAAAAATGGGGGTTGTGTGGCCATTGATCATCGACCAGACGCTCATACACCTCACTCCACATATGTTTCCTTGCCATAGATCACATTCTTGGATTTCTGGTGGAGACCATTTCTTGGTCAAAACCTCACCCCACTTATGTTTCCTTGCCATAGATTACATTCTTGGATTTCTGGTGGAGACCATTTCTTGGTTAAAAACTCGTACGTGTTAGCCTTCGGTATTATTGAAAATGGTCATTCGTGGCTATTTTCGACAAAAATGGGGGTTGTGTGGCCATTGATCATCGACTAGAGGCTCATACACCTCACCCCACATATGTTTCCTTGCCATAGATCACATTCTTGGATTTCTGGTGGAGACCATTTCTTGGTCAAAACCTCACCCCACATATGTTTCCTTGCCATAGATTACATTCTTGGATTTCTGGTGGAGACATTTCTTGGTTAAAAACTCATACGTGTTAGCCTTCGGTATTATTGAAAATGGTCATTCATGGCTATTTTCGGCAAAATGGGGGTTGTGTGGCCAATGATCGTCGACCAGAGGCTCATACACCTCACCCCACATATGTTTCCTTGCCATAGATCACATTCTTGGATTTCTGGTGGAGACCATTTCTTGGTCAAAAATCCGTAGGTGTTAGCCTTCGGTATTATTGAAAATGGTCGTTCATGGCTATTTTCGACAAAAATGGGGGTTGTGTGGCCATTGATCGTCGACCAGAGGCTCATACACCTCACCCCACATATGTTTCCTTGCCATAGATCACATTCTTGGATTTCTGGTGGAGACCATTTCTTGGTCAAAAATCCGAACGTGTTAGCCTTCGGTATTTTTGAAAATGGTCATTCATGGCAATTTTCGACAAAAATGGGGGCTGTGTTGTAACACCCAAATTCTGGATTGGGAATTAGTAGAAGAAATTTGAACAAAATATCATAATGTTTTGGAAATTAGGAAATAAGAAAAAGATGGGAAAAGAATTTTTCTTTTTCTTTTAAGAGAAACCATTTATACATCTCATGAAATAAATAAAAAGGAGAATAAAAACTTAAGTTAGTAATATTAAAATAAGTATGGTTTATATTCACCTTTGGGTTTCAATTGATACATTTGAAAAATCTGAAAACTAAAATAAAAGTATAAATTTGGATTTGAACTAGAAATAGAAAAGAAAAGGAAAGGCTATATACTTATTAAAAATAAATAAGTAATCCAAACAGTAAAGTTTAAATTTCCTTCAGGATTATATTTGATTTTAGGAATCTGAAATTCAAAGTAAAATGTGAATTTGATTTTGGAATAGTTAAAATTGAATTTGAATTTGAAAACAAAAGCAGAAAACATAAAAGAAAAAGAAAGTAAAAAGGAAAAACGTACCTGGGCCGAATTCTTCGTGGCCGGCCCATTCTCTCATCCGCGCGCAGCCCAACCTGGAACCGGCGCCGACATGTGGGTCCCATCGGGCAGCCTCTCACCGCGCGGGGTCTTTCGCTCAGCACGCACACGCGCTCTCGTTGCTTCACTGACATGCGGGGTCCTCTGCTCAGTTTCTCTCGTCCCGCGCTCGTCTGCTCTCTGTCTCTGGTTCGCGGGGCCCGCTTGTCGGGTCCGTCTTCAACAGCTACGCCGATCGCGCCGCGCGGACTCCGCAAGGCTCGCCGGGAATCTCGTTCCTCGCTCGGACTCCGCTTTCCATGGATTTGGGGTATAAAGCCGAAGCTCCGCGACCCCCTTTCCCATCCTCACCTTCGTCCGCAACCTTTCGCCAGCCATCGTCGCGATTCTCGCGGGCCAGGTTCGCCGCCGTGACCGAAGTGCGTCGTCGTCGACGTCGGGGCCCCGGTGATCGGCCTTGGAGCGTCTCCAAGTCCATTCGAAGGTTGTCGAGTCGTTCGCGGGCGAAGTAGGCCACTGAGCACAGCGCAATCGCTCGTCGCACTTCGTCATCCGCCGCGGATCCGCCGATCGCCGTGGCCAAGGTCTTCTGCTTCGTATCGCGGGGTAAGTCCACGTCTATCGTATTCAGTGCACTTAGGGCAAGGTGTAGCAGGCTTTAATTGAGTTTCCGTGCACTGTATCACCGGATTGCGCGCTCGCCGTCGTGCTCCGCCGTGTGGGGTGGGCGGCGCCGCCGCCGTCGGGGTCGTTTTGGGGGGAAAACACCTGGGCCGTTGGATCCCTGCTGGGCGCTCGGGATTAGATCTCGGGCGTAATGGCTCGTCGTCCGGTCTGGACCGTTGATCTCCCATCGGGCGGTCAGCGTGTATCACTCATCTCATTAAACCTGGGCCGTAGATGCAAGATCTGGCGGCTGGGATCGCATACCGCTTCGCGGGAGATCAGATCTAATCACAGTCGTCTGTGTGTGATCCAACGGCTCAGATCTATCGATACCCTTTCGCTGTGGCGATTTTGTTAAAAAGACCCTCTGTTTATTTGAAAACAACCCGCCGTCCCTCGGGCCCTGTTGACTGAGTCTGGGACGACTTACACCGAGCCCCTTGCGTTTTCCATTAAATGAGGCCCAGTCCAGTGAATAGGAAAATCCTAGAAAATGATTTAGAAAATGATTTTTAGTGTTAAAATAAATCCAGAAACTTAATTAATTCATAACTAATTCATTTTAGCTCCAAATTGAGTCATTCCAATTCCTAAAATTTTGTAATAATATTCTCTACCATTTAGAATCACTGTTTTGACATGAACTCTGTCAGAAAATTTATTTATCATTTAATCATATTTTAATCACATAAAACCTTTGAAAATCCATAACTTAAAATCTATAACTCCAAAATTAATAATTCTTTTTCCTGTGATCTTATTTTAATATGTAGATTATTGATATGTATTTTGCATATATGTTTGGTGTAATGTTAATTTTGCCTATACACTGTTTGTTTGTATTGCTACGACTAGCAGTGAGGTCACGAGTCATCTGAAGATCATCCTGGTACCTGGATTCTCAAGGCCCAGGCAAGTTGTGCCCTTGATCACTTCTTTTTACCCACTCATGTTCTAATTAATCATAATGATCTGCATAGGTTAATTTTGATGGGACCCAATAGGTTACCCTAGTTTGTCTATCTTTATACCTTGTTTGCCACTGAACTTTTTGGGTAGTACTTGCTATTGCTTTATGTGGTTTTGGGTATAGAGATACACATTACTATTCATGATTATACTTTTGTTATCAGTTGTTATTTATGGTTCATGTTAAGATCATTATGTTAATTGGAACATGGAGAACCACCCGGGAAAACAGTGCTACCACAAGGGTGGAATGGGACGCCCTTGGCTGATTAATTAGGAAAGCTAGTGGAAGACTACCTTACCCGAAAGGGGCAAGGGCAGTAGGGGAGAGGTCAGTGTAGGGAGGCCCTCGGGAGGATTTTGCTGCGATGGCGGTCCTGCAAGGGATTCCTGCACTGAATCTTCCTATAAACTGTAGCGGGTTTTCTGAAGCTAGTGGAACTTTGTAAAGGCCTCGTAGTGGTACCCTGCCTCGCTTCCTAGGTAGAGGTGTATGGAGTCTAATCAACTCTGTGGCAGATGGGTAACACGACTTGTGGGTAAAGATGCGCAACCTCTGCAGAGTGTAAAACTGGTATACTAGCCGTGCTCACGGTCATGAGCGGCTCGGACACTCACATGATTAATTTATGGAACTAAATTCAATTTGTCATATGCATTGCATCGCAGGTGAAGTTGTTACTTTTGTTCTATTACTTAATTGGGTTTGGTATTTACTTATACTTAGTAACTGCTAATAAAATTTTGACCAACTTTAAAAGCAATGCTCAGCTCTAACCATCTTCTTTGGTAAGCCTTACACTTCACGTGAGCTCCCACCTTTGGCGAGTTCAAGCACATTATTCCCCACAACTTGTTGAGCGATGAACGTATGTGAGCTCACTCTTGCTGTCTCACATACACCACAGGTCAAGACCAGGTACCGCAGGATGATGCTCTTGGAGGATGCTGCGATGAGTTCGTGAGAGGTCTAGGTCGTCGTCTCCCAGTCAACTTTGGGTTGCTGGACCGTTGTCTCCTTATAATGTAATTATTTATTTTGTATGGAACTCCTGTTATGTATAAAGATGTGACATTCGATCCTGTGCCACTATACATCATATGTGTGAGACTTGGTCCCAGCATACCTGGTGTTTTTGTTAACCCCGGGTTTTGGACCCCTAAAATCCGGGTGTTACATGTGTGGCCATTGATCATCGACCAGAGGATCGTACACCTCACTCCACATATGTTTCCTTGCCATAGATCACATTCTTGGATTTCTGGTGGAGACCATTTCTTGGTCAAAAATCCGTAGGTCTTAGCCTCTAGTATTATTGAAAATGGTCGTTCATGGCTATTTTTGACAAAAATGGGGGTTGTGTGGCCATTGATCATCGACCAGACGCTCATACACCTCACCCCACATATATTTCCTTGCCATAGATCACATTCTTGGATTTCTGGTGTAGACCATTTCTTGGTCTAAAATCCGTAGGTGTTAGCCTCTAATATTATTGAAAATGGTCGTTCATGGCTATTTTCGACAAAAATGGGGGTTGTGTGGCCATTTATCATCGACTAGAGGCTCATACACCTCACCCCACATATGTTTCCTTGCCATAGATCACATTCTTGGATTTCTGGTGGAGACCATTTCTCGGTCAAAAATCCGTAGGTCTTAGCCTCTAATATTATTGAAAATGGTCGTTCATGGCTATTTTCGACAAAAATGGGGGTTGTGTGGCCATTGATCATCGACCAGAGGCTCATACACCTCACCCCACATATGTTTCCTTGCCATAGATCACATTCTTGGATTTCTGGTGGAGACCATTTCTTGGTTAAAAACTCGTACGTGTTAGCCTTCGGTATTATTGAAAATGGTCATTCATGGCTATTTTCGGCAAAATGGGGGTTGTGTGGCCATTGATCATCGACCAGAGGCTCGTACACCTCACCCCACATATGTTTCCTTGCCATAGATCACATTCTTGGATTTCTGGTGGAGACCATTTCTTGGTCAAAAATCCGTAGGTGTTAGCCTTCGGTATTATTGAAAATGGTCGTTCATGGCTATTTTCGGCAAAATGGGGGTTGTGTGGCAATTGATCATCGACCAGAGGCTTATACACCTCACCCCACATATGTTTCCTTGCCATAGATTACATTCTTGGATTTCTGGTGGAGACCATTTCTTGGTCAAAAATCCGTAGGTGTTAGCCTTCGATATTATTGAAAATGGTCGTTCATGGCTATTTTCGACAAAAATTAGGGTTGTGTGGCCATTGATCGTCGACCAGAGGCTCATACACCTCACCCCACATATGTTTCCTTGCCATAGATCACATTCTTGGATTTCTGGTGGAGACCATTTCTTGGTCAAAAATCCGTAGGTGTTAGCCTTCAGTGTCATTGAAAATGGTCGTTCATGGGTATTTTCGACAAAAATTAGGGTTGTGTGGCCATTGATCGTCGACCAGAGGCTCATACACCTCACCCCACATATGTTTCCTTGCCATAGATCACATTCTTGGATTTCTGGTGGAGACCATTTCTTGGTCAAAAATTCGTAGGTTTTAGCCTTCAGTGTCATTGAAAATGGTCGTTCATGGCTATTTTCGACAAAAATTAGGGTTGTGTGGCCATTGATCGTCGACCAGAGGCTCATACACCTCACCCCACATATGTTTCCTTGCCATAGATCACATTCTTGGATTTCTGGTGGAGACCATTTCTTGGTCAAAAATCCGTAGGTGTTAGCCTTCAGTGTCATTGAAAATGGTCGTTCATGGCTATTTTCGACAAAAATTAGGGTTGTGTGGCCATTGATCGTCGACCAGAGGCTCATACACCTCACCCCACATATGTTTCCTTGCCATAGATCACATTCTTGGATTTCTGGTGGAGACCATTTCTTGGTCAAAAATCCGTAGGTGTTAGCCTTCAGTGTCATTGAAAATGGTCGTTCATGGCTATTTTCGACAAAAATTAGGGTTGTGTGGCCATTGATCGTCGACCAGAGGCTCATACACCTAACCCCACATATGTTTCCTTGCCATAGATCACATTCTTGGATTTCTGGTGGAGACCATTTCTTGGTCAAAAATCCGTAGGTGTTAGCCTTCAGTGTCATTGAAAATGGTCGTTCATGGCTATTTTCGACAAAAATTAGGGTTGTGTGTCCATTGATCGTCGACCAGAGGCTCATACACCTAACCCCACATATGTTTCCTTGCCATAGATCACATTCTTGGATTTCTGGTGGAGACCATTTCTTGGTCAAAAATCCGTAGGTGTTAGCCTTCGGTATTATTGAAAATGGTCGTTCATGGCTATTTTCGACAAAAATGGGGGTTGTGTGGCCATTGATCATCGACCAGAGGCTCATACACCTCACCCCACATATGTTTCCTTGCCATAGATCACATTCTAGGATTTCTGGTGGAGACCATTTCTTGGTCAAAAATCCGTAGGTGTTAGCCTTCAGTATTATTGAAAATGGTCGTTCATGGCTATTTTCGACAAAAATGGGGGTTGTGTGGCCATTGATCATCGACCAGAGGCTCATACACCTCACCCCACATATGTTTCCTTGCCATAGATCACATTCTTGGATTTTGGTGGAGACCATTTCTTGGTCAAAAATCCGTACGTGTTAGCCTCTAGTATTATTGAAAATGGTCGCTCATGGCTATTTTCAAGGTCGCTCATGGCTATTTTCATAAAAAATGGGGGTTGTGTGGCCATTGATCATCGACCAGACGCTCATACACCTCACCCCACATATGTTTCCTTGCCATAGATCACATTCTTGGATTTCTGGTGGAGACCATTTGTTGGTCAAAAATCTGTAGGTCTTAGCCTCTAATATTATTGAAAATGGTCATTCATGGCTATTTTCGGCAAAATGGGGGTTGTGTGGCCATTGATCGTCGACCAGAGGCTCATACACCTCACCCCACATATGTTTCCTTGTCGTAGATCACATTCTTGGATTTCTGGTGGAGACCATTTCTTGGTCAAAAATCCGTAGGTCTTAGCCTCTAATATTATTGAAAATGGTCGCTCATGGCTCTTTTCATAAAAAAATGGGGGTTGTGTGGCCATTTATCATCGACTAGAGGCTCGTACACCTCACCCCACATATGTTTCCTTGCCATAGATCACATTCTTGGATTTCTGGTGGAGACCATTTCTTGGTCTAAAATCCGTAGGTGTTAGCCTCTAGTATTATTGAAAATGGTAGCTCATGGCTATTTTCAAGGTCGCTCATGGCTATTTTCATAAAAAATGGGGGTTGTGTGGCCATTTATCATCGACTAGAGGCTCATAAACCTCACCCCACATATGTTTCCTTGCCATAGATTACATTCTTGGATTTCTGGTGGAAACCATTTCTTGGTTAAAAACTCGTACGTGTTAGCCTTCGGTATTATTGAAAATGGTCATTCATGGCTATTTTCGGCAAAATGGGGGTTCTGTGGCCATTGATCGTCGACCAAAGGCTCATACACCTCACCCCACATATGTTTCCTTGTCGTAGATCACATTCTTGGATTTCTGGTGGAGACCATTTCTTGGTCAAAAATCCGTAGGTGTTAGCCTTCGATATTATTGAAAATGGTCGTTCATGGCTATTTTCGACAAAAATGGGGGTTGTGTGGCCATTGATCGTCGACCAGAGGCTCATACACCTCACCCCACATATGTTTCCTTGCCATAGATCACATTCTTGGATTTTTGGTGGAGACCATTTCTTGGTCAAAAATCCGTAGGTCTTAGCCTCTAGTATTATTGAAAATGGTCGCTCATGGCTATTTTCATAAAAAATGGGGGTTGTGTGGCCATTTATCATCGACTAGAGGCTCATAAACCTCACCCCACATATGTTTCCTTGCCATAGATTACATTCTTGGATTTCTGGTGGAGACCATTTCTTGGTCAAAAATCCGTAGGTGTTAGCCTTCGGTATTATTGAAAATGGTCGTTCATGGCTATTTTCGACACCCACATATGTTTCCTTGCCATAGATCACATTCTTAGATTTCTAGTGGAGACCATTTCTTGGTCTAAAATCCGTAGGTGTTAGCCTCTAGTATTATTGAAAATGGTCGCTCATGGCTATTTTCAAGGTCGCTCATGGCTATTTTCATAAAAAATGGGGGTTGTGTGGCCATTTATCATCGACTAGAGGCTCATAAACCTCACCCCACATATGTTTCCTTGCCATAGATCACATTCTTGGATTTCTGGTGGAGACCATTTCTTGGTCAAAAATCCGTAGGTGTTAGCCTTCGGTATTATTGAAAATGGTCGTTCATGGCTATTTTCGACAAAAATGGGGGTTGTGTGGCCATTGATCATAGACCAGAGGCTCGTACACCTCACCCCACATATGTTTCCTTGCCATAGATCACATTTTTGGATTTCTGGTGGAGACCATTTTTGGTCAAAAATCCGTAGGTGTTAGCATTTGGTATTATTGAAAATGTCGTTCATGGCTATTTTCGACAAAAATGGGGGTTGTGTGGCCATTGATCATCGACCAGAGTCTCGTACACCTCACCCCACATATGTTTCCTTGCCATATATCACATTTTTGGATTTCTGGTGGTGACGATTTCTTGGTCAGAAATCCGTAGGTGTTAGCCTTCGGTATTATTGAAAATAGTCGTTCATGGCAATTTCTGACAAAAATGGGGGTTGTGTGGCCATTGATCATCGACCAGATGCTCGTACACCTCACCCCACATATGTTTCCTTGCCATAGATCACATTCTTGGATTTCTGGTGGAGACCATTTCTTGGTCAAAAATCAGTAGGTGTTAGCCTTCGGTATTATTGAAAATGGTCATTCATGGCTATTTTCGGCAAAATGGGGGTTGTGTGGCCATTGATCGTCGACCAGAGGCTCATACACCTCACCCCACATATGTTTCCTTGTCGTAGATCACATCCTTGGATTTCTGGTGGAGACCATTTCTTGGTCAAAAATCCGTAGGTGTTAGCCTTCGATATTATTGAAAATGGTCGTTCATGGCTATTTTCGACAAAAATGGGGGTTGTGTGGCCATTGATCATCGACCAGAGGCTCATACACCTCACCCCACATATGTTTCCTTGCCATAGATCACATTCTTGGATTTCTGGTGGAGACCATTTCTTGGTCAAAAATCCGTAGGTCTTAGCCTCTAATATTATTGAAAATGGTCGCTCATGGCTATTTTCGGCAAAATGGGGGTTGTGTGGCCATTGATCGTCGACCAGAGGCTCATACACCTCACCCCACATATGTTTCCTTGTCGTAGATCACATTCTTGGATTTCTGGTGGAGACCATTTCTTGGTCAAAAATCCGTAGGTGTTAGCCTTCGGTATTATTGTAAATGGTCATTCATGGCTATTTTTGACAAAAATGGGGGTTGTGTGGCCATTGATCATCGACCAGAGGCTCATACACCTCACCCCACATATGTTTCCTTGCCATAGATCACATTCTTGGATTTCTGGTGGAGACCATTTCTTGGTCAAAAATCCGTAGGTCTTAGCCTCTAGTATTATTGAAAATGGTCGCTCATGGCTATTTTCATAAAAAATGGGGGTTGTGTGGCCATTGATCGTCGACCAGAGGCTCATACACCTCACCCCACATATGTTTCCTTGCCATAGATCACATTCTTGGATTTCTGGTGGAGACCATTTCTTGGTCAAAAATCCGTAGGTGTTAGCCTTCGATATTATTGAAAATGGTCGTTCATGGCTATTTTCGACAAAAATGGGGGTTGTGTGGCCATTGATCATCGACCAGAGGCTCATACACCTCACCCCACATATGTTTCCTTGCCATAGATCACATTCTTGGATTTCTGGTGGAGACCATTTCTTGGTTAAAAACTCGTACGTGTTAGCCTTCGGTATTATTGAAAATGGTCATTCATGGCTATTTTCGGCAAAATGGGGGTTGTGTGGCCATTGATCGTTGACCAGAGGCTCATACACCTCACCCCACATATGTTTCCTTGCCATAGATCACATTCTTGGATTTCTGGAGGAGACCAATTCTTGGTCAAAAATCCGTAGGTGTTAGCCTTCGGTATTATTGAAAATGGTCATTCATGGCTATTTTCGACAAAAATGGGGGTTGTGTGGCCATTGATCGTCGACTAGAGGCTCATACACCTCACCCCACATATGTTTCCTTGTCATAGATCACATTCTTGGATTTCTGGTGGAGACCATTTCTTGGTCAAAAATCCGTAGGTCTTAGCCTCTAATATTATTGAAAATGGTCGCTCATGGCTATTTTCATAAAAAATGGGGGTTGTGTGGCCATTTATCATCGACTAGAGGCTCGTACACCTCACCCCACATATGTTTCCTTGCCATAGATCACATTCTTGGATTTTTGGTG